>SJYV01008279.1:1012133-1114351 GCA_006410875.1 Neotragus pygmaeus
TTTTTTTTTTTTTTTTTACAGATACAAGATGATTTATCAAGGAAAAGAAAAATTAACAGGGGACAAAATAGAGCGATAACAGCTTCAGAGTACTTTTCCGATTGTTTGAGTCGTCTAGCCTTGTTATATTTTAAAGCTCTGATGGGACGCATCCTCTCTCTTGAACGTTGGGGAACTGAAATGGAAAGAGTAGTCTAATTAGAAGATTGAAGGGATCAAACAGGACTGGGCCCTGAAAGGAAATTGCCTCTAGAGTTTCTTCTTAGAATGTCAGATATTTATGTTTGAAATATGCTTGCTAATCGGTGGCAGAGACTTTACATTTCTTGAATGGGTAGTTGTTCAGACGTGTTTAGGAAGGGCTTGCTGTGTGCCAAGGAGCAGAGAGTCCTTTCACATATATGTGCTACATCACTGAGTAAGAAGGGCCTTGTGAAACTTGTAAAATTGCTTATTGGTGTCCTGAATTCAAGAATTGCAGTCGTCTAGGCAATATACCAGATTTGAGCAGGACGTGTTTTAATCACCTAAGAACTACTATTAGAAAAAGAGCTCTGGGAAATGGAGGATTATTTATAAAAACCTTTATCTATGACCATATTTTGTAGTTCAGTTATTTGCAAAAGAGGATTAAAAATGTTTGCTATTTTCTGTGATTAAGAAAGAGTCCAGAGAAGATTGATTTGAAGATCAGTTAATTTTGCGATAGAAAAAGTACATGTTCTAGTGACAAATGTTAGTACTAAAAGTGTTGCAGCATTTTGCATAAGTTCGTTTAAACATCGTGAGAATTCATAACTGAGAAAATAGTAAGGTTTGCTGACTCAGGGTACATTGCTGAGGGGATGGGGTCGGGTAGGAGGAAGCTTCGAAGTGCTGCAAGTTTTGAGTTGGGTGATGACTCATCCTGCCCACGGACTGCTACGTGGCCCTTTTTTTTTATACACTGTATTTTTTTTTTAATGATAGGCTAAAATGCTCCTGTCTACATTATAATTCTCTCTCACACCGAGGAGCCACAGATTGTCTAAAAAAGTAATGGCTTCTAAAATTGCATTTTAAAGGGATATCGTATATCCTGCAGGTGGAATTTGCTAACATTTGTTGAAAAGAAAGGTAAAATTAATTGCTAGTCAGTTGGGGCAATGAAATATTTGATCGTATGGGTTGGCCAAAAAGTACGTTTGGGTTTTCCTGTAAAATGTTAGGTGAAAACCGGAGGGAACTTTTTGGCCAATGCCACAGCAGTTCCTTCGCTATTGATGAGAGAGATTTCTTATGGATTTTTTTTTTTTACAGAGAGTACTTTTATGGTATAGATAGAAATTAACCTTTTTGTTTTCATTGGTAATGTAAAAGTTAACTTTGTACTATCTAGAAGTTAGTTTGTATTGTAAAAGTACAACAGTGTTTAATCAGATACAGCTCTGAACATGAACATTTCACTCTGGTGGAATTATATAGTGCTTTCTCCTTTTTTCTAATCTATATTAATTTAATAGACTATAATATATAATAATTTAATTTAAAAGTTAAAATAGGTATTGTTATAGACACTAT
The DNA here is from genome assembly GCA_006410875.1 of Neotragus pygmaeus. NCBI lineage: Eukaryota > Metazoa > Chordata > Mammalia > Artiodactyla > Bovidae > Neotragus > Neotragus pygmaeus. Next base: position 1,013,694 of record SJYV01008279.1, read on the forward strand.
TTTTTCATCAGTCCTTTTCTTAGATAAGCTGATTGTAACAGTTCCAAATTTAGGATTTACATTGAAATTTAGCAATAAAATATTTTGACTGATTGTAGAAAGCCATTGTTTATCAGGTTGGCCTAAAATAAGATTGAGAAAAAAAGGGATTGAGAATAACAATGTGTTTTAAAAGTGAGAAGAAAAACTCGCCACTCTCATATTTTTCTTTGTATATACTAGTTATCTTCTCAGTGATTTATTTGAACGGTTTTATGGGCAGTAAAGTGTATTAATGTGAATTAAATCTTTGAAGAGATTTTGGAAGAACATTGCATGATTTATATAGGGGAACTTCAGTAAAGTTTAATTCAAACTTTAAAATATACTTTCTACTAAAGGAAATATAAAAATACAAGTATGAAAGTATTAAAGATTTTCAAAAGCTTTTTAGAGGTTGAACGTGTATTTCCAGTGTGTGTTTCTGTTTTAAGAATGTAGGTAATTACCTGTCATGTTTAATTCAGAATTTATAAACTGGTTGTGTCAGTCCGTCTTCCTTCTATGAGGTATTGACTTATAAAATGATGACGAGCCTCCCTGTTGCTATCCAGGTCTGTGTTTGCATTGCCCACTTGAATTCTATGTTACTTCAGGGCCCCTGTTAAAATAGAACATGCCTCAATAGTAAATTCTTTGTAGCATTGTTGGCTTCCCACTGTCAGCTCCTTCAGCCTGTTTTGTGGGCTGTTAACATTACCCTATAGCCTGCTAGAGATATAGAGATTTTGGTTGGTTTTATTTCTCAGTCCTGATTGAGACTTTACAAAAACAAAAATGTTATTGTAGTTACTGGTTTTTTTTTTTTCCCCCTTGGGAGTTGCTTTTTGTGTGGAACTGATGCCTTTAAAGTAATAGTGGCATGGGCAGAGTCCACCAATGTTTTTTTTTTTCCTTCTGAACTGCATATTTGGAAAGTGTAGTGTATCCCCTTTGATATGTTTTAAAAGCTTTATCTTACATAACATGTCCACCTTTTAAATCCATTTCTGAAAAAGTATACAGAGATTGTAGCAAATGACATTTTCCCATTGATTTTCATTTAAATTTGATGTCTTTTTCATAGGGAAAAAAATTTATTTCAGGAAAGAGACTGTCTCTTCAGAATGTGAGAAATCTATGTGCATTTAATTCTGTACAACCATAAAACTATAAAATGTTAGTTTTTACAGAGGGGTCATGGACATTTTATCTTCCCCCAGGTACATCATTTGACTGCTCAAGAAACTGAGGCCCAGAGTGATCTAAAATCTTGGTACAGGGTGATTTCTGGACCAGTAGTATTAGCATCATTTGGGAATTAAATGCAGAATCCTGACCCCATCTCAAGACTTATTTAGAAGCTACAGTTTAACTAGATTCTCAAGTGATTCAAACGCATGTTCATCTCTGGAAACACTGCTAAGTGATGCATACATAAGTTGCTCCTCTGGTTAGTGACTGACTTGGAAAACTCAGGTCTTCTGAGTGGCTCTTTCCATTGACTCTCCTGAAAAACATCAAAAGGAAGATTGAGAATCTAATCACTGTCTAGTAGAAGTTTCTGTGATGATAGAAGTATTAGTATTTTACTCTGTGTTGTCCAGTGAGATAATCACTAGCCACATGACAGTTGAGCATTTGACAGGTGGCTAGTATACCCAAGGAACTGAATTTTTAATTATATGTATTTCTAATTAATTTATGCTTTGCTGCATGAAGTTAGTGGCTACTGTATTGGACAGCACATATTTAGATGATCTTTGCCCACATTAAGTTTAAAATTATTTAAGCTGTAATAACTGATTAGGCTTAATTTGGGATTCCCTGATGGCTCAGATGGTCAAGAGTCTGCCTGCAATGTGGGAGGCCCAGGTTCGATCCCTGGATTGAGAAGATTCCCTGGAGAAGGAAATGGCAACCCACTCCAGTATTCTTGCGTGGAGAAGCCCATGGATGGAGGAGCCTTGCGGGGAACAGTCCATGAGGTCGCCACAAAGTCGGACAGGATTGAGCAACTTCACTTCACTTAGACTTAATTTAATGGTTTCCTCCTAATTTACAAATTGGAGTGATGGTAGGTTTCTAACTACCTACACCCCTAAAAAGCCTAGGTATTAGTTTAGTAGTTATTATAAAGCAATGCCAATTTTCTGATATACTCCTGTGTTCAATAGTATAGATAATCTAAGCTGCAAGAATATCTATTTCCCTATTTGTCTCAATCACTTGGATTTAAAAATATTAAAAATAACCTGTTAGGGACTTCCCTGGTGGTCCAGTGGCTGAGACTCCACACTCCAATGCAGGAGCCTGGGTTCAATCCCTACTCAGGGAACGAGATCCCACATGCCCCAACTAAGGTATGCATGCCACAACTGAAAATCCCAAAGGCTGTAACCAAGACCTGGTTTGGCCAAGTAAGTAAATATTTAAAATAAATAACCTGTTAAGTAAATGTTCCTTAATTATCTTATGGATAGCATTGAGGGGACAGTTTTTTACCTCTGGCGTAATATCTCCAGGTTTTTTGGCAGTTGTCGATAGCTGCCAGATGGATCTGCCTTTTGTTGTGTTATTTCCAGGTGTAGAAACATTGAGTGGTTCTTAACCTTCCACCTTATGCAGTGGGAAGACTCTAACCCTAGAGTAAGTCAGAGTGACCTGTGTCCAAATCTTGCATGATTTTGGTGAACTTGCTTTATCTTTTGAAGCAAAGTGCTCTTGTTTGTAAAATGAGACTTAAAAGGTGGTGGTTCTGAGTAACAGAAATAGTTTTTTACTTAGAAAATGTGTGTGTGTTCTCAGTCATGTCCGATTCTTTGTGAACCCATAGACTGGTAGCCCTCCATTCTCCTCTGTCCATGGAATTTTCTGGTCAAGATTACCGGAGTGAGTTGCCATTTCCTTCTCCAGGCCTGCTTCCTGACCCAGGGATCAAACCCATATCTCCCACTCCTTTTGCATTGTAGGTGATTCTTTGCTGCTGAGCCACCAAGGAATCCCCACTTAGAAAATGCATGGCACTTAATGGACACTCAGTAAATTTGAATTACCTTCCCTTTCTCTTGTTCTGAGCTTAGTACAGCCTGTATTTAGTTTTATGTTTAAAATTCTGATTTTAAATCTTGTTGGTTCCCACCAATTACATGGCTTTTTGCCTTGCTTCATTCATGTATGTCCCTAGTACATTCCTCCACTTGTGCTCTGAATTCCTTCACTTGATCTTTTTTTTTTTTTTTTTTAAGAATTTTTTGATGTGAACCATTTAAAAAGTCTTTATTGAACTTGTTACAATATTGCTTCTGTTTCACGTTTTGGTTTTCTGGCCAAGAGGTATGTGGGATCATAGCTCCCTGACCAGGGATTGAAGCATCACCCCCTGCATTAGAAAGTGAAATCTTAATCACTGCACCACCAGGGGAGTCCCATTCTCTTAACTTCTTAAGGACCGTCTCTTGCCTGCCTCATGAATTTTGCCCCTTCTATTGGACTGTCTTTGAAAAAGTAAAAGTATCAGTTCAACTCTTTGCAACTCCATGGGCTGTAGTGCTCCAGGCTCCTCTGTTCTTGGAATTATCTAGGCAAGAATACTGCAGTGGGTAGCCATTCCTTCCTCCAGGGAATCTTCTTGACCCAGGGGTCGAACCTGGTATCTTTATTGATATACAAATGTGCTAATAGAGCTATACTAAACAGTAGCCAACTAGCCACATTTGGCTGTTTAAACAAAAATTATCAGTTCCTTAGTCATGCTAATTACATTTTACTTGCTTGGTATCCATGTGTAGCTGTTGGCTTCTGTACTGGACAGTGTAGATATAGAGTAGGAATCTCTTACAAACCCTCTCCTGATTCTACATTTCTCTTTTCTAGCTATTGCCTCATTTCTCTAGTCCACTTTCAAGCATATTTTCAAGAACTGTCTTTGTGTTCTCCTTCCACTTTGCTTTCTTCTTCAACTCCAGACTTCTGTCACCATCTCACCACTGAAAGTACTCTAGTCAGGGTTACCATCGATACCATTTACCAAATTCATCTTAAAGGATCTTACAGCAGCATTCAGTATTGTTAACAGTTTCCTGCCTATTCACCTGCTTCTCTTAGTTTATGGGACACATTTTTTTTTTCCCTCCTACTTTACACTTTGTCATACATGAATAGGTTTCTCTCTCCTCTCCTGCCTCTAAATATTGGGATATCCCAGAGGTTGGTCCGGGCTTCCCTGGTAGCTCAGCTGGTAAAGAATCCACCTGCCATGTAGAAAACCTAGGTTCAGTTCCTGGGTTGGGAAGATCCCGTGGAGGAGAGCATGGCAAACTACTCCAGTATTCTTGTCTGGAGAAACCCCATGGACAGAGGAGCCTGATGGGCTACAGTCTATGGGGTCGCAAAGAGTTGGACACGACTGAGCGACTAAGCACACAGAGGTTGGTCCTGGACTTTCTTCCCCTTCTCTTACTTCTTTCCATAGATGATCTCATTCAGTTTAGTTTTTAAAATACTATCTACGTGTGAATAATTATCAAATATATGTTTCTGGTTTAAAGCTCGCCTGAATAGACCTAATGTGTCCAAAATAGAACTCCTCCTCTTATAGTGTTATCTAAGTCTCCCCCATCTCAGTAATTGGCATCTAGGAGTTATGCTTAAAACCTGTGTTTTCCTATATCATTCACCATATCTAATCCATCGCCAGGTTTTCTTGGTCTCCAGAATATTCGGGTTGTCCTCTTTTTCTTCCTCATCTCTACCAGCCTGGTCTCAGTTGCCATTATCTCATGTGGCCTGCTGAAATAGCTTTTAACTGGTCTCTGCTTTCACTTGACCATCTTCTTCAGTGCATTCTCCTCCCAGTAGCTAGAATTATCTTGGAAACATGGAAATGCAACCATGCCAGTTGTCTGCTTAAAATTCTTCAATAGCTTTCTTAGTTATAAAATTCAGAATCGTGCCTCTTGTTCGCATCAGTCCCTGCTCCCTTTACTAAGGACACCGTCAGTACACTGGCTTCTTTTCTTTTCCTCCAAAATTCCAGTTTACATCCTGATCTAGATTGTATTTGCTTTCCCCTCTGTTTGGGATCCTCTTTTTCCATCTCTTAGTAGTGCTGTTTCCATCTTACTGTTCAGGTTTCAGCATCTTAGATGGCCATTTCCAAACCACTCCATCAGAGCGCTTGGCCAAACCTGAAGTGATACTTACTTGTTAGTCTTTTCTCATTAGAGTGTAAACTGTGTGGAAGCAGAAGAACCTTAATTGTTTTATTCTCCACTGTGCCATAGAGCAGTGCTTGACATATGCCAAGTGCTCAGTAAATTTTTGTGCATCTATAAAATGTTTGGCTCCCTTAAATTTCTGAAGGGTAAAAGTATGTTAAAGATTGCATTGTAGTCATTGTAAGATGATTCTGAACTGAGTTTTTTAGCTCTCTGTACATTATTGGTACAGTTGCAAAAACTTAAATGGGATCTGAGTATTAGATGGTAATACTATGCCATTGTCAGTTTTCTGATTTTGATGATTGTATCCTGGTTATGTGGAAGAATGTCTTGTCTATAAGAGACATACTAGGGTTGGGAAGGAAGGTATAGTATACTTGTCAACATTACTATTAGAAAGAAGATCATGGACTTTGGACTGAAACCTGAGGTTCAAATTCTGGTTCTCAGTGTGTGTGACTTTTAATGCATTATTTAAATTCTCTAAAAATCTCAGGACCCATTTTGCAGTGTTGTTAGGAGGATTTAGCAAGAGTAGTATGCTTCACACATAATACATTTTTATGCTTGCTGTTGTTCTATATTAAAAAAAAAATCTATTCTCATGTTCAGTGCTGTGACTTCCTTTATAGTACAAATTTTTTCATTAATTGCTTTTATAAGAGCTGATAATGTAAGATAAATATGTAGCAGATGGTGTTATTTATCCTCAAGTTAAAACTTTTTGAACTGTATTCCATAATGTAGTTTTAAAATTCTTAAAAACCGTATACTTTTAAGTTAAAAAGTAGAGCCTCTCAAAATTATTTCAATTAAAATATGTGGGAAAAAATAATAAAATATGTGTCTTTGTCTTGAGTAACATGGTAAATTTTTATCTTTGAAATTGTCCGTGCATCTGTGGTATTTAAATGCTAATATATTAGTTTGTATTATTATTGATGTAAAAATACCCAAAAACTGCCTAGCAAAATGACACATTACTTATAATTGGTGATCTATTTAGTTTTCTCTTTTTTTTCCCCTTCACTCCCCTTGATGGGATATTACTAAGTAAATATAATGACCAAAAAGGAACTTCCCAGGTGGCTAAGTGGTAAAGAATACACCTGCCAATGCAGGAAATGCATGAGATGTGGATTCGATCCCTGGGTCAAGAGGTCTCCTGCAGAAGGAAGTGGCAAACCAGTCCAGTATTCTTGCCTGGAAAATTCCATGGACAGAGGAGCCTGGCAGGCTACAGTCCATGGGATCGCAAAGGAGTCGAACGTGACTCTTGACTAAAACAACACATACAGCAATGACAGATGACCAGAAAGGGAGAAGGTGTTTAAGGATGACCCCTGAGCCTTTTTATTTTTTCAGTGTATTATTTTCACATTATTTAAAATAATATAAACTACTTCACTAACACTGCAGACGTTAACACCGCATGATTCAGGTTACCCTCTTGTAACACACTGTGCTCTTATGTTTTACTTCTACAGATGCTGTAATCCCAAATTCATTACTGCTTTTGCTTTAAACAATCAGTGGTCTCTTAAAGACATTTAAACGTGGATTTTTTTTTTTTAAGGCTTTTTGTTTTTTTTCCAATGATTTATGCTTTCTGTAGATCTTCCATTTGGTTCATCTTCATGATAACAAACTTAGCATTTCTTGTTATAGGAATCTGTTGGAGACAAATTCTGACTTTTTTGTCTTTGAAAATGTTTTGTTTTGTTCTTTTTGAAGTGTGTTTCCCTCAATGTAGACTTCTGGGCTGGTCGTTTCTTTTGACATTTGAGAGATGATGTTCTGTTGTCTTTAGCTTTTGTGTTTGTCAGCCTTTGTTCCTATTGTTCTTCCCTAGTATATACTTTTTCCTCTTTCATAGTTGCTTTTAAGAGTTGCTCTTTACCAGGACTTCCCTGGTGGCTCAGATGGTAAAGTGTCTTACTTACAATGCGGGAGACCTGGGTTCGATCCCTAGGTTGGGAAGATCCACTGGAGAAGGAAACGGCAACCCTCTAGTACTCTTGCCTGGAAAATCCCATGGACAGAGGAGCGCGTGGTGGGCTACAGTCCACGGGATCGCAAAGAGTCGGACACGACTGAGCGGCTTCACTTATTCCCACTCTCTAACTTTCAACAGTTTATCATGTGCCTGGATATGATTTTCTTTGTATTTATCCTGCTTGCAGTTCATTGACCTTCCAGGCCTGTGAGTTGATGTCTTTATCAGTTTGGGGAAGTTTTTGCCCATTGTCTCATCACATTCTTCTGCCCTGTCAGGTTTGTAAATCATGTCAGCTTTCTGAACTAATTTAGCCTTGCTGCTGGCTCTTTGGATTGCTTGGACATTTTCTTTGATTTCCAGTACCACCTCAGGTTTTCTTTACATCAGGTTTTTGCCCATTTTCTTAGGAAGAATATTTGCCTTATACTCAAGAGTGCCTTTGAGGGATTTGTCTCATACTTCCTGTCTTGACCTCCACCTTGAGAGGGGCATCTGTCTTGGACAAAATGGATGCCCATATGCTTCATGGGATTTTCTCTCAGCTTTCCTGACTTGGCTTCAGACTTGCACTTAGTGAAGACCCATGGGGAAGGATTGGCAGGTAGGGTTTGTAACTGGGCTTCCTCTGAATTCTAATCTGTTACCTGAACCCGCATGCGGCAAATATCATTGTTTATAAATTTGACTGGTTTCTTCTTCGTCCTGTTAGTGGGAAATATCTTGTTCTCTTGCAACTTTATGAGAAATGAGAATAGCCATGGTCTCTTGTGTTAGGAAGGGCTTGACATTTTCTAGAGTTTAGAGTTCTTTGCATCCTTAGCTTTCTGATGTATTTCTTAATTACAGTTCTGTAGCTTATTCAGTTTATCGTGGTTTATTAGGAGAGAGTAATGGTGTCTTGGCAACTTTCTGCATTTTAATCAGAAGTGGAAATCCTGAGTCTTTCACTAAACTTAAAATATTTTGGAGCTAGAAGAGATTGTAGAAATCATGGAGTTTAGCTACATCATTTTCCTGATGAGGAACTGAGACATAGTATTACTAGAGGCTTTGATTACAAAGCTAGTTTAGCCACAGATCCTGGACTAAAGTTCAGATCACTTTAGTTCATGTTTGTTTGTTTTTAATATGAGGTTGGTGACATCAGATGAGAAGTTTTCAACAGTATCAGACTGTCATGTGGCTCTGATAAGAGACTTATGCTTTTTTTTTTTTTAATTTGGCTGCATCAGGTCATCGTAGCGGCTCACAGGCTCTAGAACTCAGACTCAATCGTTCTGATGCCTGAGCTTCATTGCTCCACAGCGTGTGGAATCTTTTGGGACCAGGGATTAAACCTGTGTCCCCTTGGAAGGTAGATTCTTAACCACTCGACCATCAGGGAAGTCCCTCCTTACACTATTTTCTATCTTACAAGCTTTCTTGTTTAGGTTTGGAGAAAATGAGAAAGGAGAAAAGATATTCCAGAAAAGCTATATGCCATTCTGAATTTTTTTTTTTTAATTGGGCACACTCTTAAGTAAGCATGTGGTTGTCTCCATTTGGTGGGGATCCAGACATGTTTTATGTGGCCTTGCGCAGTGGGACCTTCTTCAGACCCTCACCAGGGTTAGCTCAGAAATGACAGCTATTGTATTTGATGCCAGTCTAGAAAGCTGTGTTGCTTTTAGATTCTCCTAACATGGGATAAAGAACAGTACAATCAGAGAGTACTGGCATGATGGTCCATATCTTCACAATACCTACCTGGTAGGCTAGCAGGACTTTTTACAGAGTCCTGCTCATCTGGTCATATAGGGCACTGCTTAAGTGGTGCAGTCCCTCTCCATTACCGCAGCAAAACAAACTAGGAGCTATAACAGAGCTAACGTTTTTCTGTTTCTTCAGTCCAACTGGGTGGAAATCAATTGCTTTCTTCGTGTGTTGTCAGACCTTTATGTTCACCATAGGGTGAGGCTCCTGGGCTAATGGATGGAAAGGAAAGCACCATATCTGGAGTCATCACTGATGTTCCCACATGGTAGGTCAAAATGTGATCAGATTCTAAAAAAATTGAGGGTAGAGCTTGTGTTCTCCAAAGCTTTCTCCTACCAAGTAGAATATGTTATTTACATTAATTCAGTCAATAGTGTTTAAGGTGCCTACCATCAGGAGCTGTGCTCAGAAAATGTCAGTAAAGGTACTTAGTCCCAAACCTTTAAAAATGGAACTGCAGCAAGGGGGAAGGGAGTGGTGCCCTAGAAAATGAAGATTTGAGGATTTGAGGGTAGATTAGAGGGTAGATTAAATGAGATTGGGGATGGATGGCAAAAGACGAAGGAAAACGCTATAGAGAAGAGAAAGCAAGCCTAGTGGGACAGAGAGAAGTCTACTACAATGGAATCTACTGCAGTGGAATACAATGCTCTAGGAGTACATGCTCCATGAGGCTTTTTTTAAATATTTTGATCCCTTCTATACCTTAATACCTAAGACAGTGCCTGGCATTTGATAAGCACTCAAGGTTTTGTTGAATAAAAATGTAGTGGATGGATGGAAGAATTGAAACAAACAGTGAAAGCTCTTAAAAACTGTTTCTGGGCCATTTTGGGATTGCATTTCCTTACTGCATTGAAGTTGGTGCCACCATGTGACCTGCTTGGGTCAGTGAAATAGGAGTAGAAGTGAAGTGTATGATTTGTTGGACGAAGATTTATGAATCAGTGGGGCTGTCCAGGTGGATTGGTGGTAAAGATCCTGCCTCCCAGTGCAGGAGATGCGGGTTCTATCCCAGGATCAGGAAGATCCGCTGGAGGACATGGCAACCTACTCCAGTATTCTTGCCAGGATAATCCTTAAGACAGAAGAGCCTGGCAGGCTACAGTCCATGGAGTTGTGAACAGCTGGACATGACTGAGCACGCAAAACGTTGCATATCAGTGAGATATTCTCATTTCTTTCCCTCTGGCACATTGAGTGGCTGTAATAGAGGTGATATAGCTCCTTCAGGAGTTTGGATAACGGCTATGTTTCACTTGTTGCATGAGCCAGACTTTTTACTCACTAAGGTTTGGGGGTTATTTGTTACTGTAACACTGTATAACCTATCTCTCAACTACTAAAGAAATTTGTATTCATTTTTGTTTGGTTGGACTCGTCAGATTTCCAAAGGTACTTGAAGAAGAAGGATGCCCAAGTGTCTTCTGCTTATATATTTGCCCCAGTGTTTCCTTGCCATTGGTTAGCGGAAGAGTCTTAGAAATGACGGCTCTGGAGGAAGGAAGATAGGAAGGGGTTGAAGGGTTAATATAATTATTTAAAAATTTCCAGCCATAAATTTGTAGATGGAATTGTGTTTGTTTAATGTTAATTTTATAGCAGTTTCAATCACAGTTCCACCATTCTGGGTGTCCTACTGTATTAAGTGGGAGCAAAAACTTGTCAGGTTAGAAAATTGTACTGTGCTTTCATAGGTCATAGACTTTTAGAATTTGAAGGGTCTTTAGAGATCGTGTGACTAGTTTATCTGGTCTGTAAAGTTCTGATATTCCAGTGTGAGTACCTAGAATAAATAGCAACTAGATATGAAAAAGTTGGCTTAAAGCTCAACATTCAGAAAACGAAGATCATGGCATCCGGTTCCATCACTTCATGGGAAATAGATGGGGAAACAGTGGAAACAGTGTCAGACTTTATATTTTTGGGCTCCAAAATCACTGCAGATGGTGACTGCAGCCATGAAATTAGAAGATGCTTAGTCCTTGGAAGAAAAGTTATGACCAACCTAGATAGTATATTCAAAAGCAGAGACATTACTTTGCCAACTAAGGTCTGTCCAGTCAAGGCTATGGTTTTTCCTGTGGTCATGTATGGATGTGAGAGTTGGACTGTGAAGAAGGCTGAGCGCCGAAGAATTGATGCTTTTGAACTGTTGTGTTGGAGAAGACTCTTGAGAGTCNGGTCCGTCTAGTCAAGGCTATGGTTTTTCTAGTGGTCATGTATGGATGTGAAAGTTGGACTGTGAAGAAGGCTGAGTGCCGAAGAATTGATGCTTTTGAACTGTGGTGTTGGAGAAGACTTGAGAGTCCCTTGGACTGCAAGGAGATCCAACCAGTCCATTCTGAAGGAGATCAGCCCTGGGATTTCTTTGGAAGGAATGATGCTATAGCTGAAACTCCAGTACTTTGGCCACCTCATGCGAAGAGTTGACTCATTGGAAAAGACTCTGATGCTGGGAGGGACTGAGGGCAGGAGGAGAAGGGGACGACTGAGGATGAGATGGCTGGATGGCATCACGGACTCGATGGATGTGAGTCTGAGTGAACTCCGAGTGATGGTGATGAACAGGGAGGCCTGACGTGCTGCGATTCATGGGGTCGCAAAGAGTCGGTCACGACTGAACGACTAAAATGAACTGAACTGAACTGAACAGTATTTCGGGATCACATATTTATAAGGAAATAACTGGGTGTTATCTCCGTCTTGAAAAGTCTATTCTGCATCAAAATAGGAACACATTATAATGTGCATACACACCTGCTTGTGTATTTGTGTGTATGTTCATGTGTGCATGTCTATAGGCAGTAAAACTAGCTTTTTCTAGGAGTGGTGGTATTTTGATTTTGTGTTTTTCTGTATTTCAAAATACTTGCAATGATTAACAGCAAAACAATAATCACTGGATATAAAGACAGAAGAGTTTTTAAAGAATGTCTTTCCCAGGCTCAGGCCCAAAATATAAGATCTTATTATAAAATAAAAAATATTATCACGTTATTTTGGCCAGATACTTCCAGAAGTGAGAAATTAAAGAGAGATTTTTAAGGCTGAGTTTACCAGACGTGATCACCTCAAAGGTAGTCTATAAATCTACAGTTCTAGTAACTGAGCCCTGAGAAAGGTCACATCACTCAGTGATGCTGAGGGCCCTATTGTTTCTTTTTGTTAACCAGATTGAAAAGGAGGACCAAGCCGACCCCTCGGAAGAAGTGATGGAGGACTTTCAGGTGAATGGTCGGCCTCAGCTCCTGGACTCACTGCTTCTCGACGCACGTGCCCTGGGACAGGTCACCCGGCTTTGAATATGATGCAGGGGCTGCCACCTGCTGATGTTGCCACAGCCGATGCCCACAGTCCCCGTGGGGCGGGCGCCGCCGGGCAGCCTGCCTGGAGGTGAGAGGGGACACCTCTGTGCATTAGGCTCCAGGCAGTGGGTCCCCACAGCGCCCTTTGTTCTCAGCCACAGTCCTGTCCCCTGAAGGATGCACACAGGCCTCCAGGATCTCTGGAGCAGGACGGCCCTGCTGCCAGCCCACATGTTGTCCTCCAACCTCAAGACCCCCCGTGCCTGGCATCTTGTTGCCTAGGCTGCCTTTTAATCCTGGCCTCCTTCTATGTCATTAGTCCTCTGCCTGGGCTCCTCTGTCCCCCTGCACCCTTTGGGCTCCGTCTGACCTCCTTAATCAGTCCCTGTACTAGCTCACAGTCAGAGGCACAGTTGGCTTCAAGTGTCGAAGATTCAAGTTCTTTTGTAGTGAGACATTAGGCTGCCAAATGGTCCGGAGATGCAAGGAGATTCCCAGGGAGGGTAGGAGCTGTCTAGATGTCAGAGGCGGCCAGTGTGCTGGGTCAGAAGCTGGAGAAAAGTCTGAGGAAGGTGCTCCCTCCCACCCTCAGGCCCCTGTCTCCAGCCTCACACAGGGATCTGTGGGGGTCTCCTCCCGACCCCTCCTGGGTGACAGCAAATACTCTCAGGCAGCCATCTAAGTCCAACCCCTCTGGACAGTCTCAACTCCAGCACTATGCTCTGTAAAACGTGTAACCCTGGGCAAGTAATCCGGACTCAGTACCCTGACCGTCTCCCCTCTCCCGAAGGCTCAGAGACAAGGCTTCTAAGTCGGCCCTTGGGAGGCAGCACTGCAGTTTTCCCCGCTCCCCACCTCAGGACGCAGGCAGACCCCGGGGCACCTTCGCAGGGCCAGAAGGCTGTCTCTTATACACATCTCTTTTAATCCTGGCCTCCTTCTATGTCATTAGTCCTCTGCCTGGGCTCCTCTGTCCCCCTGCACCCTTTGGGCTCCGTCTGACCTCCTTAATCAGTCCCTGTACTAGCTCACAGTCAGAGGCACAGTTGGCTTCAAGTGTCGAAGATTCAAGTTCTTTTGTAGTGAGACATTAGGCTGCCAAATGGTCCGGAGATGCAAGGAGATTCCCAGGGAGGGTAGGAGCTGTCTAGATGTCAGAGGCGGCCAGTGTGCTGGGTCAGAAGCTGGAGAAAAGTCTGAGGAAGGTGCTCCCTCCCACCCTCAGGCCCCTGTCTCCAGCCTCACACAGGGATCTGTGGGGGTCTCCTCCCGACCCCTCCTGGGTGACAGCAAATACTCTCAGGCAGCCATCTAAGTCCAACCCCTCTGGACAGTCTCAACTCCAGCACTATGCTCTGTAAAACGTGTAACCCTGGGCAAGTAATCCGGACTCAGTACCCTGACCGTCTCCCCTCTCCCGAAGGCTCAGAGACAAGGCTTCTAAGTCGGCCCTTGGGAGGCAGCACTGCAGTTTTCCCCGCTCCCCACCTCAGGACGCAGGCAGACCCCGGGGCACCTTCGCAGGGCCAGAAGGGGTGCTCAGAGAGTTGCCGTTCTCAGGCCATGGAGCCCCAAATTCCTGGGGGAGGGCTGAGGCCTGCCCCCCCGCCCCACCCCTGCTCTCCGTGCCTGGACCCCTTTATATACTGTAGGGGGATCAGGAAAGCTAGGAGAGGAACTTGGCCTTTGGGAGAGGAGAATTAAGCCAGGGGAAGGGTGAGTTGGAGCAGCTGAGCAGTCCAAGACTTCCCTCCCTGTGTGTGAACCCACTCCGTGGGGTGCGGGGGTCTGAAGCCAGTTATCATGGAGCAGGGTTGGGGTTGACTTCTTATCTCTTCCTTTTGATTTGCTCCCACTATCTGTAGCCCTAGGCTCTTGAAAAGGACTTTTTGATCTTGAGGATGGGCTCTTGATCAGGGCCATAGGAACCTACTCCCTCACTCCACTCTGGTTCTACTATACTCCCCATACATATGCACGTGTGGGGGGCAATGCCCCCAGGTAAAACAGAGGACCCTCAGATCACCTGGTGCTGCTGTGGATTGGTGTGTGTTTCTGTGTGTGTGCGTGTGTGTTTAGAAACTTGCCTTTGGGAGAATATCTTTGGGCTTGTCTTCGCTCCCAGGCACAAATACTGGAGAGCCCCTCTGAGTTTTACGTCAATCCCACAACCCTGAAGGACCCTGACCGCTGAAGCTGATCATGAGACAAGACCACGCTCCCTTCAGGGCTGACTTTGATGTAGGATTCCACTGTGAAACCCAGCAGTGGCCTTGTAGGAGCACCCCTCCTTGGGCTAGTTTCCTTACCCAGCTCAGAGAGGAGGCATGGAAGGAGAGAGTTGAGGGCATCCATCTCTCTTTAGGCTCCAGTAGAGTCCATTCCAGAAGGCTATTCCAACTTGCTTTTGTCAGTGTGCCTATTGGTTTCTAAAGCCGGGGTTGAAGGGTGGAGGGTACCGGGAACACATCCTCCTCCCAGTCCTCCACTCCTCCCTTCTACTCATGAGGCTGGAGGAGGGGAGGCGGAGCCAGGCCCCAACCCCAAAGGGTACAGAGCTCATTGTTCTTCCAGACTTGGTCCACTTTGCTTGTGACTCAGAAGCCCTTTCGCCACCCAGCAAGATCACACTGTCTTGCCTCTTTCTGGTCTCTGCTTTTGTACGTGTAAGTGATTTGTTGTCATATCTATTAGAGCTTGTGCCAACCTCAGGGCTCTGTTCTTACTGTTCATTCTGCCTGTGATGTTCTGGCCCAAGATCTTTGCACTAATGCCTTCAGCTCAAATACCATGTCAGAGAGGCTTCCCTGGGAAGTCAGTGTGATTTCCATAGTTACGCTCTATCGCATCGCTCTAGCAGTGATCACCTTCTCAAACCATCTTGTTCATATATTTACTTGTTTGTTGCTTGGGACCCCATCTCCTCCTAATGTAAACTCCACAACTGCCAATACTTGTTTCCTGCCACATTCTAAGTTCCCAACACTAGTAAGAACTCAATAAATGCTTGCTGACTGAATGGGTGTTTGTTTGTTATTCTTAAAATAGGCATAATTTTCCAAAAGTTCAGAGAGAGAAGTCAAAGGTGTCTATTGTGTTCAGCAGCAAGGAACCTTCTAGGGTGTGACTCTGTAGGGCATCCTCTGTGAGAGTCCATGGGAGGTGAGGACAGAAATTGGGGAAGGAAGACGCAACTCCCCCAACTCAGCCCCACCAGGAAGGGAGGCAGAGGAGGGGGCCATAGCAGGGGTGTTCCAAGAGGCCAGCTGACACCTGGCATGTTGAATGGGAAGGAGGCAGCAGAGTAGGTGTGAGGAGGAGGAGGAGCTAGCTGGTGGAGTCAGGAACTGAGCAAACTGGGAGTAGTGAAGGACAGGGAAGCCTAGCATGCTGTAGTCCACGGGGTTGCAAAGAGTCAGACACAACTTAGCGACTGAATAACAGGAACTGAGGAGGCTGGCGAGAGGAAGCCAGGGCACAGGTGGGGGCATCACGTGTGGAGCAGAGGTTCCTTCTCATCAGAAAAAAGGAAAGGACAGCATAGGTTCTGACTGGTTTGCAGGGTCAGGGACAGGAGCCTGAGGCAATTCCTGCCCATGGCTTTGATTTTCTCCTGGAGTAGGAGGGAAAGTGCCCTGTTCACAAATGGGGGTGATGGTGGTGCTGTTAGGGGTCAGAGATATGAGGAGACTGGAGACAATTATAAAGAAATCACTTTATCTAAGGTCTTTGAAATCTTCTTAAACCTTTCTCCAGATGAATTTCCTTAATTAAGTCACAGTTCAAGGCAATATCGTGACACTAAGTTGTTGTCTACAATGTCACATTTAAATGTGAATCTAAGATCTAAATCTGAGACTCATGTGGTCTCACGAGGAAGATGGAAGAGTTGGAGAGGAAAGGCAGAGTTTAATCTTCCCAAAGAATATAGAATCACAGGGAAGCTTTCACTATGGGAAGCTGCAAAAATGCTGACGCATCACCGTGAAATGGGGCTGTGCTATGGGGCAGTAAATTGCTGAGTGTCCATCTGGGTTGCTGTTCAGACACCAGAGAAATGTGAGAACTTATTCTCCCAGGAGAGCTTCTTGCCTGACTCCATAGCACATATGTCAGCCCCATTAATAACACCATAACAGGTACTTACTATCTCTACTGAAATAAAATGAAGTATTTTTAACAGACAAAGATGATACTGTTGGCCCAAGAGTGGGGTGTTTTATTTTCAATTTGGAGAGATTTTGCCTACTCATTCTTCTTATTTGTAACACAGGTACACACTTGCAAGAATGCTGGGTAAGGATAGTGATAAAATTTTTTTGTTGAGTATCAACTATATATCTATCTGGTGCCACATAGAGTTTTATGTTTGTAAATAGGAGAAGTTGGTTATGGCCTCCATGGCCATTGAATCATGACCTTGACCTTATTGCTATTATGTCGCAAAATGGAAGTTGCCAAACTGAGCTTGGTGAAACCTTGTGGTACTTGGAGATGCCACCTTATGAGATAAGCAGGAAGTAGAACCAGCAGGGGTCCAGGCCACCACCATGTCAACTAAAGCAGCTTTTAGCGTCTATGTTGATTTCTAATTTTATATAGATAAAGGGCCCAATAGGGTAAAAGAGTCAAACAATCTCTACTTTCATGTCTAAAGCAGAAAAAAAAAATTTTTTTTTTTTGCCTTGTCATGGGGCTTACAGGATCTGAGTTCCCTGAGCAGGGATTGAACCTATGCCCAGGAAGTGAAAGTGACAAGTCCTAACCACTGGACCAGCAGGGAATTCTCAAATATTGATAGAATACTTATGTTAGTAATTTTCTAAGTGATTTCTTGAAGAGTGTATTCTTTGGCAATGACACTATAGATTTAGGTTCAGTTGATGGGTAAGGGTATTTCAATGACTGCTTATTTCCTCTAAGGCAACATTCATCTACCACCGAGTTGAGTGTTTCGACTTTTGATGAAGGTTTAGCCAACATTTGGATGAGCAAAAGAACATAGATTAGCCAATAGTTCTGATAATTATATTCCTTTTAAGCAAATTGATATAAAAGTTTTATATTCAACATGGATCATATTCAAACTCATCTCTGTTGCACAAGATACGTTAACTGTATAAACTAAATTAATATTACTAAAACAGGTTTGAGGAGAGTGGAGAAAATGAAAGGTGACAGCTCAAGGGGTGGTCTTCATAACAAATTAAATATCTATCAGATTTGAGTCATTTGGTTCAAAAAGATCTCTTAACAATAAAACTAAGTTCTGAGCTATGCTCAATCTCTAAGTCATGTCCGACTCTTTTTGATCCCTTGGACTGTAGCCTATCAGGCTCCTCTGTCCATGGACTTTTCCAGGCAAGAATAGTGGAGTGGATTGCCATTTCCTCCTCCAGGGGATTTTTCCCGACCCAGGGATCAAACCCACATTTGCTGTCTCCCCTCCATTGACAGGTGGGCTCTTTACCACTGAGCCATCTGGGAAGCCTGAGCTGTAAGACAGTATTTGCCTAATTACTAAAATAACATTCACAGTGGATTTTGAAGCATCTCCAAATATCCCGAGGATGGAATCCTGGGGGAGCAGGTAGTAATATCAGGAGAAGCTCCTTTCTAGAACCCATAGGCTGCATGTATTCTGTAGTGACAGAAAGATAGATAATCTCAAGTAAGGAGGGTCAAGAAGGAAGGTATGGCAAGAGGGTCTAGGTTTCTAAACTTTCCCACAGCAAAGAGATATAAGCTCACTAGGAAGAAAGACTGGGAATGTGTGGGTCCATGTTTGAGAAGGTGGCTGATGGCAATGTTAGTCATTTATGTGCTGAGTTAATGGCAGATATTCCTGGTGAAGATGGGAAGTTATTGGCACCAGCATTAGCTAAGCCAGGCTTCCCTGGAGAAAGTCAAGAGCTCTTGGGGCCATTCTTTGTCAGTGAAGCCACACCAGGGCCAATATTAGTTGCAGATATTTTATCAGATCCTGAAAATAGTTCCTTGGCCCAGGAGGTGGTCCAAGTGTAGTCCCTTGTTGACCACCAAGCAAGTCTCTTTGATATGAAGTGGAGAAATCCCCATTGTGTTCACCATTAAGGAGGGCTGGGTAGTCTGTCATTCAGAGAGTGTGGGATTCAATGGACATTCTATTGAATAGGCAGTTTTTCATCAACTCATGTTTACAAATCAAAAGCAAAGCTTTTCCTGATACCTGATAGGTACCTCTACCCAGGTGGTATCCCTTTCACAACTAATTCACTTGTAGGCATGCCTCTTCCATAGCAAGAAGCAAGTGAAGGTCACAGTGGGGTCGAGTGCCCTAGTACTGCCAGGGAGTGTGGTCAGGGAGGCTGAGCTCCCAGGATGGCTCCCATCCTGGCTCCCAGGAGGTCGCACTGATGGGAGTTACTTAGTGATCTTCCTGGATTTGGTTAATTTCCGAGACCTCTGAAGTACATCCATCTTTGGCTTTGCTATCTGCAATTCCTGTCTCCGCAAGGCAGCATCTCTCTTCTCTCCAGGAAGAAATCTTGATGCATCAGGAATAAAAATTCTGGCTTCTTGGGCTTTTTTTTCACCACATGGTGATCTAACAGATTTTTACATAATCTATCTTCACTATAATTCATCTTCCGTTTCTTGAATTCTCTGTGAACATCCCCTTCTGCAGCTGACAGCTTCTGTTCTTTCTCTTCTGGCTTATAAGCTTTGTGAGTCAGACTCTTTAACAGAATCTTAGTTTTCTGCTGATGGAGATCATTAAGGACCTCTACTGCCAGCTGCAAGATTTTGCATTTATTTTCAACCAGAGCTTTGCCTGCAAGCAACGAAAAAGAGAATCATTTTCCAACTTTTTTTCTTCCAGCTGATGCCTCGCTGACACTTCATTATTTGGCTTGGAATGTAAATAGTGTCTGTTTTCTTCAACTCTTGTTAATGTGGATTTTTGTATCATCTACTCTCCTGACTTTTCTTTTTTTTTTTTTACAATGGTAATCTGCCAACCAAATCTTTATTTTTAAAATTATCCCGTTCATTTCCTTCCCTATGATTTTTCTACTCTGATCTTTCATACTAGGTTTTAGCTGTAGAGCATATTTACTGAGAACTTCAACGCCATTATTTTTCTAAGTCACAGCTTCTTCCTGAGATGTGAAATCTTACTTGATTTGCTCACCAGTCCCCATGGCCAGGGCTGGGAGGGTAGGAACAGTAAGGGGCAGAAGGGGATCACCCTGCCCCCTCCAATGGCTTCCTTCCCTTCTAGCTCCTGTCTCCCTTTCATCTCTTTCCCTCCCTCATCTGTTTTTCTACAGTTTAAATTCACAGAAGATCTTGGTGCTTAGATTTCTAGCAGAGCTACTAACAATTTTTACACATTTTTATTGCTTTGGGTTTCACAATGTCTTCACTGCCTTCTCCAGATGCTGTTCTCAGCTGTTCATGGAGATTCTGCCCAAACCAGCACGTTGATCTGTGCAGGTCCCCACTCTCAGGTGATCAAGAGTGATGCCGAGAGGGGTGCGGACTCACACCCAGGTGTATTCTGGCTCCAGTCCCTATTCTTCACTTCCCTAACTGGCCTTGCCAAGGTGCCATCATGTCAGGCTCTCTTGAGTCACGATGGTTGTTTCACTACTGAATCTGCCTCCTTAACTTGCTTTCACCCACAGTTTTAATTTGCTGCTACCTGCATCTTCTCAAGTCACCAAAAGTCCTCCAAATACCTGAATCCGGCTCCTCAGATGACAGCTTCCCTTTTCTTATGGTGTACGTTTCCCTTCAGTGAGCTCTTGAAGTCCTAGTAAGAGAATCTCTGGAGTCCAAAGGAAGAGCTGGGAGCATTTAGCACCAAACTGGTGTGTGTGTGCGTGTGTGTGTCAGAGACAGACAGGGAGACAGAGACAGAGCCTTTCCTTTTCCTTCTGCTGCTTCAGGTGCTCTGGGGAGGCTGGTTCCCTTCCTCCCACCCCCTGACTCCCTGTCANGTGAGTCTGAGTGAACTCCGGGAGATGGTGATGAACAGGGAGGCCTGGCGTGCTGGGATTCATGGGGTCGCAAAGAGTCGGACACGACTGAGTGACTGAACTGAACTGATGAGCATCAAAATAAACATAATGTTTATCTTATAATGGCCTTTTAAGTGGTTGACGTCCCTAGTGCATTTATAATGCATTTAGGCAAAGGTTCAGACAATTTAAGAACAGAAGTTAGGACTAGAAGACAAGTTTTTAAAAAACTGGTTACTTTGTTAGAAGCTATGTAAGCATCCATCTTTGAAAGTCTGTCTCTGTAGCTAATGGTAGTTACTGATAGCAGGCAAAAGCTCCTTCGGCTTTGATGCTTAAGTGTTAAGGTCCTCCCTCTCACACCGAGTTCCTGAGATGATTCACTGACACTGGTTTGCACTTCAGACATCCTTGAGGCCCAAATCCTAAGAGGGGTCCCTGATAACTGAAGGCTACCCTGCATTGGGAGTAAGAGCTTTGTCAGGAATGCCTATGAGCAAGCAGTTAAGCTGTAGTCTTTGGCCTTCTCTGCCTTGGAAGCTTAGTAGCTTTGATGAGAGCTTGAGAACATGATCTTAGGGAAGGGTGAATTTGCTATAACAACACCTCTCTGTGCCAGGGTTAGGAAACAGTCCTAGGTGAATGTAAGTAGAGCTCAACCTTTCCCTTCTCTCCAAGAGTAACTGAGCTTTGGCTAAGATGTGAGGCTGGCTGAATGCCGGTTAACTAAGGTTACTCAGTTGACCCTGGAGAAGAGCTAAATAGGCAAGAGCTGGTGAGGGGTGCGGGTAAGTGAGTGAGTGAATGTGATCAGGCCAGATGTCCCAAGTCAGCATTTAACCTGAGAAGCAGCAGAATAGAAGATGGAAGAGAATATCAGGCAAATAACCTTTATATTTAAGGCCCTCACCTCAAACTTTGTACTTGCTGACGCTGACCAAGTTGTTCCTGGATAAGAAAGGAAAGAAAATCGAATTTCTGTAGAATGTGGAAATGAGGCTGCTGCTTCTAAGTCGCTTAAGTCGTGTCCAATTCCGTGTGACTCCATAGACGGCAGCCCACCAGGCTCCCCGTCCCTGGGATTCTCCAGGCAGGAACACTGGAGTGGGTCGCCATTTCCTCCTCCAATGCATGAAAGCAGAGTGAAGTTATTCTACTGTCTTTTTTCTTTCTTTCTTTTGTGTTTTATGACTTCATACACTTAGGCCTGACTCAGAGTACCTGCATTTCTCTTGGTGATGGAGTGAGCTAAGTGACAGAAAGCAGAAGGCAATTTAGGGAAGAAAAAGCTCAAGACAACATTTGTGGCTAATGTAGTTCCAGGGAACTGTCTTGTAAGTGTTGGAAGCTGGTACTCAGCCTAGCTACACAGAGGGCTTTTACTTCCATGTTATGGTGAATCACTAAAAGAAGACCGAAGAGCCAGCTTCATTCTTATAAATCATTCTCTGCACTTCATTTTTATTTACCAAATTGTTAAAAACAAAGCAACATCAACTTATCTAATTAAAACCTAACCAATGATATCTCTCCAGGCAACACAGTATCAGCACTCAGATTAGTAGGAATGGGAAACATTTGGAGACATGGAAATTTAAAAGGTGGTGGGAAGGGTCATTTTAAACTTACTGTCCTGTCTTGGTTTTCCCTTTCCTCCCTTGAAGTGTGTAGAAAGTGCAAAAGGAAGGAGAACTGCAGATCTTGAGTCTGAGCCTTGAACTTTGCTTTTATGAAGTTAAACATGATATATGGTGGAGAAAATGGTATAAATGAGACATTTCTAGAGGTCGTTGAGGTGGAGGGAGGATGCGCTGACCAGTAATCTGCTGATCCAGTTTAGTTGCAGTTGCATGCCCAATGACTGCCTGGTGGATGTGAAAGATGGAGGTGATTGGACAAGATCAGGATTTGAAATGTAACTGCTGTAAGGGTCATAGTGATAAGAAAGAAGCTGTTTGCATGGTCACTAAGGAGGAGCATGGGAGGCCATTGGCTTTTTATGGCTTCCAGAGGCACATATCCTGACGGCTTTAATTAGGTCAGATCACCCAGTGTCTAGGCTCTCACAGCATCCTGTACTGCTTTTTCCCTTCTGCGTTCCCTTTTTTCCTATTGTTGTTATTGTTTGTTTCCAACTGTACTGTAAACTTCATGAAGGCAGGGGTCAAGCCTATTTTTACTTAGCATTTTATCTGCAGTGCTTAGGATGCTGACAAGTACATAACACAATTAGCAAATACTTGCTGAATGGAGGGGACTGAATTGAAAGCATTTACTAGATCCACTTTATCACTTTATCATATCCACACCAGAGGTATGGCATTACCTCCAACTTACTGACTGAGGTGGGCTTGCTTTTCAAGCTCCTGGATGAAAAGGTGCTAAAAAGCTTTTGGTCTAACATACTGAAGGACTTTGAAGAACAGTACTCACAGAGCAGTGAGGCAGCTGCATAGGCAAGCACTCCCCAACGCTTCCTCCGCTACTCCCCCACCCCAGTTTTTTTATTGGTACAGTCCTCACTGTCTGGTGGAATTACAGTTTAGTTGATAAATATTACATTCTTTCTTTGGATTGTGGTCTCATATTTCTGTACAGTTTGCTCAAGGCTTTCAGTATAGGCATCATCTGAGTCTGTAGTGAGAACTCTGCAGCTCTCAGCCTAGGCACAAGCTCTTACCTTCCCTGAAATGAATTTTTACCCATTCTTTACCCCTGTAAATGATGACCAGTGTCTGAGATTTCTGAAAGGGCATTCTCATCGTTACATTTGTTTCTGGTCTGTAATGCTTCTTGATCTCACTGAGATTGAAAGGGGGCCAATATGGATGGAAGTCTTGAGTCTTCAGTTCATCCTTTGAATGGAGTTTCTACTGTGGTACTTTTCTCGTGGATGAGAGTGGTGGTGTTTTAGTGAAGTGTTATTTCTGCTTGTCTCTGATTGCTGTGTTAGTGAACTAGAAGCTTAAGAGAGTACTTAGAGGTTTTAGTATTCTTATGTCAAGTCTGTTAAACAGACATAAAAATGTACATTTATCAAAAACTTAAAACTTGACTGAGCTTTAAGGAATTGTCTACATCAGGGCAAGAGGGATCATTTATCTACTTAGTTTCTGAGTTATTCATATTATCATTTTCTCTTTCACACAGTTATTTTTCGTATTTATGGATCTCTCAGAATTGAAGATTTGCTCAGATTGAAGCATATGCTGTTACCTTATTTTATTTTTCAGGATCATATATTTCCACATGTGAAGTATATAGAAATATGAATGAAGCAGACAGGGAAATAAGGTAGATTCCTCTGTTGTATAGAAGCTTCACCACTGTGAAATAGCAGATGTGTTTGATCCTAGCAATTCTTAAACCACACCTGAAGGTGATTGGAAGTTGTCGTGTCTTCAGGTTCAGAATGGACAGCTTTATTTCATTCACTGATAAAGTTTCTCCTGCCTTTAATTATAATTAGCTCTTTGAACCAAGGATTATTGCAGCTGTCCTGTTTCCAGTCCTTTCAGGCTCATTGAGAAAATAGCATTGTATATGCATCTATACTAGCTTTAAGGTCAAAAGTCAGCAACTGGAAGCCTTTCCGTTTAAGGGTTTAGACTGTATTACATGCTTATAGGCATGTATTAATACGTTTAAATGAGCTACTACATTGGTCTCCTAGTTGGTTCTGAAACAAATGCTCATCTTAGTGTATTTATTTATGCCTAATAGCTTTTTTATGTTTTTACTTTTTTTCAATATTTTATGATAAATTTATTTTATTTTGATTTTTTAAAACTTTATATTTTATATTGGAGCCCCCTCTGTCTATAACAATTACTTCCACATAACATCCTTAAGGCCCACCCACCTCCTTACTTCCTCCCTTAGAGCTTTGCTCCAGTAACACCTTAACAGAGAAGCATTTCCTCACTACCCTCTTTGTCTCTTTTCTCTATTTTATTTTTCCATACCACTTATTGCCATCTAATATGTGTTTTGCTTTTTTGTCTGCCTGTGTTTCCCCCTATAATATGAACTCTTCATTTACATTCTACCTAACTCTATAACATTCTAATAATTTGTCATACTTCAGTTGTTTTTTTAAAAAGTAACACATTAAAGATTGGTTGAAGCATGCTTTGTAAACTCCCCACCCCATTCTTGTTTCTTCCTTCATTCCTAAGGTGATTATTGTCTTTAATTTGTTATTTATCAATCTTATGTTTTTATACTTTTGCTACATCTGAATGTACCTTAAAATAGCTTTATTTTGCATGTTTATCCACCTGCTATAACTAGTTGCAGCATGTATATTTCTGTATGCAGTTTGCTTTTTAAATTTAGTGTATATTTGATGATTTCTGCCATCTTCGTTTTTACTATTATATAGTAGTTCACTGTATGACTATAACTCATTTATTCTTATTGTTGAAAGTTTAGGCTGTTTTTGTTATTTTGCTATTCCAAAAAAAAAAAAAAGAACATCTGTATATCCATTTGCAAGCACTTCTCTAGGGAATTTTCCCTTGAAGAAAAGTTGCCAAGTCATAGGTATGATATTTATTTATTTACTTATGCCAAATTGTTTTTTGATGTTCTTACTCTTTCCCAATATTTTATGATAACTTTATTTTGTTTTAATTTTTTATTAACTTTTTATTTTAAATTGGAGTATAACTGGTTAATAATGATGTGATAGTTTAAGGTGGACAGCAGAGGGACTCAGCCCTACATGTATGTGTGTCCATTCTCCCCTAAACTCTGCCCTCCTATCCTGGCTGCCACGTAATGTTGAGCAGAGTTCTCTGTGCTGTACAGTAGGTTCTTGTTGGTTATCCATTTTAATTATAACATTTTGTATACACGTCAATCCCACACTCCCTAACTGTCCCTTGTAAACTCTCACCATTTTTGTAGGAAAGTTCCTGTTTTTCCACATTCCTCTTCAGACTTATATTTGCAGTTGAGACACTTCATTCAAACTATTTTTTCAATTTGAAATATCATTTTCATGAAGTAATTTGATATTTTTGATCATCAGTGAAGTTAAACATTTCATAGGCTTTATTCCTAGGTTTATTCATTGTTTAAGTTCACCCCTTTGTAAGTGAACTTACGAAGTTCACCTTGTAAGTTTAAGAGCATGTTTGGCAAATTTCTTATTTGTACTGCTACATTTTTGTTCATTAGGTATTGTCAGGCATTAACTCTGTCAGGCAGAGTTAATAAATAAACATGCCGTTTAATGAACTAACACTTTAAGTTATTATATATATATATTTAGAAAAATGTTGCAAATGCTTTACTGAAAAATTCTAAAGAATTCTGTAAAAATATTATGAACTTTTCCTTTGCTCATTGGCATTTAAGAAATTATACAACCTAATGACTTAGATAATACAAAGAATCTAGTATGGTGAGGTCTGGAGCCTGAGTCAACACATGTGAATTGCTTACAACATAGGTAGCTTTTTTTGATTGAGGGCAGTCTTTCCATTTAGTGACATATGTAAGTTTAGTATACCACCAGTGGTAACTTATAGCTAAATGCCCAGTTTGTCATTTTATAAAGTTGATTAAAAGAGCATTTCCTGCAGTGGTGACTCTCTTCCTTCTTTTTTCTCATCTTCCAGGTTGTATCAGAGTAAGATGGACGGTAGCTTTGATTGTGATTGTGGTGAGCTGGAGCCACCTGATCACTAACAAAAGACATCTTCTGTTAACCAACAGCCGCCAGGGCTTCCTGTTGAAATATACAGCAACAGAGGAAGAAAAGAAGCAAAACGGAAATAGCGCTTACCAGCACCTTAGAATGATGCTGCTCAGGACCAGTCCAACACTGAATGTATCTGCACTGTGAGGAGAATGTTCATAGAAGCCTATTGTGTGCATATTTATTCACATTTTTGTTAAATGTTAAATCCTTCAGCACAGTAAATCTGAGTGCATAGTATGTCATTTCATTCCGTTTGAGTTTCTTGAGTGTTTTCTTTAAATGTCTGCAGAGTTGCTGTCCCTTTCTTGAACTATGAGTACTGCAATCTTTTTAATTCTCAGTATGAGTAGAGCTTTTTGAGCTTTAAATCTAAGGGGAACTCAACAGGCCTGGTTGGCATATGCAATGAGCATCAAGAAACCATCTTGCTGTGGATGCAGAATTATTTTTTTCTCCCTTTTTAAAAGATCTTTCCTTTTGATGTCAGTTTTCTTCCTTGTTCACACAAGTTCAACAATTTGAAAGGAAAAGCCAATAGTAAGGGTTTCAAAATGGCAGAGAAATTTGAAAGTCTCATGAACATTCATGGTTTTGATCTGGGCTCTAGGTATATGGACTTAAAACCATTGGGTTGTGGAGGCAATGGCTTGGTTTTTTCTGCTGTAGACAATGACTGTGACAAAAGAGTAGCCATCAAGAAAATTGTCCTTACTGATCCCCAGAGTGTCAAACATGCTCTGCGTGAAATCAAAATTATTAGAAGACTTGACCATGATAACATTGTGAAGGTGTTTGAAATTCTTGGTCCTAGTGGAAGCCAGTTATCGGATGACGTGGGCTCTCTTACCGAACTGAGCAGCGTTTACATTGTTCAGGAGTACATGGAGACGGACTTGGCCAATGTGCTAGAGCAGGGCCCTTTACTGGAGGAGCATGCCAGGCTTTTCATGTATCAGCTGCTGCGTGGGCTCAAATACATTCACTCAGCAAACGTGCTGCACAGAGACCTCAAACCAGCGAATCTTTTCATTAATACTGAAGACTTGGTGCTGAAGATAGGTGACTTTGGTCTTGCACGGATCATGGATCCCCATTATTCCCATAAGGTATGTGGAAAGTCAGTTGAGGCAGACCTCTAAATTGATACACATCATCAGAAACAGGTGCTTGTAATTTCCTTTGTGTGTGGTGGCAGAATTTGTAGTTAATTGTATTAAACTCTGCATACTACATTTTTTTCCATTCACAATCTCCCTGTGTTTGAAGTGAAGGTGGAAGGGGATCCTAGTTAAATACAAATTCTGGTTATTTGTAATAACTGAAATTCTCTCTTTCTTAAAAGTAGGATATCTCATGTATTTAGGGCAGAAGATTGCTCTTTCAACTTTTACTTTTTTTTGTTTGTTTGGATATACTCTTCTGTTATGCCTTGTTTAGCAAACTTAGTTTGAAATCTAAATTTGCACAAACATAAAGTAGGCAATAAGAATAGGCAGAAGAATTCGTAGTAACTTTGCCTTAAATAAAATTTGCTCTTGTACAGGAAATTAATGATATTTTTTGAGCTGAACTCTTTAGTTTTAGTTTTTTAGCTTTCAAATGAAATCATACGTGGGGCCCTGATGTTTAAAATGTAAAAATGGAGCTGTTTTGGTATAAACCATCCCTGGGAAGCCTGCTTGCTTGGCTTCCCATAGCACACATCTAAGACACATCTTGGTATTTGCGTGTATCATCTCACATTGAGTATAACTTAACTTTAAAAAAACTTCAGGATCGAAATTGAGTACCAAAATGAAATGGATGACCACATCTTTATGGATAACAGTGAAGTATTGTGGATAGAACACTGAACTAGGAGTTACACTATCTAAAATTGAGTTCCATTTCTACATCCTGCTAAAATATGACCTGCAGACTCCTTAACCTGAGTGTTAATATCTACCTTCATATTTTCTCAGCGTTATTTTTAGAATGAAACAAGGCAACATATGTTTAATATAAAGTAGTGAAATTGATTAGAAATGGCGTGTGCAGTATAGACAGGTCCCCTGGTTTGTCAGTAGGGAGGTTGGCATTGCTTTTTAAATAGCTCACCTTTGGTACTCTTTCCTGACTTTCTCTCATTGATTTAAAGCATAACTGCTTCATTGTTGACTTGAAGTGATAAATAGCTTCTCTTCTCAAACCTGTTGTGAATATGTGCCCTAGAGTTAACACTAAATTCTTATAGTATTCTTGGGTCAGAATTCTTCATGAGAATATCCTGTTATAGATGATATGTTACAGGGGGAGTTTAATCTCCATACAGCCTCAGAAGTGCAAAAGCCTTGAAAATAGGCATAGAAGCCACCAGTACTGTTTAAGGATTTTACAATTACAGTTTGTTTTTAGATTAAGGGCTCTTTAATGAATCATGTTTACTTACTGTTATTCAGCTAAAGTAAAAAGTATATTTTTGTTTCTTTTTCAGGGTCATCTTTCTGAAGGATTGGTTACTAAATGGTACAGATCTCCACGTCTTTTACTTTCTCCTAATAATTATACTAAAGCCATTGACATGTGGGCTGCAGGCTGCATCTTTGCTGAAATGCTGACTGGTAAAACCCTCTTTGCAGGTTAGAAATTTTAAAATAAATGGAGAAATAATTTCATATATTTCTGTGAATCAAGATTTATGTAAGATTTAAACCAATATATTATAGTTTAAACTATTAATGAAAAGTGTTGACTCATTGGAAAAGACTCTGATGCTGGGAGGGATTGGGGGTAGGAGGAGAAGGGGACGACAGAGGATGAGATGGCTGGATGGCATCACTGACTCGATGGACGTGAGTCTGAGTGAATTCCGGGAGTTGGTGATGGACTGGGAGGCCTGGCGTGCTGTGATTTATGGGGTCGCAAAGAGTCAGACATGACTGAGCGACTGAACTGAACTGAACTGAAATTATTAAAAAAGATAAAATGGTATTTTAAAAATTGAGAACACTTTAATATTTACTGGATTGTTCAGTAAAGTTAGTCTGAATTCTAGTGTTTCTTTTGTATATATCTTTATTTCTTAAACATAATTTCCTTTATTTCTTTTGTCGGTTGTTTTTGTTAAATGATACCTCTGTTACCTGATTCTGTCAGTGTTTGTCACTTCCTGGTGAAATGTTTTTAGCTATTGTAAATTCAGTAATTCTTTCTTTGTCTCCTGTCAACCCTATTGCTTGAACTGCCATATCCTGTTGGCCTGACTGATGTGATATTTCAGAAACAACCAATTTTATAATTAGTTTGGTGCTATGAGGGAATCTAAAAAAGTGCATGAGAAAGTTTTGAGTTAAGGTGGATTAAAACAAATCTAAATAAAGCAATTTTTTATCTTCAACCTTTGTACACTTTAAACATTTAATTAAATAGAAATGCTTATGAAATGATTTGAAAGACTCAGTTTTAGTTCCCTCCTAAAAACCTTTTCAGTAGGTTTGTGAACCATTCAGTAAAAGCAGCATGAGGGAAATCTATGGGTTAGGATAGGCCTCATATTAATAGTAATAAAAGGCCAGACCTAAGCATTCATTGGAAATCTGTGTATTTTTAACCTATAGTAAGTGCCCTAGCCTTATATTTTGGTCTTACTCAGTATCTCCACTTAGATATTTAATGGCATCTCAGATTTAACTTATCCAAAACTGACCTCCTGATATCTCTCCCTCATACTTCCTCTTTCTGCTGTCTTCCTCATTTTAGTAAACCAGACCCACTTCTTAGTTGCTCAGGCGAAAATCTTGGCATCGTCTTTCACTTTTTTCCTTAACAGGTCTTACGGGCTGTTTCTTTAAAGTATATCTTGAATCTTACTGCTAGTATCTCTTTCACTACTCTCATCCTCCCAGTCCAGGAAGCCATTCTGCCTTTCCTGGTCTAACACATGATCTCCTAACTGGCTTTCCTGCTTTAACTCTTCTTGTCTGTGGTCTAGTTACCACATAGCCACAAAGTAGTTCTTTGAAAACACAGCTCATGGCATTTCTCTGTTCAAAACTCTGTAATGGTTTCTTATCTAATTCAAAATGACGTAAACTCTCAGTGTTCTGGTACCACTGGGCTCATCTCTTGTCACTCCTGAGTCACTGTACTTCAGCTACACTTGCCTAATTGTTGTTTGTTGGACACACCAAGCCTGCTGTCGCTCTAGACCTTTGGGCCCTTTCTCATCTTCCTGGAACTCCCTTCCTCTTTATGGTGTTACCTAACTTCCTTGTCAGCTTCTCAGTGAGGCCTTCCTTGGTCATAAGGATGGTATGGTCATAACAACGAAGAGGTTGTTAATATAAATTAACCATACTCCTAACAGTGCTCCCCGTCCCCCTTCAGCTCAGTTCAGTTCAGTTGCTCAGTCGTGTCCGACTCTTTGCGACCCCATGAATTGCAGGACGCCAGGCCTGCCTGTCTATCACCAATTCCCGGAGTTCACTNGATGTGATAGTTTAAGGTGGACAGCAGAGGGACTCAGCCCTACATGTATGTGTGTCCATTCTCCCCTAAACTCTGCCCTCCTATCCTGGCTGCCACGTAATGTTGAGCAGAGTTCTCTGTGCTGTACAGTAGGTTCTTGTTGGTTATCCATTTTAATTATAACATTTTGTATACACGTCAATCCCACACTCCCTAACTGTCCCTTGTAAACTCTCACCATTTTTGTAGGAAAGTTCCTGTTTTTCCACATTCCTCTTCAGACTTATATTTGCAGTTGAGACACTTCATTCAAACTATTTTTTCAATTTGAAATATCATTTTCATGAAGTAATTTGATATTTTTGATCATCAGTGAAGTTAAACATTTCATAGGCTTTATTCCTAGGTTTATTCATTGTTTAAGTTCACCCCTTTGTAAGTGAACTTACGAAGTTCACCTTGTAAGTTTAAGAGCATGTTTGGCAAATTTCTTATTTGTACTGCTACATTTTTGTTCATTAGGTATTGTCAGGCATTAACTCTGTCAGGCAGAGTTAATAAATAAACATGCCGTTTAATGAACTAACACTTTAAGTTATTATATATATATATTTAGAAAAATGTTGCAAATGCTTTACTGAAAAATTCTAAAGAATTCTGTAAAAATATTATGAACTTTTCCTTTGCTCATTGGCATTTAAGAAATTATACAACCTAATGACTTAGATAATACAAAGAATCTAGTATGGTGAGGTCTGGAGCCTGAGTCAACACATGTGAATTGCTTACAACATAGGTAGCTTTTTTTGATTGAGGGCAGTCTTTCCATTTAGTGACATATGTAAGTTTAGTATACCACCAGTGGTAACTTATAGCTAAATGCCCAGTTTGTCATTTTATAAAGTTGATTAAAAGAGCATTTCCTGCAGTGGTGACTCTCTTCCTTCTTTTTTCTCATCTTCCAGGTTGTATCAGAGTAAGATGGACGGTAGCTTTGATTGTGATTGTGGTGAGCTGGAGCCACCTGATCACTAACAAAAGACATCTTCTGTTAACCAACAGCCGCCAGGGCTTCCTGTTGAAATATACAGCAACAGAGGAAGAAAAGAAGCAAAACGGAAATAGCGCTTACCAGCACCTTAGAATGATGCTGCTCAGGACCAGTCCAACACTGAATGTATCTGCACTGTGAGGAGAATGTTCATAGAAGCCTATTGTGTGCATATTTATTCACATTTTTGTTAAATGTTAAATCCTTCAGCACAGTAAATCTGAGTGCATAGTATGTCATTTCATTCCGTTTGAGTTTCTTGAGTGTTTTCTTTAAATGTCTGCAGAGTTGCTGTCCCTTTCTTGAACTATGAGTACTGCAATCTTTTTAATTCTCAGTATGAGTAGAGCTTTTTGAGCTTTAAATCTAAGGGGAACTCAACAGGCCTGGTTGGCATATGCAATGAGCATCAAGAAACCATCTTGCTGTGGATGCAGAATTATTTTTTTCTCCCTTTTTAAAAGATCTTTCCTTTTGATGTCAGTTTTCTTCCTTGTTCACACAAGTTCAACAATTTGAAAGGAAAAGCCAATAGTAAGGGTTTCAAAATGGCAGAGAAATTTGAAAGTCTCATGAACATTCATGGTTTTGATCTGGGCTCTAGGTATATGGACTTAAAACCATTGGGTTGTGGAGGCAATGGCTTGGTTTTTTCTGCTGTAGACAATGACTGTGACAAAAGAGTAGCCATCAAGAAAATTGTCCTTACTGATCCCCAGAGTGTCAAACATGCTCTGCGTGAAATCAAAATTATTAGAAGACTTGACCATGATAACATTGTGAAGGTGTTTGAAATTCTTGGTCCTAGTGGAAGCCAGTTATCGGATGACGTGGGCTCTCTTACCGAACTGAGCAGCGTTTACATTGTTCAGGAGTACATGGAGACGGACTTGGCCAATGTGCTAGAGCAGGGCCCTTTACTGGAGGAGCATGCCAGGCTTTTCATGTATCAGCTGCTGCGTGGGCTCAAATACATTCACTCAGCAAACGTGCTGCACAGAGACCTCAAACCAGCGAATCTTTTCATTAATACTGAAGACTTGGTGCTGAAGATAGGTGACTTTGGTCTTGCACGGATCATGGATCCCCATTATTCCCATAAGGTATGTGGAAAGTCAGTTGAGGCAGACCTCTAAATTGATACACATCATCAGAAACAGGTGCTTGTAATTTCCTTTGTGTGTGGTGGCAGAATTTGTAGTTAATTGTATTAAACTCTGCATACTACATTTTTTTCCATTCACAATCTCCCTGTGTTTGAAGTGAAGGTGGAAGGGGATCCTAGTTAAATACAAATTCTGGTTATTTGTAATAACTGAAATTCTCTCTTTCTTAAAAGTAGGATATCTCATGTATTTAGGGCAGAAGATTGCTCTTTCAACTTTTACTTTTTTTTGTTTGTTTGGATATACTCTTCTGTTATGCCTTGTTTAGCAAACTTAGTTTGAAATCTAAATTTGCACAAACATAAAGTAGGCAATAAGAATAGGCAGAAGAATTCGTAGTAACTTTGCCTTAAATAAAATTTGCTCTTGTACAGGAAATTAATGATATTTTTTGAGCTGAACTCTTTAGTTTTAGTTTTTTAGCTTTCAAATGAAATCATACGTGGGGCCCTGATGTTTAAAATGTAAAAATGGAGCTGTTTTGGTATAAACCATCCCTGGGAAGCCTGCTTGCTTGGCTTCCCATAGCACACATCTAAGACACATCTTGGTATTTGCGTGTATCATCTCACATTGAGTATAACTTAACTTTAAAAAAACTTCAGGATCGAAATTGAGTACCAAAATGAAATGGATGACCACATCTTTATGGATAACAGTGAAGTATTGTGGATAGAACACTGAACTAGGAGTTACACTATCTAAAATTGAGTTCCATTTCTACATCCTGCTAAAATATGACCTGCAGACTCCTTAACCTGAGTGTTAATATCTACCTTCATATTTTCTCAGCGTTATTTTTAGAATGAAACAAGGCAACATATGTTTAATATAAAGTAGTGAAATTGATTAGAAATGGCGTGTGCAGTATAGACAGGTCCCCTGGTTTGTCAGTAGGGAGGTTGGCATTGCTTTTTAAATAGCTCACCTTTGGTACTCTTTCCTGACTTTCTCTCATTGATTTAAAGCATAACTGCTTCATTGTTGACTTGAAGTGATAAATAGCTTCTCTTCTCAAACCTGTTGTGAATATGTGCCCTAGAGTTAACACTAAATTCTTATAGTATTCTTGGGTCAGAATTCTTCATGAGAATATCCTGTTATAGATGATATGTTACAGGGGGAGTTTAATCTCCATACAGCCTCAGAAGTGCAAAAGCCTTGAAAATAGGCATAGAAGCCACCAGTACTGTTTAAGGATTTTACAATTACAGTTTGTTTTTAGATTAAGGGCTCTTTAATGAATCATGTTTACTTACTGTTATTCAGCTAAAGTAAAAAGTATATTTTTGTTTCTTTTTCAGGGTCATCTTTCTGAAGGATTGGTTACTAAATGGTACAGATCTCCACGTCTTTTACTTTCTCCTAATAATTATACTAAAGCCATTGACATGTGGGCTGCAGGCTGCATCTTTGCTGAAATGCTGACTGGTAAAACCCTCTTTGCAGGTTAGAAATTTTAAAATAAATGGAGAAATAATTTCATATATTTCTGTGAATCAAGATTTATGTAAGATTTAAACCAATATATTATAGTTTAAACTATTAATGAAAAGTGTTGACTCATTGGAAAAGACTCTGATGCTGGGAGGGATTGGGGGTAGGAGGAGAAGGGGACGACAGAGGATGAGATGGCTGGATGGCATCACTGACTCGATGGACGTGAGTCTGAGTGAATTCCGGGAGTTGGTGATGGACTGGGAGGCCTGGCGTGCTGTGATTTATGGGGTCGCAAAGAGTCAGACATGACTGAGCGACTGAACTGAACTGAACTGAAATTATTAAAAAAGATAAAATGGTATTTTAAAAATTGAGAACACTTTAATATTTACTGGATTGTTCAGTAAAGTTAGTCTGAATTCTAGTGTTTCTTTTGTATATATCTTTATTTCTTAAACATAATTTCCTTTATTTCTTTTGTCGGTTGTTTTTGTTAAATGATACCTCTGTTACCTGATTCTGTCAGTGTTTGTCACTTCCTGGTGAAATGTTTTTAGCTATTGTAAATTCAGTAATTCTTTCTTTGTCTCCTGTCAACCCTATTGCTTGAACTGCCATATCCTGTTGGCCTGACTGATGTGATATTTCAGAAACAACCAATTTTATAATTAGTTTGGTGCTATGAGGGAATCTAAAAAAGTGCATGAGAAAGTTTTGAGTTAAGGTGGATTAAAACAAATCTAAATAAAGCAATTTTTTATCTTCAACCTTTGTACACTTTAAACATTTAATTAAATAGAAATGCTTATGAAATGATTTGAAAGACTCAGTTTTAGTTCCCTCCTAAAAACCTTTTCAGTAGGTTTGTGAACCATTCAGTAAAAGCAGCATGAGGGAAATCTATGGGTTAGGATAGGCCTCATATTAATAGTAATAAAAGGCCAGACCTAAGCATTCATTGGAAATCTGTGTATTTTTAACCTATAGTAAGTGCCCTAGCCTTATATTTTGGTCTTACTCAGTATCTCCACTTAGATATTTAATGGCATCTCAGATTTAACTTATCCAAAACTGACCTCCTGATATCTCTCCCTCATACTTCCTCTTTCTGCTGTCTTCCTCATTTTAGTAAACCAGACCCACTTCTTAGTTGCTCAGGCGAAAATCTTGGCATCGTCTTTCACTTTTTTCCTTAACAGGTCTTACGGGCTGTTTCTTTAAAGTATATCTTGAATCTTACTGCTAGTATCTCTTTCACTACTCTCATCCTCCCAGTCCAGGAAGCCATTCTGCCTTTCCTGGTCTAACACATGATCTCCTAACTGGCTTTCCTGCTTTAACTCTTCTTGTCTGTGGTCTAGTTACCACATAGCCACAAAGTAGTTCTTTGAAAACACAGCTCATGGCATTTCTCTGTTCAAAACTCTGTAATGGTTTCTTATCTAATTCAAAATGACGTAAACTCTCAGTGTTCTGGTACCACTGGGCTCATCTCTTGTCACTCCTGAGTCACTGTACTTCAGCTACACTTGCCTAATTGTTGTTTGTTGGACACACCAAGCCTGCTGTCGCTCTAGACCTTTGGGCCCTTTCTCATCTTCCTGGAACTCCCTTCCTCTTTATGGTGTTACCTAACTTCCTTGTCAGCTTCTCAGTGAGGCCTTCCTTGGTCATAAGGATGGTATGGTCATAACAACGAAGAGGTTGTTAATATAAATTAACCATACTCCTAACAGTGCTCCCCGTCCCCCTTCAGCTCAGTTCAGTTCAGTTGCTCAGTCGTGTCCGACTCTTTGCGACCCCATGAATTGCAGGACGCCAGGCCTGCCTGTCTATCACCAATTCCCGGAGTTCACTCAAACTCATGTCCATCGAGTCGGTGATCCCATCCAGCCATCTCATCCTCTCTCGTCCCCTTCTCCTCCTGCCCCTAATCCCTCCCAGCATCACAGTCTTTTCCAATGAGTCAACTCTTCACATGAGGTGGCCAAAGTATTAGAGTTTCAGCTTTAGCATCAGTCCTTCCAAAATACACCCAGGACTGATCTCCTTCAGAATGGACTGGTTGGATCTCCTTGCAGTCCAAGGGACTCTCAAGAATTTTCTCCAACACCACAGTTCAAAAGCAGCAATTCTTCGGCGCTCAGCTTTCTGCACAGTCCAACTCTACATGACCACAGGAAAAACCATAGCCTTGACTAGACGGACCTTTGTTGGCAAAGTAATATCTCTGCTTTTGAATATGCTATCTAGGTTGGTCATAACTTTCTTTCCAAGGAGTAAGCATCTTCTAATTTCATGGCTGCAGTCACCATCTGCAGTGATTTGGGAGCCCCAAAAAATAAAGTCAGCCACTGTCGACTGTTTCCCCATCTGTTTGCCATGAAGTGATGGGCCCAGATGCCATGTTGGTTTTCTGAATGTTGAGCTTTAAGCCAACTTTTTCACTCCTCTTTCACTTTCATCAAGAGGCCTTTTAGTTCCTCTTCACTTTCTGTCCTCCTTAGCTTACTCTAATTTTCTTCATTTGACACTGTTTGATGTAAATGTTTACAGAAGTTGTTATCTGTCTTCCTCCATTATACTGTGAGCTCTTCGAAGGCACAAATCTGGTCAGTTTTGTTTCACAGATGTATTCTAAAGTGCCTTGCTCATGGTATGCACTCAAGAAAAGTTTTGATTGTTGAATGAGTTTCTAGACATAAGTGGAAAAACAAATGAATGTTTTGTTTTTTAAATATTAGCTGCCCATTTAGCCTGAAGTTTCCTCTTTTATTTCTTTAATAGTGGTTCTGAAATGTTAACTGAGCCTAATCCATAATTATAAAACTTTCTGTTTCACAAATCTAGTCTAAGGTCCTATTTTATTGATAGTGAAATTAAGTCATCACCGTGTTAGGTATTCTCCGAGTTATAGTGAGTTAATTAATTAGTATGTATGGTTGAGACTAGAATCTCATCTTTTAAATCTCAGTTTATTGCTTTTTTCACTACTTTATGATACCTTAATATGAGGCCAGACTTCAAGTCAATTTCTTACGGAAACAAAGCAGCTAACACTGAACATATCAATGAGCAGAATTTGAAAAAGATAAATTATTTTTGAGCAGATTGATGATGATATTCAAAGCAGTGAAATCTGCTGATTAATGATGCAGTTAAAAACATTTTCCCCTTCAGTGGTCATTACAGTTCTATTAGTTTCCTGTAGCTTTAGAATGTTTGTTGCCAATAGGTTAAACATTGAGAAATGTGTTTATTAATGTTACATTTGGTATTTTTTAATCTCATCTAGGTGCACATGAACTTGAACAGATGCAGCTGATTTTAGAATCTATTCCTGTTGTCCATGAGGAAGATCGTCAGGAGCTTCTCAGCGTAATTCCAGTTTACATTAGAAATGACATGACTGAGCCACACAAACCTTTAACTCAGCTGCTTCCAGGAATTAGTCGAGAAGGTACTATAGCTGAAAAGTAACCATCATGTAATGGTGTGTTTATGTGTGAGCAGGATGTATGTAGGGAAAATTTAGCTTTTTATTGTTATAGATGTGGCATTCTCCCAAATAGTCTTTAGTCATTCAAGGTACACCTAAAACTTCAGCTCTTGCTTTCCTTTTTATAGCCAGGCACTTAGGCTGGGAATCTTTTCTTTGCTCTGAATAATTTTCCAGATTCCAGTGTACCTCTCTTTCCTGGTTCTGACTCCATGTGCTTTTCCAGCTTTTACTTCTGATCGTCTCTGCTAGGTGAACATGTTTATCACTTTCTGTCACTGAGCTGGAATGGGATTCTCTGAGGGTTATATTATAAGTAAGTAAGGGTACAAATATGAGTGTGATTTAGATATGAAAGAGAGAATTGAGTTGAAGGAAAGCAAGGGTTTTAGAGCAAGGAAGAGATGGAGAAAAGATCAAAACTACATATGAACAAACTTGTTACATAAAAAATTGCAGATTGGTGTTAGTAATACTGGGTGCTAAATGTGACAGTTTGTGCAGACTTGAAAGTAATAGGAACATGGAGAGAATCAAAACTTCATTGACCACTAAAGCAGTTAGTTTCATACATCAGAATGGAGAGATGTATCTTTAGGGTTTGTTGATACAAATAAGATACAAAAATCTAAATACTATAATAGTTATCTGTAATAACATTTTTTAAAAGAAGAGCATTAGAAATGAAAAATATCTTCCTTAAAAGTTGACTGTATCATACCTTTAAGGATTATTGTACTGTATTTAGCTGTATCCATGCCAGAATTGTGATAGTTCTTTTCTGAGTCATAAAATTAGGGAGATACAGTTTCCTAAACATCTTAAACTTTCTCTTAATTACACATTTATTTTTCACATCACCTACTCTCATCATTATGTAGTTAAGGTTAATGTGTATCAAAGTGCTTTAACTTAGCAAGTATTTTGAGAAATAGGCAGTGGATGGCATCTTTTTTCCCCTCAGCTATGCTTGGAACTCGTTAGTAAATGCCTGAATGAAAAGGAAGCAACTGTATTTAATTTCAACAGGTTTCATAAGCTTCCTTTTCAGGAATGCTACATTTTTAACCCATCTTTTAGAGTCTCTTCACACTCAGTAATATATTGCTGACTTTCTGACTCCTGATCTTGTTGCCACTGTCATGATAGCATCCTTGTTCATAACTGAACAGCAGTCACGTAGCACTTGACTATGCCTAAGAGTTGTCTGTTGGAATTCTTTAAAAAGTGCAGAAAGTTAAATCAGAATCCAGAGGTGGGGAGGCAGATTGGTGTTAGGACATGTCTGCTCTGCAGGTATGACCCTGTTCAGCCAAGTTGAGGGAGAGTGCTCAGGGATTGGCTTGGAGTCATTGTTGCCACTGTTGAGTCTTCTCAAAAGAGGCAAGCTGGTAATACAGAATGTTGCTGTTGAAGCATTTGTAACCTAATTAAATGTGAATCTTCTTTTCCCTCGCCCTCATTAGTCAGCTGTGAACTAACCTGAATATTTAGTTGGTGCCTGGGATTTATTCATAATGTGTTGAACGAATGTCTTTGGTAATAGATTCATTAAAGTAACCATTGGACAAGGATTCTTGATTTTCATAAGTGATAGAACTCTGTGTGTGTGTGGGTGCACACACGTACTCATTCATGTCCAACTCTTTGCGACCCCATGGACTGTGGCCCATCAGGCTTCTCTGTCCATGGGATTTTTCAGGCAAGAATACTGCAGTGGGTTGCCATTTTCTGCTCCAGGGAATCTTCCCGCTCCAGGGGATCTTCCCAACCCCAGAGATCAAACCTACGTCTCTTGCGTCTTATGCATTGGCAGGCAGATTCTTTACCACTAGTGCCACCTGTACTCACATACAAATGCAGTGCAGAGTGTAAAGTTCCTGAGCTAAGGACTTGTTACATAGATGTGCTCTGCAAGTTTCTTCTTCATTAACACTGGAATTTTGTTGGTGGGGGAGGGTACCTTCTGAGCAATGGGAAAATCTTAGAGTAGTATATGTTCCTTTCTCACATTCTGTTCATGATCTTCAGAGGGAAAAAGCACACAAGATTAAGTACATGTGAACTGACACATTAAGACTACTGGAACCCTGTACTGGTTAGTGTCTTTAAATGGATACCCAATCTTTTAAATTTTCCTTCATGGTTACCTTTTATCCTCCCTTTCTCTATAATTTACCACTTTTTTCTTTATCTTAGCATACCATTGTAGTAAATAGACTGATTTCTTCTAGAACAGGGCTATCCAATAGAATTTTCACAATGATGGAAATGTTTTTATTTGCATACATTTGGGAGTTCAGCCTGACTAGTTTGTTAGCTCTCCCTTTTATCCCTGCTATCAGTTTCAGGGATTCTAGAGTATATTCCTCTCATATAGTTGGATGTGTTTCACTCTGAGAATGGCAGTTATGCTGAGTCCACTATCCATAACTGTGCCTTAGTTTGTCTCTTGCCTTGAGACATGTGGGGCACTGACTTGCAGAAGAACCAAGAACAGCTTGATGTATCATGAAATCACTTCCTAGGTTCAGTTCAGTTCAGTCACTCAGCCGTGTCCGACTCTTTGTGACCCCATAAATCGCAGCATGCTAGGCCTCCCTGTCCATCACCAACTCCCAGAGCTCACTCAGACTCATGTCCATCGAGTCAGTGATGCCATCCAGCCATCTCATCCTCTGTCGTCCCCTTCTCCTGCCCCCAGTCCCTCCCAGCATCAGAGTCTCTTCCAGTGAGTCAACTCTTCGCATGAGGTGGCCAAAGTACTGGAGTTTCAGCTTTAGCATCAGTCCTTCCAAAGAAATCCCAGGTTTGATCTCCTTCAGAATGGACTGACTGGATCTCCTTGCAGTCCAAGGGACTCTCAAGAGTCTTCTCCAACACCACAGTTCAAAAGCATCCATTCTTCAGCGCTCAGCCTTCTTCACAGTCCAACTCTCACATCCATACATGACCACAGGAAAAACCATAGCCTTAACTAGACAGACCTTAGTCGGCAAAGTAATGTCTCTGCTTTTGAATATGCTATCTAGGTTGGTCATAACTTTCTTTCCAAGGAGTAAGCGTCTTTTTATTTCATGGCTGCAGTCACCATCTGCAGTGATTTTTGAAGCCCCCAAAAATAAAAGTCTGACACTGTTTCCCCATCTATTTCCTAGGAAGTGATGGGACCGGATGCCATGATCTTGGTTTTCTGAATGTTGAGCTTTAAGCCAACTTTTTCAGTCTCTTTCAATTTCAACAAGAGGCTTTTTAGTTCCTCTTCACTTTCTGCCATAAGGGTGGTGTCATCTGCATATCTGAGGCGGGTGGGGAAGAGATTGAGCATAGGCAGGAACCTCAGCCCTGGGCCACTGAAGGGTAGGAATAACAAGGAGCCTTACCTTTCTTCTCTTTAGTACTTCATTGGACTGATCTGAGGATTGAATGAGATAATGTAGTGAAGCACTTAGTGGAATATAAATGGCTGTATAAATGTCAGCTACTTTTAATATTAATGAGAGATTGGGAGTTGAGAATAAGGTCCTTTCTAGAGTGGAGCTTAGTTTTAGAGACGTGCTAACCAGCTTTTCCATTGAGATAGAAGGCAAGGATCAGTAGATGTGTGACAGACCAGAGTGAAGGAGTAGGGATTGAGATAAGAAGGTTTATCTGCTAAGAATACATGAAAAAATGGAAGTTCAGCACATTTAACCTCTCCAGTTCCACATAGCTAGTAATCCAGCTAACCTACTGAGTTGCAGAGCTGAAATTAGGACCTATGTATCAGGTTATGCCATATGAAATTGCTGTTATTTGACTGTTTTTGACTGACAAAAATGAAAATTTCATATGGTTCAACTTCATATATTCCTTTTCGTTTATAATTGGTCACAGTATATATTTCAACACTTGTTTCTTGGACACGTCTTTTTAATCAGTGAATCAGGTAAGTTGTTTTGTTTCTCTGACAGAACTTAAGTTAACTTACCTTTTAATTGTATAATCCCTTTTTTTCTTTATGGGTTGATGGACCTCCAGTACAGTTAAGGTTTTTTTCTTCCTGTTGTAGCACTGGATTTCCTGGAACAAATTTTGACATTCAGCCCCATGGATCGGTTGACAGCTGAAGAAGCGCTTTCCCATCCTTACATGAGCATTTATTCTTTTCCAATGGATGAGCCAATCTCAAGTCATCCTTTTCATATTGAAGATGAAGTTGATGATATTTTGCTTATGGATGAAACTCATAGTCACATTTATAACTGGGAAAGGTAAAACTGACCCTAAATTAGGAAAAGCTTTTGTTTTCAATAAAACATAATTTAGTGAGTTTTATTTTAAATTGTATACAATAAGACAATGTAAAAATCTTAAAAATTTAGAAATGGACTTTTTGGATTTCTGCTAAACTTATTGCTGTCTTTGAATAGCATTTATGTAATTTTAATATTTAGTAGTTACTGCTTAGTATATGCATAATGGAAAAAGTTAAGTGCTACTTTGAAACAAGAAGTAGTTAACATTGAAATTAGTTTGTTTACTTGCTGCATTTTTTAACTCCTAAAATGTTGAAGTATTTATGATCAAATGTATCTGCCAACCACCTACATGAACATTTCTACTATCTATATATGAGTTGTTTTCTCACATACCCAGATGTCTTCCAGTCTCGACATTTTCTACCATACGTATTAGTTAAGTCATCTAGTTTCTTTTCTGTTCTCTTCTCTTCAACCACCACTGTTTTCGCTTGTGTCTTAGTCTGCCTCTGCTTGGTTGTAGTGTGGGCACCTTGCTGTAATGTGTCAGAAAGAGGACACCACATTCAGTAACACATTTACATGGAGACTTGCTTTGTTCTGCTCATTGCGATGAGTTCCAGCAAGCCTTCTTCTAGTCTACTTTATTACCATAGAGTGAAAATCTATATGGCACCTGATTGAAATTAGAGATCTACATTTTGTGGCCATAAAGGTTTTTTTTTTCCCCTATGTGTGTGAAATTATGTTTGTAGAAATTTTGAAATTGAACTGTAGACCAGCCAGCCACTCAGATGTTTATGTGAAGTTTATATAATTATATGTTCCATTGCATCGTATCACTTTATATAGTAACAGGGCTTACCTATCCATTAAGATTATAAATTCTTATATGACTTAATACTCTTTATTATTCCCCTCATAGACCTAGCAAGCATAGTGCTTTGACCCAAAAGGCATGCAGTAAATTTGAAAAGTGAAATCATATACCTGGAGTAACACTAATGTATTAATTTTTTTCAGGTACCATGATTGTCAATTTTCAGAGCATGATTGGCCTATACATAACAACTTTGATATTGAGGAAGTTCAGCTAGACCCAAGAGCTCTGTCTGATGTCACTGATGAAGAAGAAGTACAAGTTGATCCTCGAAAATATTTGGATGGAGATCGT
Organism: Neotragus pygmaeus; assembly: GCA_006410875.1. Taxonomy (NCBI): domain Eukaryota; kingdom Metazoa; phylum Chordata; class Mammalia; order Artiodactyla; family Bovidae; genus Neotragus; species Neotragus pygmaeus. The sequence goes on from SJYV01008279.1 coordinate 1,056,729, forward strand.
GAAAAGTATTTGGAGGATCCTGCTTTTGATACCAGTTACTCTACTGAGCCTTGTTGGCAGTACCCAGATCATCATGAAAACAAATACTGTGATCTGGAGTGTAGCCATACTTGTAACTACAAAACGAGGTCGTCATCATATTTAGATAACTTAGTTTGGAGAGAGAGTGAAGTTAATCATTATTATGAGCCCAAGCTTATTATAGATCTTTCTAATTGGAAAGAACAAAGCAAAGAAAAATCTGATAAGAAGGGCAAGTCAAAATGTGAAAGGAATGGATTGGTTAAAGCCCAGATAGCTTTAGAGGAAGCATCACAGCAACTGGCTGAAAAAGAAAGGGGAAAGAATCAGGGATTTGACTTTGATTCCTTTATTGCAGGAACTATTCAGCTTAGTTCACAACATGAGGCTGCTGATGTTGTTGACAAATTAAATGACTTGAATAGCTCAGTGTCCCAACTAGAATTGAAAAGCTTGATATCAAAGTCAGTAAGCCGAGAAAAACAGGAAAAAGGAATGGCAAATTTGGCTCAATTAGAGGCATTGTACCAGTCTTCTTGGGATAGCCAGTTTGTGGGTGGTGGGGAGGACTGTTTTCTCATAAACCAGTTTTGTTGTGAGGTAAGGAAGGATGAGCAAATTGAAAAGGAAAACACTTATACCAGTTACCTGGACAAGTTTTTTAGCAGGAAAGAAGATACAGAAATGCTAGAAACTGAGCCGATAGAGGATGGGAAGCTTGGGGAGAGAGGAAATGAGGCAGGATTTCTGGACAGCAGTGGGGAGTTCCTCTTCAGCAAGCAGCTTGAATCCATAGGCATCCCGCAGTTCCACAGCCCAGTTGGGTCACCACTTAAGTCAATACAGGCCACATTAACACCTTCTGCTATGAAATCTTCCCCTCAGATTCCTCATAAGACATACAGCAGCATTCTGAAACATCTGAACTAAAACACTCAGCAGACATTTCTCTCTGTATTCTTCATGAAATGTGTTTTGTCTTTTTTATTACTAGTGTTTAAGTCTTTTTTTTTTTTTTTTTACTTGAATCAGATGGTGTCATTTAGAAAGAATTTTTTTCTTGGTTTTTAAAATCCAGACTTTTTTTCTACATGTGAGATGGTTTTCATTTTAACTGGCATGTCGTTTGCACACAAAAAGAATAGAGCAAAATAATGCAATGCAGGAGGAGACAAAAGAAATGCACTAAGACAAGTAAAAAACATTCTCTTATAGAACAATGATCTGTTTTACAGGAAACAAAAATCTTGCCTTGAAATTTACACAGTGAGACTGTACATAATTGCATGAAAATATCTATTTTTTTCCTAAAACATTTTTCATTCATGAGTATTTTCAAGTTTTTCATACTGTACACATTTCTTAAAAACACATGATACCAGCAGCAACTGAAAATGAATGCCGAATTTGGTACACATGTGTTATCTACCTCAAGGTAACAAGAGTATGTGGCAAAACATATACCACCCATAGTGCTTCACAATATGCACTTCTATTTAGCCAGCGTTTATTGTAGTAAACTCTTCTTAATGAGATTCACTCACTGTTTATAAATGTTCTGGTATGCATTCTTTATAGTGAAGTGTTACATCACATCTTATTTATTTTAGCAAATCAGTATATTTTCTGTATTTAATTATAAAAAGTTAGTTTTTGAAATTTATTTGCAAATACACTTTTTTCCATTTGGCACTATGGTTGTTGCCTACTTGGCTGAATATATAATGTCAGCTTATCCTAAGGCTGTCCACGTACTTAATTTACTTAAGTATTCATTTTAAGTAAAGCGCTCACTGTGTATAGGAATTTGTATTTTGGAGGTGCTTGATCTATCTACAAAGAAAAATTAGGAATTACTTTATTATAAAATGCTCCTAGAAGTCTTAATTGTGTTTATTTTTAAAAAAACTGTAATGTTAGACTTGTGTGCATGGAAGTAATTAAGGTACATCATTATTGTAGTTTAAAAGTTGTACATGATAAGACATATTTTGTTTTTACTGTATGTTTTTACTGAATGATCTATTCCCCATCCCAAAGCAAGCATGAATAAAATTAGGTTAAATGTAGCATGTGGCATCGCAGTCTCTCAGAATTTGTCTCATCTATTTTACTTTATGGAATACTGTCTGTATCTTTGGTTATCCTGTTTGAAGAAAAAGGACAAATAAAACATGGCCAGCAAATATGGCTCCTGTTTAACTCTTTGGCTTCCCTGGTAGCTCAGCTACCAGTAAAGAATCTGCCTGCAGTGCAGGAGACCCTGGTTTGATTGCTGGGTCGGGATTATCCGCTGGAGAAGGGATAGGCTACCCACTCCAGTATTCTTGGGCTTCCCTGGCTGGTAAAGAATCCACTTGCAATGTGGGAGACCTGGGTTCAATCCCTGGGTTGGAAAGATCACCTGGAGAAGGGAACAGCTACCCACTCAAGTATTCTGACCTGGAAAATGCCATGGACTAGTCCATGGGGTCGCGAAGAGTCGGACAGGACTGAGTGACTTTCACTGTAGGTAATGAAAATGATTACCTAGTGAAATGAAAATTACTAGCAGAATCTTCTCTAGTTCCACTTTTCAGCATCTTGAATTGTTACTACAGTTTAAACTGCTGCTGCTGCTGCTAAGTCGCTTCAGTCGTGTCCGACTCTGTGCAGTCCCACAGACGGCAGCCCATTGGGCTCCGTCATCCCTGGGATTCTCCAGGCAAGAACACTGGAGTGGGTTGCCATTTCCTTCTCCAATGTGTGAAAGTGAAGTCGCTCAGTCGTGTCTGATTCAGCAACCCCATGGACTGCAGCCTACCAGGCTCCTCCATCCATGGGAGTTTCCAGGTAAGCGTACTGGAGTGGGATGCCATTGCCTTCTCCAACAGTTTAAACTATGTTAGGCTAAAACACTTGGAAGAAAAAGACTCTTTTTGTCGCCATGCAGAAATTTCTTGTTGACTTAACCTCACATATTAGAATGGTAAGGCTTTATACATTTCAAAGCTATTATGTAAGACGTGTGTGGAAGCTTTAAACTGTGCAATTGGGGGATGTATTTTAATTGTATTAAATGTATTTGTCCTGCATCATCTTCCATTTGCTCAAGAACATACCCATTTACCTATCCAAATATGACCATTCTCTCTTTAATGTCACTTTTCCTGTTCGTCTTCCATTCTTGTTTTGTTTTGTACATTCTCTTAATCTCTGGACTTCCGCCTTCCCACTGACCTATTGATTCATTTCATGTGGATTCACAAAGGTTTTAAAGATACATATATTTATGATGAATTCAGTGATTTCAGTGAATATCACTTGTGAATTTATATACTCAAATTACCTTAAAAAGTTAAGGTCTTAGAGGAGAAGCTTTCAGTTTTTCACATTTGGATATGATGTTACTTGTGGATTTTCATATGTAGCCTTTGCTCTGTTGAAGTAATTTCCTTCTGCTCCTATTTTGAGGTTTTTTTTTTTTAATCACGAGAAGATGTTGAATTTTGTAAAATGCTTTTTCTCTTGAGAGTAATCATGTGGGCTTTGACATTTATCCTGATAATGTGCTATATTACATTGATTTTTTCATATTTTGAACCAGTTGTATATTGCAAGAATTGCACTTGTCCATAGTATATAATTCTTTTAAAATGCTGCTGGATTTAGTTGGCTTGTTTTGGGATTTCTTTTTCTTTTCTTTTCTTTTTTTTTTTTTGAGGATTTTTGTATCAGTATTCATCAGGCATATTGGTCTGTGGTTTTATTTTCTTATATCTTTGTCTGATTTTGATATCAGGATTATGCTGGCCTCATAGAATGAGTTTGGAAGTATTCCTTCTTTAGTTTTTTGGAAGTTTCAAAAGGATTGGTATTAATTCTTTTTTAAATGTTAGATAGACTTATCTATTGAATCTGTCTGGTCCTGGGCTTTCTTTGTTGCGAGGCTTTTGATGATTGATTTAATCTCCACTTCACAATTCACTCTTGTAGGTTGCCTATTTCTAGAATTGTATCCATTTCTTCTAGGTTATCCAATTTGTTGGCATTCATTATAGTCTCATATCCCTTTTTAATTTCTCTTTCATTTCTGATTTATGTTGACTCTCTTATTCTGGCTAAGCATTTATTACATTTGTTTATTTTTTCTATATTTCCATTTATTTCTATTCCAGTTTTTATTTTCTTCCTTCTGATAACTGGGTTTAGTTCTTTCTTAGTAACTGGGTTTAGTTCTTGGTAACTGGGTTTAGTTCTTGGTAACTGAGTTTAATTCTTTTTTTGTTTTTTCCCTTGTTCCTTGACGTGTAAAGTTAGGTTGTTGATTTGAAGCCTTTTTCTTTTTTTGTCTTTTTTTAATGGAATTTATTTTTAGGGAAATTTCAGATTCTCAGCAAAAGTATACAAAAGGTACAAAGATTTCTGATATATCTACTGTCTCCATATATATATAATCTTCCCTATTATCACTATTCTCCAGCGGAGTGGTACATTTGTTATAATTGAGAACATAGCACGGACACATCAGAATCAGCCCAGGTCCTTGCTGCTGCTGCTGCTGCTGCTAAGTCGCTTCAGTCATGTCCGACTCTGTGCGACCCCACAGACGGCAGCCCATTGGGCTCCGTCATCCCTGGGATTCTCCAGGCAAGAACACTGGAGTGGGTTGCCATTTCCTTCTCCAATGCATGGAAGTGATAAGTGAAAGTGAAGTCGCTCAGTCATGTCTGACTCAGCGACCCCATGGACTGCAGCCTACCAGGCTTCTCCATCCATGGAGTTTCCAGGCAAGAGTACTGAAGTGGGATTGCCATTGCCTTCTCTGGCCCAAGTCCCTAGTTTACCTTAATTAGGGTTAACTCTTGCTATTGTACATGGGTTTGGACAACTGTATAATGACGTGTCCACCATTGTATCATAGAGTTATTTCAGGTGATGCATAGATCTCCATTTCTTTTTGGTCAGTTATGGAGATTCGTTTTGTTTCTTTGGGCCTTGTTTCCCTGTTTCTTATTTTTTGTTCTGAATTTTGCATTTGAAAAAACAGGCACCTTTGCCTGCTTTACAGATTGACTTGTACTGGGAAATATCTTCACCAGTCTTGCCAGCTCCAATATTTTGGCCACCTGATGCGAAGAGCTGACTCATTTGAAAAGACCCTGATGCTGGGAAAGATTGAAGGCAGGGGGAGAAGGAGATGACAGAGGATGAGATGGTTAGATGGCATCACTGACTCGATTGACATGAGTTTGGGTAAACTCCAGGAGTTGGTGATGGACAGGAAGGCCTGGCGTGCTGCAGTTAATGGGGTCACAAAAGAGTCGGACACGACTGAGTGACTGAACTGAACTGAACTTCCCAGCTAGAAATTCTCAAACCTTTTATAGGATTGTGTAATCTCTCTACTTGGATGTGTAAACAACTCCCCGCGCCTCCAACTCTTCATCCCCCAACCAGGTTTCTTTTCCAAGGAGTTATAGTCTCTTGCTTTGTCTAGTGTCTGTCTGAGGTTGTCTGATACTGCAACAATTCCCTGAGCTCTCTTTTGTTCTCATTGGCCCCCAGGCATTCAAGAATGGTGCTTTGAGTCAGGCCAAACTGAAATCCAGTCTCGGGCAGCCCCCCAAAACCTGGAACAGTGGGGGATTGTTCTAGTCTTCCCTTTCCCTCCCAAAGAAGGAGCTACAAGGTGGGCTTTCCCTCCCAAGCAGGAGCTATGTTGGCTTGAGGAGGGAGCTGACATGATTGAAATAAAACAGCTTTTCAAATTATTCATTTCAGTGTGTCTGTTCTTGGTTGAGATTGTCAACTGATATCTGGAGTTCTCATGAAGGCTTTTTGGACCATATGTTGTTAAGTCAGTTTTTCTCTGAGGTAGTGAGGCCTAGGGTTTCTATTCTGCCATCTTGTCTATGTCCAAAAATAATTTTTAAATGACTGGTTATGACTTAGAGGAATGTCCCAGCTGTGGTGCAGCTTTCAGACTTTTGGGATGATCTGTGTCATGGGATGAGTCACATCTCTGAACTAATGGCTTTGCATCATGATTTTTAGAGCTACTTCTGAATCTTAGATATTAGGTTTAATTTGGAAATAGCAACACCTTCCCTCCCACACTTCTTTGGTTGGTCTTTAAATGAGATTTCAAGCATGTAGAAAAAGTGTAGAATTAAAAAAAAAACACCATTTGCTTTATTAGTTTATCTAATGTCAGTTTGTGTCAGATAAACACCTACAGATAAAATTGAATCCCTCTCAGCCCTCCTTCATCTCATTTCTCTGCCTCTGTTCTCAGAGGTAGACTCTTTGAATTTGGTTTATCATTCTCATACACAGTTTTCTACTTTTACTAATTTTGTAAGTATGTTCAGTTCAGTCACTCAGTCGTGTCCGACTCTGCGACCCCATGAATTGTAGCACGCCAGGCCTCCCTGTCCATCACCATCTCCCAGAGTTCACCCAGACTCACGTCCATCGAGTCCATGATGCCATCCAGCCATCTCATCCTCGGTCAACCCCTTCTCCTCCTGCCCCCAATCCCTCCCAGCATCAGAGTCTTTTCCAATGAGTCAGCTCTTTGCATGAGGTGGCCAAAGTACTGGAATTTCAGCTTTAGCATCATTCCTTCCAAAGAAATCCCAGGGTTGATCTCCAGAATGGACTGGTTGGATCTCCTTGCAGTCCAAGGGACTGTCAAGAGTCTTCTCCAACACCACAGTTCACAAGCATCAATTCTTCGGCTCTCAGCCTTCATGGCATATTTTTTCAACTTAGGTTTTTCATTCAGCATGTCTGAAGTTTATGTTGATGTGTGTAGGCCTAATTCCATTTTAATTGCTGTTTTGCAGTGTATCAATTTTTGAAATGACACTTGTTTTTAAAATTTTGCTGCTACAAACACATTTGCAGTGAGAATTCTTGTAAACACATTTAAGAGTGTCTTTTGGGTAATATATAGTGTAATTGCTAGATCACAGAGAAAGCATATCTTCAAGTCTGTGAGATGCTACATGCTGTCCACGTGTATAAAAGTTTCCGATCGTCCACATCCTCCCAAAGAGAAATCAACTCTTCTACTCAGTTAACCCTGCCAGGCTCGGTGTGTTCACTTGAAGTTCAGTTCAGTTGCTCAGTCGTGTCCGACTCTTTGCAACCCCATGAACCACAGCACGCCAGGCCTCCCTGCCCATCACCAACTCCCGGAGTCCACCCAAACCCATGTCCATTGAGTCAATGATGCCATCCAGCCATCTCATCCTCTATTGTCCCCTTTTCCTCCTGCCCTCAGTCTTTCCCAGCATCAGGGTCTTTTCAAATGACTCAGTTCTTAGCATCAGGTGGCCAAAGTATTGGAGTTGTAGAAATCGAAATTTCTAGTTCCAAACAACTTCATGACAAAGTTATGACTACACCTTAGGGATTTTTGTGCAGTCGCTTCAGTGATGATGAGATAGTCTTGTTTCTCACTGCAGTTGCTGCAGCTTGGGAACAGGTGAGTCAATTTTATAAATTTAAACTTGGGCCTACATCTAGAAAGTAAACCAAACTTTTAAAATAAAATCCAATATGGTAGCACCTTCTAGGTTAGAATAATGTTTTTTACTAGGTTCTGCATAATATTATTCCTTTCAAAATTATTTAGAAGTACTGTTTTCTGTAGCACATTTAGTGGGCTGGTTTTGTTCTTTGAATTGCTCACCTCCTAATCTTGGCCTTTTCAGTTTCTGTTTACTGTTGAATTCAAAACAAGCAAAGACTTTACCCTAAATGGGTTTATCATGTATCCACTATTAGTAAATATTAATAATTGTAGTTTACCTCTTAATATTAGGATTTCTTAGTATTTAATATGTTGAAATCTGGCTTGAGAGGAAAAAGGACAAATTGGGAGATCCAAGTATTGGATCCACTTTCATCATTAACTCATCTTCTCATTGGGTGGCACTTATCTCTTTGGACCTAAGGTCCTTATTAATTTAGGTGATGCAGATTACTTGAGCCTAATAATATAGCCTACCTGGGACAACTCTGAATGGGACACCTTTGGAATTCTAACCCACTATAATAGCCATGATGTTTAACCTTTACCAGTATGTATTCCTTCAGGTCTTATTTCTGTAATGGATGCACTGGACTGAGTGCATTAATATGCCTTTGAAGCAGAATAAGAATGAAACTTTGGGTTCAGCGCAACATTGCCAGAAACAAAAGTACTCAAAGTCCAAAGTTGTTTACCTTTAAAAGAGCATTGTGAACTCACCAAGTTCTTTCTTCATAGTGCCTGGGGCATGCTCCTTAAATAAACCAGGTGAAGAGAAGGATCTTTACAAGCTCTTCCAAGGCTTAGTGTGTAACTTACAGAAAAAATGGATGTTTGATTACCCATGTTGAAACATTGTCTCAGTTCCGATGCAGAGATCTAACAAATTCCACTGGATTTGGATGCTAACCCTTGCTGTCTTGATATAGCACAGTGATAGTGTTACAAGTCTAGCTAAACAGGATACTTACCTTGTGGTACCTTGCGGTGCAACTGTCTGCAAGTACAATGCTTTGCTTGTAGCTTGGTGCTGCTGCAGTAGGATGACCTGTGCTTTCCCGGATCCTGGGCTTCTGATTTCAAACTCCAGCCCAAGCCTGTTTCTTCACGTCCAGCTTAAACCACAAATTTGGATCCAAATTTGTCTGTGGACTTGGACTCTGCTTCCACTTGAGCTCACCACTCCCACACCCACATAACTTGAGATGACTTCAGCTGCCTACTGAGACATTGAAACTTGCAGTGTTGCGAAGTCTAAGCACACAAGCTTCAGAGTCAGATCCAAACCAAGCTTAATACTGTGTTCTACGGCCTACCAGCCATGTGTGAGTTATTCCTCCTCTTGCTTTTCTTCATCCGTAAGATAAAGCTAGCTCATGGGGTTTTGTAAGGATTAAATGAAATATACTCAAACCTTTTTAGCAGAATGTATCATATAAACTATCCTTGCTCTTGTCCCGTTTCAGTTGGTGCCTTTCCCTCCCCAATTGGACTAAGCTCTGAACTCTGACCTTGACTTTGCTTTCAGTATCGCTTCCCCTTATCTAAGTATCATAACTTCTGGCCTTGACATACAGGTGGCATTTTGTTCTAGGCATACTGCTCATCAGCTCTGCGCATTTCCTGCCTCCAGCTTTTGATCCTTCCTCAGCCCAAACTGTGGCCTGAACTACTTCAGTACAGGCAGCTCTCAGATCTATAAAGACCAAACAGTTCATGTCCACTTTCTGTGTTTGCTGTAAAGAGTCTGTGTTGCATTTTGTCTCCCTGGAGAACAAGTGTCTTCGTTTGAAAGTCAGAAGCCTCAGAGTCATTCGGTGTTCCTTCCTCTGAAAACCCTTAACCAATCCCTCTGAGTCTATGGCAATATCTGGAATCTGACCACTTCTCACCATCTCCATCGCTACTATGTGATCTAACCCACCATCTGTCTGCTGGACTATGGCCATAGTCTCCTTTCTGGTCTCCCTGGATCCCCTACAGTTATTCTCTGTACAGCAGCCAGAATGATCCTTTAAAATCATAAATCAGATCATGTCTCTCCTCCAATTACTCAAAATCTCAATGACTGCCCTCCTCAGAAGAAATGTGAAGGTTTTGACTGAGGCCTACAAGGCACTCATCCAAGTTCATGAGACATTTTGACGTAGGAGAGGGAAAGTGAGAGAGGGATGAACCTTGGCTCCCACCTGCTCCCACCTTAGGCTGTGTACTAGCTCTCCCTTGGCCTAGAAAGCTCGACCCAGAGCGTGGCTTCTCTTCCTCCCTTCTTAGAAGTCTTTGTTCAAATATCAACTTATCACAGAGGCTGTCCCTGACCAGTGCATGTGAGGTAACACACATCTATTACTCCTGTACGCCTGCGCTGGTTGATTTTTTTTCCAGCAAATACAAGAACACATTATAACCCCATTTTATATTGTCTGTCTCCCTCCACTTAGACCATAAGTTCCTTGAGACAAGGACCTCATCAGATTTTTTCACAGCTGTATCCCCAACCCCTAATGTAGTACTTGGCACATAGTAGGCACTCAATATTTGTTGAATGAAGGCATGAAGGAAATGAATGATGACTGCTGTTTTCCAAATTTCCTTTCGGATTGACGGGGCTCAGGGCTAGTGAGGCTCTGTTGACTTTTCTATTTGCTAAATAGTTTTGAGGTTAAATTATAGTGTTCATGGTTCTCCAGCCTTTCTGTGATTTGCAGTGGGGAAGGAGTGACTTTGGGGTTCCTTAGGTGTGACTCTCCATAACTAAGGAGCTCTAAATTGCAGTCTCAAGAGCAGTTAGAAATTCTCAAAAAAATGTCATCTGGTCCAGCAAGTTCATTTTGCTGAATTGCATTTCCAAAGTGGGTGCAGTTTAGGTTAATGACAGTCTTTGCTCCTGACTCAGCTGCTTGCCTATTTTCCTGTTCTCTTTATTGGAATGACTATACCTGTCAGGGCTGCACAATATGTTCATGACCCAGTTAAGCCAGGACAAGGTGGTTTATTTTTTAACTGCCTCTGTGCTATTCCTGTTAATCGTAACCCTGCCAAATGAGCCAGGCCTAGACTGTATGTTTAGTTCAGGAACTTTGGCAACAGAAACCCTGCTAACCTTTGAAAATTTATCGGGCTTCAACAGGGGACTCATGGAGCCCAAGAACTGGGCCTCAAGAAGAACCAGAACCAGGCTGGAGGACACCAGCAGCACAAGGAGGGCTGTTTCTCAACTCTGCCTCGTTCTTTCTAGACCAACCGGACTTCCTGGCCCAAAGATGGCTGCTCGCAGCTCCAACTTCAAGTATAACTTCTGGATGTACAGAATGCTTCTGTCTGGCTGTCCATCTCTCTGTTTCCCTCTCCTAAGTCAAAGCTTCTCTGGAAGAAAATCATATTGGCCCACCTGTGTTTAAACTATTACCAGTGGCTGGGTTGTGTTGAGGAAACACTGCTGCTGGAAGTCAGCCCTTTTAATGGAGAGTGGAAGGCAGGTAGAGGGATTGTTTTTAGATGGCTGTCCCCAGTGTGCCTGCGACACATGGTGATAAACTCTCTTTCCTCCATCATTTTGGAGGACAATGCTTTTGCAACTGGATCCCATGGGGTCCTCCAGGCATTGATTCCACTGGCTTGTCTATAGCTTCATCAATCACAACTCTTTGATTTGTATATAGTGTTTGAGGATTTTTTTTTTTTTTTGGTCTGCACTGGATCTTTATTGTGGTGGCAGGCACTTTGGTGCTGTGAGCCAGCTTAGTTGTTCTGTGGAGTGTGGGATCTTACTTCTCCGACCAAGGATGGAACCCACATCCCCCACATTGGAAGGCGGATTCTTAACCACTGGACCACCAGGGGAGTCCCTATTTGATGATGTTTAGAGCATACTTATATACTTCATGTGAGTTTCACAATAACCCTATGAAGTCAAGTAGACCATATATTATTATCCCCAACTGCAAGTTTAAGGATACAGATAGAGAAATAAGTAAGTACCCCAGGTTTGGGCAGTGGTGGAATCAGGACTAGAATTCAGGCCACCTAATTCTTAGGTGCTTTTTCAGGTTTTTTTTTAATCAGAATAAAAATTTCCTTTAATGTCTGCTAAGTGACTCATTTGAAAAGACCCTGATGCTGGGAAAGACTGAGGGTGGGAGGAAAAGGAGACAACAGAGGATGAGATGGTTGGATGGCATCACTGACTCAATCGACATTACCCACTCCTGTGGGTAAACTCCAGGAGTTGGTGATGGACAGGGAGGCCTGGCGTGCTGCAATTCATGGGGTCGCAAAGAGTCAGACATGACTGAGCGACTGAGCTGAACTGAAAGTGTCACACCAGTATATTTCTCTGTTGGTGGTATTAAATAACCAGTTACTGATAAAGCAATTATTTTATTTAAAAATATGTGTATATATTCTTTTAATTTAATTTTTATGTACTATCACTTAATTACCATTAATTATAATTCTTAAAAATTATATTTATTCATTGTGAGATAGTAGAAATATATTGGTCCTTGCCCCTGGTTCCTAGCACAGAGTTTTTAAAATCCTTGTAATTTCTTAAGTGATAAGACCATTAGAAGCATCTTATGTTCTATTATTTGGTCTTTGACTCCAGTTCTGACATGGAATTCCTAAATCCCTTGGAATTTCCCGGTGTTAGCAGTGTCTTTTGTTCCAAAGAAGTGACCCCTGATAGACTCCTAGATGGGGACTGGTGACCAGAAAGACCAACTATGATTAGAAGCTTGATGTTTCCAGCCCCCATCTTCATTCTCCAGAGATGGAAAAGGGGCTGGAAATGGAGTTTATGACCAATCCTATTAATGTGATGAAGCCTTCATAAAAATCCTACAAGTATGGAATTCAGAGTTTCCAGGTTGATGAAAACATGTGTATACTGGGAAGGTGATTCACCCAGTGTATACTGGGAAAACGTGTATACTGGGAAGGTGATTCACATGGGGAAGAAGCTCTTGTGCTCAGGATCCTCCCAGGTTTCACCTTCTGTATCTCTTCATTTGCCTGTCTATCTGCATCGTTCATCAGATCCTTTATTACACAGCAATAAACTTTTAAGCATAAGTAGACGTTTCCCTGAGTTCTATGAGCTGTTCTGGCAAATAATCAAATCCCAAGGGGAAGAGGCTGTGGGAACCCCCAATTTGTAGCCAAGTTAAAAGTTGCAGGTAACCTGGGACTGACTGCTTGTGATTGGCAGCTGAAGTGGGGGCAGCCTCAGATCCCCTTAACATGTGGGATCTGAAGCTATCTCCTGAAAGACAGTGTCAGAATTGAGTTAATTTGTGGGAGACCCAGCTGGTCTCCCAATTGCAGAATTAGAAAACACCCCTAACATGTAGTGTCAGAATTTTGTGAGTATGGTAGTAGTAGTAGGGCAAAGACACAGGAGAAGTGTAGGTTTTCTACTCATTCATTGAATATTTTGTCCTATTTCCTTACATATCACCACAGTTATGTAGGTTATGATTTACTAACATGTTATGTCTAAAGATTATTATCTTCTGGAATGTAACCTTCTTGAGGGTAGAGATCTTTGTCGGAGTTGTTCACTGATATACCTACCTTAACACCTAGAAAAGGGCCTGCATATAGTAAATCCTCAAATATTTGTTGAATCTATTTTTTATTTAACACAAATACATAAAGGCAATTTCATATATTTTTAGTGCATTTTATTCTCTTTGCTTGTTTCTCCCCAGTTGTCTATTTCCTCTCAGAAATTCCCACCATACATGCCTGGTAATCATATGTATCCTAACATAGCACACTTATAGTATATATAGACAGATAAATAGATATACATACCATATTCATGCATATGCAAATATACTTTTAAAGTTTAAAAAATGATTGGTTTTCAAAAATGTCATATTGTTGGAATAAACTTCCTTGTCTTTCTTGCTTTAAGATAGGGAACCTACCTGACTCGATTATTTACTTACCAATGGGAGAAAAGACAAAAGGAATTCTAAGACTCTAACAAATTGAAGTGTTACCTTATTTACCATCTGGACTCACACATGTCATTTGAGTACTGTAGTCCGTAGTGATCAATTAGCATAATAGAACTTTCAAGTTTCAAATCCACGTTGTACCAAAAATGCATTACAATTTTGAAGTTCTGATGCCTCAGAGAGACATTTTCATGATTACTAAGTATGTGACTTAGGATTTCATTCTTTTTTTTCTTTTCTGTACTGTACCAGGTGGCATGTGGGACCTTAGTTTTCCCACCAGGGATCGAACCCATGCTGCTTGCATTGTGAGCGTGGAATCTTAACTACTGGACCGCCAGGGAAGCACCCGGATTTCATTTCTATATGTGTTTCCAGCACCATCTCTCCTGACATTCTCTTCTAAATGGCTTCATTGTTTGGAAACTATCTCCTTTTTGTACCCATGTCTTTCCTTATCTGTTTAACTGGTGAACAGAAAGGCATTAGGACGTTGTTTTATTTCTAACTATTTTTTTCGACAACTAATAAAAACTCATTGAAAAATTAGAAAATGCAGATAGACAAATGGGAAAAATTCTCTCAAACTCCATCACCTAGGTAAAAATCAATGTTAATTACTATTCCTATATTGTACCTTCCCTCTCATCTTCTCTGCTTCCTTCCTGGTTTTTTCTTAAGGTAATTGCTTTATTTTTCCATATTTATCAAAGTATAAAAATGATTCAAAGGTATACAAAAAAAATTTCCTCCCCCCACCCGCCATACTCTCTCTCTTCCAAATATCCAGTCCTCACAGGTAACTGCTGTTATAGTTCATTGTATACTTATCCAGAAATTTTTCTATGCATATGCAAACATCCACACCATTATTTTTTCAAAACTGACATTAGACATACTGTTCTGTAACTTGTTTTTCTTCTCTAACATTGTATTTCAAGCATCTTTCTATGTCATCGGTAATTGAGTTTTTTTTTTTTTTTAATGGCCATTTAGTGTCTAATGGTGAGGATTCATCATTTGTAGCTAGTTTCCTATGAATGGACATTAATTGTTTACTAGTACTGTGAAGAAAGCTGAGCACCAAAGAATTGATGCTTTTGAACTGTGGTGTTGGAGAAGACTCTTGAGAGTCCCTTGGACTGTAAGGAGATCCGACCAGTCCATTCTAAAGGAGATCAGTCCTGGGTGTTCTTTGGAAGGAATGATGCTAAAGCTGAAACTCCAGTACTTTGGCCACCTCATGCGAAGAGTTGGCTCATTGGAAAAGACTTTGATGCTGGGAGGGACTGGGGGCAGGAGGAGAAGCGGACAACAGAGGATGAGATGGCTGGATGGCATCATCGATTCGATGGACATGAGTCTGAGTCAACTCTGGGAGTTGGTGATGGACAGGGAGGCCTGGCGAGCTGTGATTCATGGGGTCGCGAAGAGTCAGACAAGACTGAGTGACTGAACTGACTGACTGACTGACCGACATAGCTATAGTAAACATTCTTTGGGTGCCTTTGAAACATTTCTGAGGATACAATTCTAGAAGTAGAAATGCTGGGTCAAAATTCTCCTTACACTGAACATTTCAAAGATCCACCAGGGCTTACTTTCAGCCTGCTGCCTCCGTGTGGAAGGCTGGTTATTCTCAGCTTCTCACTCAGACATGAAAATGTATTGCAGGTCCCATATAGCGCAGTGGTAAAGAATCTGCCTGTCAATGCAGGAGACGTGGGTTCAATCCGACTGGTGGCAACCCACTCCAGTATTCTTGCCTGGAAAATCCCATGGACAGAGGAGCCTGGTGGGCGACAGTACATGGGGTCTCAAAAGATTTGGACATGGTATAGCTACTAAACAACAACAAAGTGTGTATACACCAATTGTGACCTCCCGATCCATCCCATTCCCTCTTCTCCCCTTGTAGCCATAAGTTTGTTCTCTATGTCTGTTCATTGTGATTTTGATTTCCATTCCCCTAATGACTAATGATGCTGAGATATTTTCATGTGTTTATTGGGTATTTGTATATCTTCACTGGAGAAATATCTACCTGGACCTTTGCCCATTTTAAAATTGGGTTGTCTTTTTATTACTGAGTTGTGAGAGTTCTTTATGTATTCTCTGTACAAATCCCTTATCAGATATATGATTTGCAAATATTTTCTCCCATTCAGGGGATTGTCTTTTCAAATAATGAATTAGAAAATATTCTTTCTTCTATTTTGGGGGAGAGTTTGTGAAAGATTAGTATTAGTTCTCTTTGAATGTTTGATAGAATTCATCAGTGAAGTCATTGGAACCTAGGCTTTTCTTTCTGGGAAGTTTTAAAGTTAATTACTAATTATTAGATTTATTTTAGTTCTTGATTTTAAGGTAAGAGTCTAACTTAATTTTTTCTAAATAGATAGTCAATTGTTCTAACATCATTTACTGAATAATCTGCCTTTTCCTGCTGATTGTAAATGCCACAAAAGTTTCTTTAGATCATGTTTGGATCTTGTTTGTAGCCTTACTCCTAATGAAGCACAAAAGGAATTTGCTTTATCAGTGGCTAAATTCTTTGTCCTGGGGCATGTAAGGTTGGAAACCATATGGGACCAGAAATGGCTCATGATTTCCCTGTCTCACCATGACTGTGTCAGTGTGGTCTGGACTGCACATAGAGTCCACCAACACCCCCAAGCTTTTGTCCTCATCTGGGAGCATATCCTTGGATACCTGCCTGCCTGCCTACACCACAGCAGAAGTTCAAGCCAGGCCAGGGCCACCAGTCTGCTGGCCTTGCTCTTGTGGTCTGGATCCCTGCCTTGGGTGATTTCCTGGACTTTGGAGTCAGATGGGCCTATGCGTCTTTCCTGAACCTCTCTGCAATCACATTTTTCTGTGACCTTGGACTTGGTCTTTTAATGTGCATCAGTGTTCACCACTTCCTCCATGCTTGGGAACAGTGAGTTGTGTTCTCTGCTTTCTTTCTGATCCAGGATACTGGCTATACTCATCTGCAACTCTCCTCTTCCCCGCCCCCCACCGCATTACATGCCTCTACTAATCTCTGAACTACTCACTCTGACCCTCTCCACCCTGACTCATCCCACAGTTGTTGATGGTTCAGTATGAACACGCAGACTCAGCCATGACACCCTGGAGACAGGACCCAATGCCTGATTTGACTTGATTCTGAGTCCTCTCCTCTCCCTGATTCTGTTACGTATAATAGATGCATGTGAAGCCATGGGAATAAATGAGGTGGTTGAGAGCAAGAGTGAATGGCAAGAAGGTGCCAAGACACACCCCGTCAAATACCAACATTCAGAGCCCAGTGAGAGAAGTAGAAGCTGAGAAGAGTGACCAGGGAGGTGGACAGAATACCAGGAGAATGTGGTAACTGAAGTCAAGACATGAGAATGCTCTAGGATGGAGGGAGAGGGCAGTGGGACCAAACGCTACCATGAGAATTCATGTTAGATGCGGATTGGAAAGTACAAAATGGATTCGGCAACACAAGGGTCATTGGTGACTTTAGCAAACTTCTGTATCAATCGTCAGCTAACTCCATTGTTTAAAGCCCTCAGAGCTTCCCGTTGCCCTGCAGAGAAAGTGGCCTCCACTCCAGCATCACCCCTTAGCTTGTCCACGCACTCAGTGTCAGACTCCAGCCAGGCTGAGGTTACTGCATGAAGAGATGCCCCATTCCCTCTCTGGTGCTGCTCCCTCTGCCTGGAACCCTGTCCTCCTCTCAGACTCCCACATGCTCTTCCCAACCAATTCAAGTACTGTCTCCTCCAGGAAGCCTTCCCTGACCCCCAGGTTGGGATAGCTGGTCTTTTCTCTTTTCCCAGCACATCATGTATTGGGATGAGAAAGATACATTTTCCCCCAGGAGCATGCCTAGTCCCCCTTCATTCTCTCATTCTCTGGCCAGGACCTGTCCCACCATGTTTCTGAGCATGCAGGGAAGCAAGCCTCGGTGGTGAAAGTGGGATTGCACCCAACTTCCCTCTGACCAAGTAAGCAAACACTTGCGAGTCAGGTTGGTTGGCAGCAATGGGATGGCTGCATCAGCATCACGAACCACAAATGTTTCTTTGCTCTTTGCTTTCATGTGGGTCAAGTTTGCTAAGAGACCCGTGGCCAGGAGTGCAATTCCTGGTGACCCCTTCCTCGGGGTCATTAGGTTGCAAAATTCCCAGTATCAATTCAGGTCACAGGCTTTTCACAGCACTACCTGTGCCTCCAGTGTGGACTTGCTGGCCTCTGCCTCTTTCTGCTTCTCCACCTGCCCTCCTGCCCCGGAGCCCTTCCCTCCTCTGTGTACCCATCTTTCAAGCATCTGATAACATCCTGCTGACTCACATTTGCTTCTGCATTGATGAATCTCTGCCAAATCTGCCCTTGCCTCACAGATCTCCTCCTCTTTTCCCAGTGGAAGGGTACACTCTGATTGAATTGTTAACTCCCTGAGGTCGAGGAGCATGCTCTTCCTTCTAGTATTTGCTGAGTCCAGGCTTTGCTAAATTGTACTTGCTAACTGATTTCAAGGAAAATGGACTTTAAAAAATTACTTTATTTATTTTAATTGGAATATAATTAGTTTATAATACTGTGGTGGTTTTTGCCATACATCAACATGAATCAGCCACGGGTGCACATGTTTCCCCCCATCCTGCATCCACCTCCCTCCTCCCTCCTCACCCCATCCTTCTGGGTTGTCTCAGAGCACCAGCTTTGAGTGCCCTGCTTCATACATCGAACTTGCACTGGTCATCTATTTTACATATGGTAATACACGTTTCAATACTATTCTCTCAAATTATCCCACCCTTGTCTTCTTCCACATAGTCCCAAATTCTGTTCTTTACGTCTGTCTCTTTTGCTATCTTGCATATATATAGGGTCGTCATTACTGTCTTTCTAAATTAGATGTATATGCATCAATATATTGTGTTGGTGGCTTGAGCATTCTTTGGCATTGCCTTTCTTTGGGATTAGAATGAAAACTGACCTTTTCCAGTCCTGTGGCCACTGCTGAGTTTTCCAAATTTGCTGGCATATTGAGTGCAGCACTTTCACAGCATCATCTTTCAGGATTTGAAATAGCTCAGCTGGAATTCCNGGAGCCCCCCAAAATAAAGTCTGACACTGTGTCCACTGTTTCCCCATCTATTTCCCATGAAGTGATGGAACACTTATCATCTCTTACTTATTAAGCAATTTTCTTATTTCTTATGCTAATTGGTTGTTGTGTGTCTCCCTTATCCACTCAATGTAAGTTCCCAGAAGGCAGGACTTTGTCAGTTTTGTTCAATAGTGTATCTCAAATGCCTAGAGCAGTGCCAACCATATAGTAGGTACTAAATAACTCCTTGTGGACAGATGACTCAACACTATATGTCTTCCATTTTTCATTACTAAAAGTTATAAGCATATGTATTAATAGTAAAGAAAAAAAGTGTACAGTAACTAAACCTAGGTTCAGCTGTTTGCCACTCAAAAGCCAATACACAAGAGTGAGTGTTGATTAGAAAAGTTGTTTTATTCAGGAGGTTGGCGACTTGGGGAGAAGGTGAACTCATGTCCAAAAATCAGCTCTGGATTCTGCTGGGGCCATGACAGTTTTTGAAGGGAGAAACACCTGTGGGGCGGGGGGGTCAGAGTCTTGGTAGTCTTCCACTGTCTGCAGACTTTCTCCTGATTGGTTGGTGGTGAGGTAACAGGGTGGTGTCCCAGGAACCTCAAGCTCAGCCTGAAATTAAAGTCCTCGGGCTGGGCGGAGCTTCAGGTCTCAGAAGAATTCAAGGGTGTTTTGTTAGGTATGTGCTCTAAGAGGGAAGCAGAAGCCTGCCCTACAGTGCACTGCTGCCTCTTGACTGCCTCTCCTTTGTTTCTGCTTGGTGTGGGGGAAAACCTCCAGACATTTGGGGCTCAGGAGTGTCAGAAGTGAAGTGCTTTGTGTGAGTAGTAAAGAAGACACAGTAGGGAAACACTGGGGTTTTCCTGGCTCAGGTGGAAAATTGAGTTTTTCCTTTATCATCTATTTCTACTTTGATCTAGCTCTGACTGCTGAAAAGGCCTCTATTTGCATAGGGCTGGAAAAAAATATCATTTATCATTCTCTGTGAAGTTTACATTTTATAGTTCTCCTGAAAATCTGACGAAGGTAGAATGTCAGCTACGTTACTAGGCAACATTGTTCATGGTAAAAATGACCTACTGTATCTGGACAGTGAGGACAGTGAATGAATTAGAAAGACATGGTGGAAAGCTGTGGCTTCGAAGTTTCCTGAGAAGTATGACTCTTGGAATTGGACATATCCCTTGAGGGAACATGGACGCAAGCTAGTCCTATAAAAATATTGCTAATATTGACTATTTGATGATGTCCGTCTATAGAGTCTTCTCTTGTGTTGTTGGAAGTGGGTGTTTGCTATTTTCGTCCAGTGTGTTCTCTTGGCAAAACTCTGTTAGCTTTTCCCCTGATTCATTTTTTACTCCAAGGTCAAGTTTGCCTGGAGTAACAAATACCAGGTGATGCAATTCCAGTTGAGTTATTTCAAATCCTTAAAGATGATGCTGTGAAAGTGTTGCATTCAATAGGCCAGCAAATTTGGAAAACTCAACAGTGGCCACAGGACTGGAAAAGGTCAGTTTTCAATCTATTCCCAAAGAAAGGAAATGCCAAAANATTTCAAATCCTTAAAGATGATGCTGTGAAAGTGTTGCATTCAATAGGCCAGCAAATTTGGAAAACTCAACAGTGGCCACAGGACTGGAAAAGGTCAGTTTTCAATCTATTCCCAAAGAAAGGAAATGCCAAAAAATCTTCAACTACAACACAACTGCACTCATCTCACAAGCTAGCAAAGTAATACTCAAAATTCTCCAAGCAAGGCTTAAACAGTATATGAACCGTGAATGTCCACATGTTCAAGCTGGATTTAGAAAAGTCAGAGGAACCAGAGATCAAATTGCCAACATCTGTTGGATCATCAAAAAAGCAATAAAGTTACAGAAAATAAAAAAAATATTGCTAATATTAGAATATTAGTTTCTAATTGGCATATGAGGATTATATTCATTCTTTTTCTGAAATTCAAGTGTAACTAAGCATCCTGTACTTTATCTGGTAATTTATGGGGGTAGGTGGTGTCAGNTAAAGTTACAGAAAATAAAAAAAATATTGCTAATATTAGAATATTAGTTTCTAATTGGCATATGAGGATTATATTCATTCTTTTTCTGAAATTCAAGTGTAACTAAGCATCCTGTACTTTATCTGGTAATTTATGGGGGTAGGTGGTGTCAGTTTGCAAACTGGCTCCTGTACAGAATGGGCAAGGAGGAGAGAGTGAGGAAAGAGGGAGACCACTCAAGGTTGGTAGGTGGCAGGCTTTAACAGACAAAGCAAATTGCATACAAGGCTTGTCCTAGGATGCCGAAGATGAATGTATTTCTGGCACCCTCCAGCACCTGCCTGCTAGAAGCTTAATGAAAAGTTCAGTCATCTTCCCTTGGTATCCTCAGGGGGTTGGTTTCAGGACCCCCATGGATACTAAAATCCGTGGATGCTCAAGCCCCCTACATAAAATGGCATAGTACTTGCATATAATGTATATGAATATTTTCCCTATGCTTTAAATCATCTTTAGATTACACACAACGCCTAATACAATGTAAGTGCTATGTAAGTAGTTGTAAATGCAATGTAAATGCCATGTGGTTACTGGTCCACTGGTGAATTCAACTTTTGCTTTTCAGCAGCCGTTGGAATTTTTTTCTGACTCTTCCATCTGAGGTTGGTTGACTTCAAGGATGTGGAACCTGTGGATACAGAGGGTTGATTGCCTTAACTGGGTTCAGTCATGTATACTGTCCAGATGGTCTCAACACCACCTTACTCAAGGCTGCATCCTTGGAAAACAGGGCAGAACATGCATTCCAAGGAACGGGTAGTAGGTGAGGAACCTCTGACTGCCTGGGTCCAGCTCATGGATCAACCGGCAGTCACGTCCTTTTGATGACCTCCTCCAAGGGGTAGGAAATGGGGGTACCTAGACAAAGGCCTGCCACTTCTCTGTTGGTGGGCTGTTTCCTGTCCTGTATCCTTATTCCAAGTGAAGTCAATGCCAAGTGTGGCCTATTGTAGTGATGTGAGTCCAAATGTTTACCAAAGCCTGAAAAGAATTCCCAAGTAGGCACTGTATCCTAGAAACGGTGATCAGCTGATGCAACAGCACCCTGAGAACCCAGACTGCATTCTCGAAATACTGTTTCTTATTTAGGTAAATGGCTAATTCCACTGGAACAGCAAAAGCACAGGATGAACCTGGAACATCTTGTCATACCAGAAAGCAGGACCACTTGAGGATCACTATGTGCAGGTCAAAGAACTCAGAAGCTTGCCTGGAGTGGTTGGGATTTGCTTTTTGAAGTGATAGGTTGCAAGGAAGGGTATAAAAGATGAAGAAGGTTGGTTGTGAGTAGATAACAGTTTAAGCTGGATTTGTAGAATGTGAGGATTCACTATGTTGTGTCGTCTAAATTTGTATTTTTGAAATTGTCCACAATAGAAGTTTAAACATAATAAAAAAGGTGTCTGTGCCACATAAAAAGGACCAAGTTGTTAAAAAAATTATAGAGAGTTAATTGTTGCTAAAGTAGAATAAGGGCTTCCCAGGTAGCTCAGTGGTAAAGAATCCACCTGCAAATGCAGGAGATTCAGGAGATACAGGTTGGATCACTGGATCGGGAAGATCCCCTCGAGGAGGAAATGGTAATCCACTCTAGTATTCTTGCCTGGGAAATTCCACGGACAGAGAAGCCTGGCAGGGCTGCAGTCCTGGAGTCGCAAAGGGTCGGACATATCCGAGCACACATGCACACACACATACACAATTGAATAAATAATTTAAAAATCTAGATTCAGGGAATTCCCTGGTGGTGCAGTGGTTAAGACTCCCAGCTTTTGCTACTGAGGACTCAGGTTTTATCCCTGGTCAGGGAACTAGGATCCCACAAGCTCCATGCACCACCAAAAAACAAACAAAAAACTAGCTTCAACAGGTAAAGAGCTAAGATTGGGAGAGAATTTCAATTCTCTTCAAAAGAAGTTGAACAAATCACACTGGCATTTCTGATATGCATGTACCTCTGTGCTCATTTATTCTCCCCTCTGGGAGCAGAAAATAGGCAAACCAAGCTCCTTGGGACCCTAGAAGACCCAAGCCTTCCCCACGAGCCTAGAGGGGAGTGTGACCTTCCTCCTGCCTGGGCACAGCCAGGGCCTGCATCCCTCCACCTCACCGGTGGCCAGGGGACCCTCTGAAACCACTAATAAAGAGAAGAGCCAGGATTACTAAGGATAACTGTTCAAGAGCCTCTCCTCATCTCTTCAGTGACCATGAAGATGGTCATGCTGGGAGACCAGCAGAGAGTAGAGCTGTATCGAGTGCCCCCTGAGGCAGCCTAGGTGCCAGCTCGCCCAGTGGCTCCGTCACAGGAGGTCACCTGCTGCCCTTAGCCCACCAGGTGCCCTTCCCCCGCCTCACTGCAATGCCACTTGCTATTTCTGGGCCCCTTGTTTTATTCAGTCCTCACATCCCTTCCCCTTCTCCCCTCCCCCTACCTCCTCATGGAGCAGGCCCTGGTCACCACCCTCCTAGGACAGTTGCCAACTCGAGGGCTGCTCAGTTACTGGAAAGCAGCTTTAAAAATATAAATAGCTGCAGTAAAGACTGGTCAGAGCTGTCAAACCACAGAAAACCCAACTTCTCTTTCCTGAAAACTGATTTCTGAGAAATAGGCTTCTCCCCTTGAATAGCTACCCTGGTCTCTAGCTGTGGGGGCAACTCCTGTTCCCAAAGGTATACCAGATCCTGTGGTCGACCATGATGCTAAGTCCCCTTTATCTGACCTTGCCTGACTTTTTAGCAGGAAGTCAGTTTCATAGCCAAATTTAGCCTTTTCTGGATGTGCAGTTGGTGCTTAATACATGTCTTTTAGACAAAATTTACTCTTGCTATAGCTGCTTGATTTTTTTTTAATGTGGTGGAATCATACAATTATAATCATGCTGAAATGCATTTGTTTCTAGAAAGTTTCAGTGTCTGGTTTTTAGGATGAAACGAGCTTTACTTCTTAAGCCATTCATCTGCTCCTTGTTAAACTCTGATTCTGGAATGGTCTACCTTGTGAACACAGACTGTGTGCTGTGCTAAGTCACTTCAGTCACGTCTGACTCTTTGCGACCCTATAGACTATAGCCTGCCCGGCTCCTCTGTCCATGGGATTCTCCAGGCAAGAATACTGGAGTGGATTGCCATTTCCTTCTCCAGTGTCTCTTATGTCTCCTGCATTGGCAGGTAAGTTCTTTACCACTAGTGCCACTGGGAAGCCCAGGAACACAGATTACAGTGTAATTATTATTCGGATTCAATATATATTATAGGTAAGATGCATCAACGGATCTGCCAATATTTTTGATAAAACCAAGCATTCCCTTGCCAGACCTTTTAGGTCTTTTCCCCCTCTTGCTAATTTAAGAAATGTCACCCCTTACTCTCCAAATACTATAATTCTCTAAGCTTGTGAAGTGTGTGCAGTGGGGTTTAAATGCTCTCTCACAGCCATGACACTGATCTCTTCTCACTTCCCCCAAGCACCTTTGGTATCTTCGGGTACTTTGATCAAGTTCCTCTTTTATGCAGAGGTTTGTTGAAGACACTAAGAAAGACCTGGATACATTAAAAAAAAAATTATTTATGGCCATGCTAAACAGCATGCGGAATCTTAGTTCCCCAATCAGGGATTGAGCCTGTGCCCCCTGCATTAGACGTTCGGAGTCTGGATTGCCAGGGACATCCCAACCTGGGCACGTTTCTTTCTCAGCTTTCTCACTTAGAGAAGACAC
The DNA here is from genome assembly GCA_006410875.1 of Neotragus pygmaeus. Taxonomy (NCBI): domain Eukaryota; kingdom Metazoa; phylum Chordata; class Mammalia; order Artiodactyla; family Bovidae; genus Neotragus; species Neotragus pygmaeus. The sequence goes on from SJYV01008279.1 coordinate 1,081,141, forward strand.
AATTTCATGTGAGACATCTATGAGCTCAAACCTTTCATCCTCTCTATAGCTTTCAGCCAAATAAATGTTTATCAAGCATCTACAGTCAGCAGGAATCTATCAGGAATTATTGGCTCCAAGTAACAGAAAAATCAACCTACGGTGTTTTTTTTTAAAAAAAAACAAAAAACAAAAAACAGAGATTCATTTTTCTCATGTGAAAAATTCAGGAGACACTCAGCTTCTGATACTGGATCAGTGGTAAAAATTATCAGGGATGACATCTATGGTTATTTTGCCTGTCTCTCATGGGTTCAAGGTAACTCTTACAGCTCCATTTTTATCCATATGAATCCATATTCAAGGGAAGGAGAAAGAAGAGGCCATACTAGCACTTTTCTGTGTCTCAATATCAGGGAAGCAAAAGATTTCCCAGAACCTCCTGACAGACTTTTGCTAACACCTCATTGGCCAGACCATGTCACATGGACACTTCTAGCTGCAAAGGCAGCTGGGAAACAACTTCCACAACTGAAGGACACAAGTTTTCAGGTTGAAAGGGCTGACCTAAGTGCCCAGAACAATGGATGAAAATATACCCATATATCATTGTGAAACTTCAGAACTCTAGGGTCATAGAGAAGATCCTAAAGGCTTCTGGAGAGAAAAAAATTAGCCACCAAAAAAGGATCAGGAATCAACACTGCAAGCTAAAAAAACATGGAAGATTGCCTTTAACACTGAGCTAGCAGAAAATGAAGAAATGGATCTAAAATTCTGAAGGAAAATGATTTACAATCTAGAATTTGATACTCAAAGTATTAATCAACTGTGAAGGTGGAACTAAGACATTTTCAGACATGCAAGGGCTTCAATTTTTTTTTACCTCCCACATACTCTTTTTCAAGAAGTTAGTGGAGGATGTATTTCAGCAAAACAATGGAGTCAACCAAGAAAGAGAAAAGACTGGGGTACTGAAACAGGAGATCTGGGACTGCCTTTGTGGTTCAGTGGTTAAGAATCTGCGTTCCAATGCAGGGGATGTGGTTTCAGTCCCTGGTAGGGGAACTAAAATCCTTCATGCCAGGGGGCAATTAAGCCTAGCATGTTTGAACTGCTGAGTCCTCAAACTCTGGACCCTGCGTGGCACAACTAGAGAGAAGCCCATGTGCTGCAACAAAGATCTGACACAGCCAAAAATAAAAATAAATACGTAAAGTTTTAGAAAAAAGAAACAGGAGGTCTTACAGGCAATAAAAGCCAAGGCAATCCCAGGATGATGAATGGATGTTGCAGGATAATGATTGTGTACCAGGTACCGATGGCAACCAGCACAGATTTGAGCAGGTCAGAAAGCTCTGAGAGACAGTTCTTTAGGAAGATGAAATTTATGAAATACCTGATATTAACTTATTTCCTTAATACCTGCCTTAATTTTCACTTGATTAGGTTTTTAAGTGAATATTTTTATTTTTAATTATTATTATCATTTTTTTTGCTGTACCCGAGGGCTTGTGGGATCTTAGAATTTAAAAAATGTCTTGAGAAGAGATTTAAACAACTGTTGGAAAATTTAAGGATGGATTACTGAAAAGTTCATAGAAAACTAATAAAAAAAACTAATCAAGTGGGGAATTCTCCTCAGGTCCTGTGATTAGGACTCCGAGCTCTCACTGCCAAGGGCTCAGGTGCAATCCCTGGTTGGAGTTTTAAGATCCCACAAGCCGCCAGGTGCAGCAAAAAGATAAATTATTTAGAAATAAAAATATTCACTTAAAAAAACTTAATCAAGTGAAAATTAAGGCAGATATTAACTCAAGGAAATAAGAGAAATGTACATGAAAGGAGAATAATCATAGTTTGTTACATGGCTCAGCTCTGAATGGTGTACAAAATCATAATAACATAAAAAATTAATATTTATTTAAGCAAAATCATGATATAAATATATTGGGTGGGAGTAGAGGGACAGAAATCTGTGTGGCAGGAGTTGAGGGGATAAAAAAGATAAATCTTCACTATCATGATGTGAAGAAAATAGATAACATACCACACTGAAAATCAAGAAATAATAATCCAAGAATTCTGTTTAAAGATATAGAGGCAAATACCAAAAGAATCAGTTAAAAGAGTTAAAAAGAGTTGTCCTAGGGCTGGAAAATGGCAGGAGGGGGTCTTAAGAACTGTTTTTCCAGAAGATCTTACTGAACTATTAGACTCTTTAATTTATGACTACATATTACTTCAAAAAAAGTAAAAAAGAAAACAAGAAATTTTTAAGTAGATTTAAGTGGAAATCTTTAAGTATCTTGAGATTTAACTGAAATCTTTACTGGATCATTAGCTTGATTGGGGTCAAGAGGAATTGTATTATCATGAAAGGTTAACTATCAGGTAATCATTTAATGAGGTGGTTCTCAGCTCTGGCTGTGCAACTCTGTTTGCATGGTAGAATCATCTGGGGAATCTTCTAGAACCTGTTCAAGGTGTGCCCCACACAAGTCAATCAAATTGAGATTCCAGAGCTGGAAAGGTGATTCTGATGTACATCAAGACTGAGACCCACAGGTCTAACAACAAACTGAGGAACATGTTTTAAAGTCTGCCTGCTTCCCTTTATTTTATTTGTAAACCGGTTTATCCATGTATTTCGTTTGCTTGTGGTGGGTCTCTGTTTCTGTGCAAGGGCTTTCTCTGGTAGTGACGCGCCAGGGCTGCTCTGCTATCGTCTGCCGGCTTCTCATTGCAGTGGCTTCTCTTGTTGGGGAGCGCAGGCTTCAGGGTACACGGGCTTTCACAGTTGCAGTGCGCGGGCTCACTAGTTTTAGCTCCTGGGTTCAGTTACTCCACAGCGTGTGGAATCTTCCTGCATCAGGGATTGAATCCATGTCTGCTGCATTGGCAGGCAGATTCTTATCCACTGTACCACCATGGAAGTCCTACCCTAATTCCTTTAAATAAAGCTCATAGGATACTTAAATAGTGACACAGAAAATAATGTAGAGTTTGACCCTGTTCCCAGAAAAATAGGTGATGTGAAGATATAAGTGAAGGCTGACATGCTGGCCCAGCATGGAGGCAGCTTTGGACCAGGATATCTAGGCTGTGTGAAGAAGTCAAGGTCAGTGTCACTACAATCCTAACTTCAGGAGTGCAGTGGCCTCCATGGTTTCAACACAGGATAAGGGTGCAGGGTTCAGATCACAGATTTCTTTATCCTTTCTTTTTGCATTTTCAGCTCCTAAAAGCAAGATACACAGAGGTTTCCTCTTCATCAGGTGATTAAAGCACAAGGTAGCCAGTGACCTCTGAAAACAGAAACACATAAAATCAAGCTCTCAAAATGCTTACATTTTGCAAACCGATAAGTGCAAACCGATGATCTCTTTATGATTCTGTTCCTCCCTTTGGGCTACCAGACTGTCTTGAGGCAGGATGACTTCATGATTCATCAAGTCTGAATCTTATTTTTAAAAATATACTTTATGGATAAGTATTAGATGAGCAGAAATGTCTTCCCCACTTGGCATTCTTCATAAATTGAATGCAGAAAACACTTGGAGGCAAGACTGTGCCAGGAGATCCAGGACTCTATCAGGAAATCAAAAGTCACTATCATTATAATCCAAGTCAAGAGCAATGGGCTCATTGTGTCTTACCTCTTAGGATATAATTTTGGCAGTTATGGGGTCTCTTTACCTGAGCCCCATGCTAGTAAAGTAATTCTCAAAATTCTCCAAGTCAGGCTTCAGCAATACGTGAACCGTAAAATCCTTGATGTTCAAGCTGGTTTTACAAAAGGCAGAGGAACCAGAGATCAAATTGCCAACATCCGCTGGATCATGGAAAAAGCAAGAGAGTTCCAGAAAAACATCTATTTCTGCTTTATTGACTATGCCAAAGCCTTTGACTGTGTGGATCACAATAAACTGTGGAAAATNTCATTCCAGACTCTAAGAAATATATACAAAAAGAGAAAGAGAGGTGGGCGCCATTAATGTTCAGGGCTTCTTCGTGCTGATAAATGAGGGTCAGGGGTTTGTGGTCTGGGAGGAAGGAAGCCTAAGGCCTGTAGTGCTGATTTTCTATTCTAGCCGTCAGGGTCTCAAGCAAAAGCATAGTCTTGACTTGGTCTTGGGAAATGGCTCGGATTCGGTCTTGGAGGAATCCCTGGAAAAGATGAAAAAAAACAAGGCCCAAAGGTGAGTAGGAGGATGATAAAAATGAATGGTCCGAAAAGGGGTAAAACCCAAGGCATCCAATTCCAATCAGTTAACCATGACTGCCAGGAGTTGCTTAATCTCTGGTGGATTCGTGAGGGTTGATCTGTAAGGTTTTTTGCAGCTCCTTGGATAATATCAGACTGGTTGGCATAGAAACAGCAGGATTTGTCTANATTCCAATCAGTTAACCATGACTGCCAGGAGTTGCTTAATCTCTGGTGGATTCGTGAGGGTTGATCTGTAAGGTTTTTTGCAGCTCCTTGGATAATATCAGACTGGTTGGCATAGAAACAGCAGGATTTGTCTAGAAAAAAGCACAGACCTCCCTTCTCTGCAGTGAGTAGATCTAATCCCCTTCTATTTTGTAATACTATGGCCGTCAAGGAATCAAGTTGATTTTGGGTAGTTATTAGGCCTTGAATTATTTCATGGAGGCTGTCTGAAAGGTCTTTAGATAGTGTCTGATAGTTTTGGTTGGAGGTGGTTAAGCTGGCGGTTCCTGTTCCAATTTCAGCCGCTATTTCTAGTCCTACTAAGAGGGGAGTGAAATGAATGGCTCATTTTATTCGCTTGTGGATGAGAGGAATAGGCAAGCTGTGGTTCACGGGATCACAGAGAGTCGGACGTGACTGAGCAACTGAACTGATCATTGGGGGCTATTAAAATGTGTGGACTGGAGAATACAAGGGTGCAGATCCTGGTCCAGTTAGTAGGTAGACAGAGGTATGTGATGTCCCACACAGGAAAAATAGGCCAGGTGTCTAATACAACAGCTGAAGTCAATGGCGAAGAGGAGTCGAGGCGGGGTATTGATCGTTCATTCAAGGACGCTCAGAGACCCTGCTAAGGTGGCCCCAACGACGGGAGAGGTGGAGGAATATGCTGAGGGAAACTGCCCTATAAAGGTTAAAGAGTGTCCTGTAGGACCAGAAACATTATATATACCCTTTCCAGTGGCAAAGAGTAAGGCAGAGGTATGGTTGCACATGGAGTTAGGGATTGTGCCCACGGGTTGGTCATATGAACTGTTTCGGGAATTTCTGGATGTGCAAAAAGGAGCTGGTTGTAACAGTGTTACTCTCTGGGCAATAGGGCCTCCTATTGGAGGTTTTTTGTTGAAGGAGGGAAGTTTGGTGAGTAAAGATTCTAAGAGTATGTCTGAATTTCTGATTTGGTCACTAGTGTGAAGATATTTAAGATATGAGATGAATAAAGGCTCTCCACGATATGAGTGGTGTGGGGACATGTTACCTGTGGTCCAGTTGAGGATGGATGTGGGGAGGGCTGAATCTCCCAGAGGAGTTACAGATAAACATATCCAGCAGTCTTTAGCCAGTTATGGGTTAGAAGCATTGAGAAGAGTATGGGTTAAATTAAGGTTCCGGAATAGATAGTTGAGGTTAGGATTTTGAAGGAGTTTGTGGGTCAGAGGAAGACGGGAGGATAAGAAGATGTTAAACAACATTTAGGGAAGTGAGTATAAGATAGAAAAGAATTGGATTTCAAAGGGGTAAAAGTTATAAAAGGTTTCTTGTAGCCACAGGGTATAGATGTAATCTTCAACGTGTTTAAACATGGATCCTTGAGGACTCAAGACCTAGATATCTGCTAGAAGTTGTTCCAGGAACAATTGCAGCTGTGAAAACGATAGGCTCATCCGTTGCCATTTGGGGCCAGGGGAAGCCGTGAGAACTTTAGAGTTGAGGGCCTGTGTGAGAAACTTGATAAGTATTAGTCTGGCAAGCATTTTCATCATTGGGCTGCATAAACTTTTTTAAACAAGTGATGTGTACCCAAAGGATGATTTCTTTTAATTTTGTGGTGGTGGGAGTCAGCAGAATTACCATGTGGGGACCTTGTCATTTTGGGGTTAGATCTGAGTGGGAATGAACTGTCATATAGACTTTGTCTCCTATTTGAAGGGATGGGTATGGAAGACTGCGGTGTGGTCAAAGGAGTAAGTTATCCATATGTTGCCAAAGGGCATCTGGTATCTGAGCAAGTAAAGGAAAAGGAGAGTGGGAAGGCAATTTGGGACTGTCCTGGGAGGGGAGAAGACCAAAAGTATTATGGGCCTTCCATACATGGCCTCAAATGGACTGATATTAAGGGGTTTTTTTTTTTTTGCTAAGGCCCGGACCTTTAAGAGGGCTAAAGGGAGTTTAGTCCAGTCTTAATGAAGTTCGATCATTAATTTGGTCAGAATTTCTTTTAGGACTTGGTTGGCTATCTTAACCTTATCAGAAGACCAGGGATGATAAGGAATGTGAAACCTCTAAGGAACTTGAAGGGCTCCTGTGATATTTTGGGTGATCTGGGATGTGAATTCAGGCCCATTGTCAGACTGGAGGGAGGAAGGCATTCCAAACCTTGGGAGGATTTCAGTAAAAATAAGCTGAGCCACAGTAGGAGCTCATTTTTTAGTAGTTGGGAAAGCTTCAATCCATCCAGAAAATGTATCTATGAAGACTAGGAGAAATTTAACCCTTTTTTACAGGTGGCATGTGGGTGAAATCTACCTGCCAGTCTTGTGCGGGAAGATGTCTGTGAATTTGGTGGGTGGGGAAAGGAGGGGGGTGCGAATGTTAGAATTAGGATTTGTCTGCAGGCAAATGGTACAGTTTGGGTCAGATTATTTAAATAAGTCATATAGTCCTTAGTGCAATAAAGTTCTTAAGGAACACCTTAAGTACTTTTGCAGAGGGGTGGAAAAGGGAATGTAAATATGAATGTAATGTGTGGATGTTAGGCTCGTCAATTTGGGCTATAGTAAAGACAGGACTAACAGAGGTGGCCTGTCGCTTTGCTTCGTGATCTGCTATATTGTTATAAAAGGAGATAGAACTATGTTGCTGATGTCCCCAGCAATGTATTACAGCAGCTTGTTTTGGGAGCTGAGCCACATGGAGGAGTTCAGAAATAAAAGAAGTATTGAGAAACAGGTGTGCCCTTCTGAGTCAGGAATCCCCTCTCCCTCCAGATTATAATGTTAGAATGTAATATGGTATAGACATATTTGGAGTCAATGTAAATGTTTATCTTTTGGTCTTTGGCTAGGGTCAAAGCTTGTTCAGCCTGTTGTGAGGATGTGTGAGCTGGGAGTGTGGCTGACTTGATGAGGTGAGGGGGGATAACTTTGTCTGGCTGTCCCTGAACTATAGCTTATCCAGCCCCAAATGGGGCTTGTTTCTGGGCACTGCCATCTGTGAACCAGGATGGGACTTTGGGGTCAGTAAGGGGCTGATCAGTTAAATGTTCAAAGAGATTAAGTGTCATATCTAAGGTCTGAACACAGTTGTGAGATAGGTGTTCTGCTTCTGGATCTGGTGTAGGGAGTAAGCTAGCAGGATTAAGAGGTTTATAAGGCATAAAAAAAAGGGAGGGGTCGAGGAGGTGTGCGTGAAGGATTTGTAGTCGAGCAGGGGGCAGAGAAAGGAAAGCCCAATGAGAGAGTAAATCTTTGAAGGAATAAGGTGAGCATACACTTAGAGGAGAATTTTGGCTTAGTTTTGGGGCTTCAGGTATTAAGAGGGTGACTGCAGCTAAGCCCTGAAGACAAGGTGGCCATTCGAGTGTGACGAGACTGAGTTGTTTAGATAAGTAAGGTAGAGGGCCCCATATGTCCCCCCTTTTTTGGCATAGAATTCCTAAGGCATGTTCCTGTCGAAAATGTACAAAAAGGAATAAAGGCTTGGTGTAATCAGGTAAGTAAAGAGAAGGGGCCTGTAGTAAATGTTTGATAAGAGTCTGTATTGGGGTGTGGAGAAAGGTGGGGGCCAATGAGGGTTCATCTAAGTTTCCTCGAGTAGCTTGGTAGAGAGGTTTTGCGTGAAGAGCAAAATGTGGGACCCATATTTGGAAGAAGTTTAATACACCTAATAGATAAAGAAGTTCCCTCTTGGTTTGGGGCCTGAGGGTCTGTGTTAAGGCTCGAAGTCTCTGAGGTGGGATTATTTTGGATGTGGGAATGAGAAGTAATCCCATGTAATTGACAGTGGTGGAAGCAATTTGTGCTTTGGAGAATGAGACTCTAGCCCCAGTTGCCTAGGGCATTTAATACCATCGCAGTGTGGACTAGGCAGTTATGGCGAGAGGAACTGCATAACAATAAATCATCTACATATTGGAGTAATGTAGTAGAGCCTAGGTCTAAAGTTTGTAGGTTTCTTTGAAGGGCTTGATCGAAAAAATGAGGGCTATCTTTAAACCCTTGTGGTAAAACGGTCTAAATTAATTGTTGAGATTGATATGTGTCTGGATCTGTCCAGGTGAAGGCAAATAAGGGCTCTGAGGAGTGGTGTAGAGGTATAGTAAAGAAAACATCTTTGAGGTCTAATACCGTGAAATAGAGTTTTTTCAGGGGGAATATGTGAGAGAAGGGTGTAGGGATTAGTGACCATGGGGTGTACGGGTATTATGGCCTCATTAATCTTGCGAAGATCTTGAGCTAGATACCAAGAGTGGGGTCCCTTTTTGACTGCCAGTATTGGAGAAGGCAATGGTAACCCACTCCAGTACTCTTGCCTGGAAAATCCCATGGATAGAGGAGCCTGGTAGGCTGTAGTCCATGGGGTCGCTAAGAGTCAGACACGACTGAGCAACTTCAGTTTCACTTTTCACTTTCATGCATTGGAGAAGGAAATGGAAACTCACTACAGTGTTCTTGCCTGGAGAATCCCAGGGACGGGGGAGCCTGATGGGCTGCCGTCTATGGGGTCGCACAGAGTCGGACACGACTTAGCAGCAGCAGCAGCAGCAGCAGCATAGGAGTATTATGAAGGCTGCAAAAGGCTGGCTTTGAGCAGTCAGGAGATTATTGGTTTAAGTCTTTGTCGGGATTCTGTGGTCAGATTATATTGAGTTTGGGTTATTTCTTGAGAGGGATTTTTAAGAAAGACCTGCACAGGGGAATGGTGTCTGGCTACTGATGGGGGCTTCAGTGTTCCATACCTGAGGATCTATCCGGGGAAGATCGGGGGCAGGTTTTGGGAATGAGGCTGGCCAATGGTTCAGGTGCCATTTGGATGCAAAGAATTGATATGGGATCTAAGACTGGGAGTTTTATAGAAGTTTGTAGCTTAGCCAGAAGATAATGGCCCATCAATGCCATTGGGTATTGAGGAACTACTATAAAAGAATATGTTAGTGTTGTTTTGCCAAAGGAACAAAGGAGAGGAGGGATTATTTGGGGATAAAAGGGGATGTCTGAGACTCCTTCGATGGCCACTTCTGAAGGTTGCAGAGGGCCCTTGCTGCTGCTAAGCCGCTTCAGTCGTGTCCAACTCTGTGCGACCCCATAGATGGCAGCCTACCAGGCTCCTTCATCCATGGGATTTTCCAGGCAAGAGTATTGGAGTGGGTTGCCATTTCCTTCTCCCAGAGAGGGCCCTTAGAGGAGGTTAAAAGTGAAAAGGCTGCTCCAATGTCTATTAGAAACGAGACTTTGTGTCTGAACGCTATGCCAATTACTTGAAGCTCCGAGTCCGTCTGTATGGGGCAGACTTGGGGTCTAGAGCTTGGTCTCTGTCACTGGAATAACTCGGGCACTATTGGACTGTCTCTCACCTCATCCGAGGAACCATGATCTGGGGTTCCACAGCCTCCCTGAGTCTGGTTCCTGGCCCGTTGTTGGGCCTGGCATGGACCCTGAGATTTGGTGGGTCATGTCTGAGGACAATCCATTTTCCAGTGGCCCCACTGTTTGCGGGTGGGGCAGGGTTTGGTGGCTGGCCAGGGATTTGGGCAGGACTTAGCCCAGTGTCCCATTTGGTTACATCTAAAGCAGGGACCTGGAGGGTTAGGTCTCATATGGGTGGGCCAAAGGTTGATGGGCCAAAGGGGTTGAATTTTCTCCTTGGATAGTTGCTGCAAATAAACCATATTTGACCTTTCTTTCCTTTTCCTTTTTTGCTTCTTCCTCCCTATTGTTGAAAACTTTAAAGGCTATTTCTAGGAGATCTTGCTGAGGGGTTTTGGGTCCCTTCTCTAACTGGCATAGTTTTCGGCGAATATCAGGGGCTGACTGGCTTATGAACTGGACACGTAGGTAGAGAAGTCCGGTGGGGGTGGAAACACCTAGATTAGTGTATTTTTGGACTGCCTCAGTAAGCTGTGAAAGAAAAGGGGCAGGATTTCCATCTTTTTCTTGAGTCACTTCCCTAATCTTATCGTAGTTAACATGAATGTGAGAGCTTTTTAGCGTTCCTTCTAATAAACAGGTAATCATATGACGCAGGTACAGGATACCGGCATCATCTGCTTGATATGTCCACCATGGCTCAGTTAAAGGGACTGCATCATCTGCTACTGCATTAGTCCTATCTTGGTTACGGAGCTGATCAGCACAGGTTCCGGGCTGCCTGCCATATCAGTTCCTTTTCATCAGGGGTTAAAGTGGCATTTAGGATGTAATAAAGGTCATTCCAGGTTAAATGATATGCTTGTGTGAGGCAGAGGAATTCTTTTCTATAATCTAGTAGGATTTTCTGGAAAGGATCCCAATTTTTCTTCAATTTGGCTCATATCAGAAATTGAGAAAGGCACGTGAAACCGTGTAGGGCCCTCTGGTCCCGCTACCTCTCTGAGAGGAAACATGCGGTTGCTTCGGGTCATGGCTGATGGAGCAGGGGTGGAAAACTCTTTTGGGGTTTCGGAGTCATTGTTTCTGGTTTTGGAGGAGGAAACGCTAGAGGATGGGGTCTCCTCTTCAGAAGCTTTCTCTCAGGGACAGTAGGGAGGAGGCTCATCTGCCGGGTCAAAATCGGGGGCTGAGGGTTTAGGAGGCCTTTTAGGGGCTTTAGATTTGGATTCTTTTGTAATAGGGGTGGGGGAAAGAGCAGAGGAGGATTTGATAGGTAGAACAATCCTTGTAGAGAGAAGGACAGCTTCTAAGGTCCCAGAAGGCTTAAATATAGGGGACCTCCGACCATTTGCCATTCTGTTTGAGGAAGTTAGTGAGATCTGATAAAATATTGAGATCAAAAGCCCTGAACTCAGGCCAGCGGTTCTGGTTATCCAGTTTGTATTGAGGCCAAATTTGAGTGCAAAATGACTCAAGTTTATGATCCTTGAGATCAGTCAAGAGTAGAGGTTTGAGGTTTCATTTTCACAGGCTAAGGGAGAGTCCTGTGGAACAGATTGACTTGACCCCATAGCAAATGGCTAGCGACTGTCTGGTCGAGAGAAAACATCATCACCTAATCTTTTGACCGGGCAGAGAGAGAGAGAGACTGTGAAGGAGGGAGGGGTGTCCCCCAGGTATCTCCCCAGAGGGCCTTTTGGCCGGAGGGTTCCCCCGGCAACACGGGAAGGACGATCGTCTATGGCACCCTAGAGTACTGTCTGAGCTTACCTGGGCTACCGGGTCAGGTGAGAATTCGTGGTAGATGGAGGGAGGTCGAATGGCAAAAGGCCTCTGTCCTGGAGTTGGTTGGGAAAAAGAAAGTGTAGAGAAAAGAGAGAGAGGGAGAGGCCAGTATTCCTTGGGTTATGTGGAAAACCAATAAAGCCCTTACACAGGACTTGTACTGTTCACGAAGGCACAGGGAGTCCTGTCAAGGAGATCTTGAAAGCCCGGGCGGGAAAGTGGGCTCGGCAGCCTTCCACGCTCCGAAGTGCTGGCCGTGGAGAAGGAGAAGGAATCTCAACCTCCTGGGTTTTGGCACCAAAAAGTGTAGGGTAAGGGAGTTAGAGAAAGCGAGGTTCAGAAAAAGAAAGAGACTGGTACTTTACAGGCTGGACTGGCTAGGAGCTGGCATAATTGACCTTAATGTCCTTTTTTTTTTTTTTTTTTTTGAGTGATAGAGTTCTTTGTTTTGCATAGAATGGTGGGGAGAACCTGGAGGAGAGTTTTAACTCCAGGCTATTTTGAGCCATGTAACTTTCCTTCAGTGGGCAAACGAAACTCTAGCTTAGGTGATCGTGGGTACTTAGGTAAATCTAGCTTAGATCTTGGAAGGGTCCCAAAATGTTACCTTAGTGATTGTAGGGGTCCAGGCAATTCTGTTGTTGTTGTTCAGTCACTAAGTTGTGTCCAACTCTTTGTGACCCCATGGACTGCAGCATGCCAGGCCTCCCTGTCCATCACCAACTCCCAGAGTTTACTCAAACTCATGCCCATTGAGTCAGTGATGCCATCCAACCATCTCATCCTCTGTCACTGCCTTCTCCTCTTGCCTTCAATCTTTCCTAGCATCAGAGTCTTTTCCAGTGAGTCAGCTGTTTGCATCAGGTTGCCAAAGTATTGGAGCTTCAGGATCAGTCCTTCCAATGAATATTCAGGGTTGATTTCCTTTAGGACTGACTGGTTGGATTTCCTTCCAGTCCAAGGGATTTTCAAGAGTCTTCTCCAGCACCACAATTCAAAAGCATCAATTTTTTGGTGCTCAGCCTTTTTTATGGTGCAACTCTCACAGCCATACATGACTACTGGAAAAACCATAGCTTTGAATATACAGACATTTGTTAGCAAAGTGATGTCTCTGCTTTTTAATATGCTGTTTAGGTTTGTCATAGCTTTTCTTCCAAGAAACAACCATGTTTTAATTTCAAGGCTGCAGTCTCTGTCCACAGTGATTTTTGAGCTGAAGAAAATAAAATCTGTCATGGTTTCCATTTTTCTCCCCATCTATTTGCCATGAAGTCATGGGACTGAGTGCCATGATCTTAGTTTTCTGAATGTTGAGGTTTAAGACATCTTTCTCACTCTCCTCTTTTACCTTCATCAAGAGGCTCTTTAGTTCCTCTTCACTTTCTGCCATTAGGATGGTGTCATCTGAGGTTATTGATATTTCTCCTGGAAATCTTGATTACAGCTTGTGATTCATCCAGCCTGGCATTTCACATGATGTACTCTGCATATAAGTTAGATAAGCAGGGTGACAATATACAACCTTTCCCAACAAGTACTCCTTTCCCAGTTTAGAACCAGTTGTTCCCAGGTTAGAGTTAGTTGTTCCTGCACGATTCTAACTGCTGTTTCTTGACTGGCATACAGGATTCTCAGGAGACAGGTAAAGTGGTCTGGTATTCCCATCTCTTAAAGAATTTTCCAATGTTTGTTGTGATGCACACAGTCAGAAGCTTTAGTGTAGTCAGTGAAGCAGAAGTAGATGTCTTTTTGGAATTCCCTTGCTTTTATTTTATGATTCAGCAGATGTTGGCAATTTGATCTCTGGTTTTCTGCCTTTTTAAAATTCAGCTTGTAAGTCTGGAATTCCTAGGTTCACATACTGCTGAAGCCTAGCTTGAAGGATTTTGAACACTACTTTGCTAGTCTGTGAAATGAGTGCAATTGTATGGTAGTCTGAACATTCTTTGGCATTGCCCTTCTTTGGGATTGGAATGAAAATTGACCTTTTCCAGTTCTGTGGCCACTGCTGAGTTTTCCAAATTTGCTGGCATGTTGAGTTGCAACACTTTAGCAGCAGCATCTTCTAGGATTTGAAATAGTTCAGCTGGACTTTCATCACCTCCACTAGCTTTGTTTGTAGTAATGCTTCCTAAGGCCAACTTGACTTCATACTCCAGGATGTCTGGCTCTACATGAATGACCACACCATGGTGGTTATCTTGGTCATTAAGACCTTTTTTGGTACAGTTCTTCTGCATATTCTTGCCACCTCTTCTTAACACCTTTGGCTTCTGTTAAGTCCTTGTGGTTTTGTCCTTTATTGTGTCCATTTTTGCATGAAATGTTCCCTGGGTATCTCCAGTTTTCCTGAAGAGACCTCTAGTCTTTCCCATTCTGCTGTTCCCTCTATTTCTTTGCATTGTTCACTTAAGAAGGCTTGCTTATCTCTCCTTGCTATTCTCTAGAACTCTGCATTCAGATGAGTATATTTTTCCCTTTCTCCTTTGCCTTTTGATTTTCTTCTTTCCTCAGGTATTCGTAAGGCCTCCGCAGACAATTATTTTGCCTTCTTGCTTTCATTTTACTGTAGGATGGTTTTGATCACCACATCATGTACAAAGTTGTAAACCTCTGTCCATGGTTTTTCAGGCACTCTATCAGATCTAATCCTGTGAATCTAATTGTCACTTAGACTATATAATCATGAAGGATTTAAGTCATACCTGAATGACCTTGTGGTTTTCCCTACTTTCTTCAATTTTAAGATTGAGCTTTTCAATAAGGAGCTCATGATCTGAGCTACAGGTCCTGTTTTTGCTGACGGTATAGAGCTATTCATCCTTGGCTGCAAAGAATACAATTATTTGATTTCAGTTTTGGCTATCTGGTGATGTCATTGTGTAGAGTCATCTCTTGTGTTGTTGGAAGAGAATGTTTGCTATGACTAGTGCATCCTCTTGGAAAAAAATCTGTTAGATATTGCCCTGGTTCATTTGTACCCCAAGGACAAACTTGCCTGTTACTCGAGATATCTCTTGACTTCCTACTTTTGCATTTGACTTTGGGCTTCCCTCATAGCTCAGTTGGTAAAGAATTCACCTGCAATGCAGGAGACCCTGGTTTGATTCCCGGGTTGGGAAGATCCCTTGGAGAAGGGATAGGCTACCCACTCCAGTATTCTTGGGTTTCTTTTGTGGCTCAGCTGGTAAAGAATCCACCTGCAATGCAGGAGACCTGGGTTCAATACCTGGGTTGGGAAGATCCCCTGGAGAATTCCATGGACTGTATAGTCTATGGGGTTGCAAAGAGTCGTACATGACTGAGTGACTTTCACTTTCACTTAGATGATTATGGGGGTCCAAGAAATTCTGAAGTAGGTGATTGTGTCCTAAACTTGACCAAGATGGATGTGTTGGGCCAGAAGCTCTACATTCAGTGACAGTGGGCCTAAGAAACTCTAATGTTCACGAATGTCTCCCTAGGAGATTGTGGAGCGGGGTAAATACCATAGGTGATAGTGAGGGCCCAGGAAACACTCCCTGATATGTTGGAGGCCTAGGAAATCCTACCTTGGGTGATTTTGGTGGGGCTGGGAATCTTAAGCTCCAGGGTCTGAGGGCCTAGGAAGCACTGGCTCCAGTGATTGTGAACCAAGGAAACTCTTCCTTTGGTGATTGCTGGGGCCAAAGGTCATAGTAACTGTGGGGACCCTGGAAAATCTGTTGTGAGTGTGGTGGCCCAGAAAGTTTTCTTATAGTGATGTGAGGGCACAGGAATCTCTACCTTATGTGATTTGGGGGGCCAGATATTATTACATTAGATGAATCTGGGGGCCCAGTGAGGATAGGAACTCTACCTTTTAGTGACAGTGAGGCCAGGATACTCATACTTGGGAAACTGTGGTACCCAGCATGGTCTAGGTGATTGAGCAGCCCCTAACATTCGACCATAGGTAATCATGCTGGTTTGGGTAACTCTAACATAGGTGGTTTTGGTGGCCCTGGAACCTAGCTGAGGTGAGTGTGGGGCACAGCGAATTTACCTTGGTTGATTGGATGGGTGGGGAGGCAGCCAAGAAAAATCTAAGGTAGGTGGTTATAGGGCCAGAACACTCTACCTTAGGTGACTGCTGGTGTTAAGGAAACTCTAGCTTATGTGAGTGTGGAGGCCAGGAAATCGTCTCTTAAGAGATTGTGGGGTCCAAAACTTAATTACTTTAGGTGATAGTGGCCTCAGGAAAGTCTAGCTGGGGTGGTGGTGATGGGGAATGCTATCTAGGTGAACTGAGGGCCTAGAGATTCTGTATAAGTGATGTGGAAGCTCAGTGAAATCTCCCTTTAGGGCATCGTGGGGCTTGGAAACTTAAGTGTTTTCCTGAATTCAGGAAAGTATATCTGAGGTGAGGAGGGTGGCTTAGAAAATTCTGTGTAGGTGACTGTGGGGGCAAGGAAAAATCTAGCTGAACTAATGATGGGGCTGGGCTCTTCAAACTTAGGGGACTGTGGTGGGTGGAAAAACTCCTTAGGTGTTGTGGGCCTCAGAAGTTCTATAGTAGGTGACTGTGGCTTAAACTCTACCTAAGGTGATTTTGGGGCTACAGGACACCCTAAATTAGGGGACTGCATGGGCTTCCTAGGTGGAACAGTGGTAAAGGATCTGCCTGCCAAGGAGATGCAGGAGACTCTGGTCTGGTCTCTGGGTTGGGAAGGTTTCCAGGAGGAGCAAATGGCAAAACACTCCATTATTCTTGCCTCGCAAATCCCACGGAAAGGGGAGCCTGGTGGCCAGTCCACGGGGCCACAAAGAGTCAGACACAACTGAGCTCGCATGGAGGCATGCACACAAGCAACTCTATGTTAGATAATGTTAGGAGCATGGAATACTCTATCATAGGTGATCTGGGGAATTAGAAACTTGATTAGGTGATTGGGGGGACCCATGAAATAATATCTGGGGTGATGGTGGTAGACCAGGAAACTAGTGTGTGTTTGTGGAGGCCAGGAAACTCTTCATCAGTGGTTTTTCTGGACCCACATCTCTAAGTCATGGAATTTGGGAAGCCCAGGAAACAAATCCTGGGTGATGGCAGGAGCCCAAGAGACTCTTGTTGTTCAGTTGCTCAGTCATGTCTGACTCTCTGCAATCCCATAAACCTCAGCACACCAGGCTTCCCAGTCCTTCAGTAGGTTTGCCCAAACTCATGTGTGTTGAGTCGGTGATGCCCTCCACCTATCTGTTCCTCTGTCGTCCCCATTTCCTCCTTCCCTCAGTCTCTCTCAGCATGGGGGTCTTTTCCACTGAGTTGGCTTTTTGAATCAGGTGGCCCAAGTTTGGAGCCTCAGCATCAGTCCTTCCCATGAACATTCAGGGTTGATTTCCTTTAGGATGGACTGGTTTGATCTCCTTGCTGTCCAAGGGTTTCTTGAGAGTCTTCTCCAGCACCACAGTTCAAAACCATCAAGTCTTTGGTGCTCAACCTTCTTTGTGGTCCAGCTCTCTGATTCAATCTGTACATGACTACTGGAAAATCCATAGCTTTGACAGGAATGGACCTTTGTTGGCCAAGTGATGTCTCTGCTATGCTGTCTAGGTTTGTCATAGGTACTTGAGTTAATTTGGGGGGCCCATCCAAGTGTAGTTTAGGTGATTATGAAGGCTCAGGAAAACTCTTAATGGCTTAAATGATTGAGATGCCCAGAACTCCACCTCATTTCATTGTGGGCCCCAAGAAACTACACCTTGTGGGATTTCTGAGGCCTACAAAACTCTCCCTTATGATATTTTGGGGAGCCAGAAACATCTGTGTTAGGGGATTATAAGAAAGAAAGGAACTCTACATTGGGTGGTGGGTGCCTGGAAATTTTTCCTTGTGTGATTCTGGGGGGGCCCAAACTCTTACCTTAGATAAGTGTGGGCCTAGAAAAATGTACCTAAGTTGATTTTGAAGGGGACCAGGAACTGGCATGCTGTGATTCATGGGGTCGCAAAGAGTTGGACACGACTGAGCAACTGAACTGAGGAAACTCTAGCTTCACTCATTGTGAGGGTTTTGAAGACTCTAGTTTAGGTGATGGTTGAGGGCTGGATAGTGTTCCTTGGATGACTGGGGGGGTCCAGGAAACCTACATTAACGATATTTTGGGAGGCCAAGGAGCTTTACATGAAAAGGATTATGGGTATTAGGAAATTCTTACTGAATTGATTGTAGGTCCTAGAAACTCTACCGCAGGTGATTTTGGGGGCACCTGAAACTCATATTGAGATGTTGGGGGTCCAGGAAACTCTATCTTAATTTGTGGGGACCATGGAAACTTTACCGTAGGTGACTGTGGGTCCCCAGGAAACTCTGCTTTATGCGACTGTGGGAACCAGTCAACTCTAGTTGGTAATTTTGGGGGCCAGGAGATGACCTTAGTGAATTGTGGTACCTCAGCAAAATCTGCCTTAGGTGACTGCGGGAGACCAGGAAAGCTATCTAAAGTGTTTGTGGGGTTCCTGGGACTCTTGGCTAGGTGATTTTAAGTTCCTAGGAACTTCTACCTTAGCTAATGCAGGTTCCCAGAAAACTTGCTTTATTTCATTATTGGGGTCAAGAAACTACAGGGAATTTGGGATCCCAAGAAACTCTACCTTTTGTGATTTAGAGGACCAACAATGTACATTTTGTGATTCTTGAGGCCTGGAAAACTAAGTGTTTTTGACGGCCCAGGAAACTGTTAGTGATTGTGGGGGTGGGGGGAGGTCAGAGAAACTCTTCCTTATGTGACTGGGGGGGGGACCAGGAAAACTTTCCTTCTGTGATTTTGGGGAGCCCAATTATCTACTTTAGGCGATGTGGGCCCAGGAAGTTTACCCAAGGTGATTGTGGGGGCCCTGGGAACTACCCTATTGGACTGTGAAAGCTGAGGAAGCCACCTCATATAAGTGTAGGTCCAGGATACTATCTTAGTTCACTGTGGGGCCGGGGAGCTCTAGCTTAGGTTATTGTAAGTGCCCAGGACACACTACCTTAGGGGACTGCGGGGACCTGGAAACTATCTCGTAACAATTTTTGGTCCACAGAAAACTCCCTATAGCTAGGGAAGTCTACCTTAGGTGATTGGGGCCACACAGTAAACTAATTCTACCTCAGATGGTTGCAGGGGCCCAGGAAACTCTAGTTCAGGTGATTGTGGGGTCCCAGGAATCTCTGCTTAGGTGAGGTAGAGATTCCTAGACCCAAAGTCACCTAAAGCTTGATTTGGCCCAGAAAAGTCTAGCTTAGGTAATCATAGGGGTGGCAGGAAATTCATCCTTACATGACTGTGGGGAAATCCTACTGCAGTAATTGTTGGTGCCAAGGAAAATGTATCTTAGGAAATCAGTTGTCGGCGGTGGGAGGGGCGGGTTTTAAGAACCGTACTTTAAGTGATTTGGGTCTAGGAAACCACCGTAGATCGTTGCAGCAGACAGAAATGTAACCCTTAGTGATTTGGGGGTCCCTGGAAAATCTACCTTAGGTGATAGTGGGGGCCCTGGAAGCTGAGAGTGGAGCTGAAAAAACTAGGCTAATGTGGAGGGCCAGAAAACTTTTCCATATGTGATTTTGAGGGGCCAAAAACTTACTTTAGATGAATTTGTTTCCAGGAAAATCTACCTAAGGTGATTGTGGGGGCCCAGGAAACTCTACCTAAGGTCATTGAAGGGCCAGAAAACTTTATATGGTGATTTTGGGGTCCCAGGAAATTTGGCTTATTGTGAGGAGACTGGGAAATTCTACTGTAGTGATTGTAGGGGTCCCATTAAATTCCACCCTAAGTTATTGTGGGGGTCCACAAACTACCTTATGCTGATGTTGAACTAAAATAGACTGTCAGTTATTTCTTTAATAAAAGAATAGGATAGACCTCAGGTTGAGACTCCACCTTCCAACGTAGGGGGCGTTGATTCCATCCCTGTGGGGGAAATAAGATTCCACATGTCCTGCAGTGAAGCCGGGGAAAAGAAAAAAAAAAGAAATCCTCATGGGTTAGATGATTTCTAATGTCACTTAGATTCTCTGATTCTAAGGTATAATTAGGGTTGTTATGCTTATCACAAGCTTGTTCTACATTTCTTTCGCAAGAATGGATGTATTTGGAATCTGCAGAGAATGAAAATTCAAGGTCTGCAACCATGTGGAGTTACTTGCATGTCCCCACACGGTAAGGCACGAGAACTCTTATAGAGGCAAAAAGGAATTCGGAAGAGCTAGAGTAAACAGGAGCCATGGGTTCTCATTGGCTAAGTTTTTTGTCAGGAAAGAAGAGTCAGATGTGTGGGCTCAGGAAATTTGACTGTAGGAGCCTGTGGGACTCCAGGAAACTCCTCCTTGGTGAAGGTAGGGACTATGGAAACTCCATCTTAGGAGACTGTGTGGGGCCAGCTCTATTTATGTCCACCTTAGGTGTTGTGGAGGGTGGGGTTGGGAAGAAAAACAGCTCGAGAGAGGTCCAGGGAGGCTCCCAGGTGTTTTATGACTGCGGCTCTGCTGCCCCTCTTGCTTCTGTTCTAACTTTGGTGGCCCCCTTGCCAGAACTCTAATTTCCTAAAACTGTAACTGTGCTTTTATCCACTGGAAAAAAGCTAGAGTCAGAGGTTTGGGGGTTTGAGACTGGCCTTGGTGCTTCACTGTTTCTTTGATGTCCAGCCAACTTCCAGGCACTACTCCCTCTTTTGCAGCTTCTGATCTTGGCATTATTCCATGGTTTTCTGGGAGAGAAAGTTCAGTTTTTGGAGATACACTTTATTGCCTGAAGCGGGCTGAAAATCTCTCAGTTCTGCTGGATTCCTCTGTCAGTTTGTTCCTATTGACATTAAATCTGGAAACTCCATACTGCTGAAGACACCATCCCAATTTTCTATTGATTACTGTAGTGTCTTTCCAGTAGTCTTTGAGAAGAAAGGAGGAGATTAATATATATTTAGTTGATTTTCTATTATCATTATGGACACTTGCAAGTAATTTGTGATTAAAAATGATAGCATAAACATAAAAGGATAAAAAGCTGTTTCAGCCCATCAAACCTAGTCTTCCTAACAAAATAAAAATTTTAAGAGTCAGATGAATACAGATGTAAAATCTTAATGTAAAATGCAATTCAGCATGTAAATACCATCTGCTGCTAAAAGGAACCAGGTTTTCTTGGAAAAATGACTTTCCCTTCTTGGTATCTTTTTTTTTTTTTTAAATCAGTATGGGCTTATGGGATTTTACCCTTTATTCAATGGGTTCTAATCATGTCTTATCTTTATTAATTGATGCTCAAGTTGTCCCAAATTTTGCCAGTGGGTGCCTCTTAGAGAAAAAATGAATAAAGAGGAAGACAACAGAACTGTGAACTTGGAATCCATCAACTAAGGATCTTTAAGACTGTACTGGTTATAATTATATCCTTAAGGATTGTGCTCTCAATATTTATAAGTCTAAATGAAATATCCCAGAAATAATACATAAGAAATAAAAGAACAATTATTTTTTTAAAAAACTGCTAATGACCAAGTTGCCTGAACCATTGTTGGATCATGCCTGATGATACTTGAGGGAAGGGAAATAATTTTCTTAGGGAGTTTGGGCCTGTTTGTTACAGCACAAATCCAGAGATTGTCAACGTACTGCACTTTCTTAAATGGGCTTCTTTTAACTTAACTCAGTGAGGAAACTGAGTTCCAATGAATGTAGGCATTACAAATTGCAAGACTTGGGGAAGGGGTCAGGGACTGATGAAGACCATTAATTCTGTCTGTACATTTTCTTCAGAAGATCCACACCATTGTATGCTTTTGACTTAAAGATAAATGTAACATTTCAATTTTGGAATGATATAGATATACCTCTAAAACAAAAATCTGAGCACTTTTAAATACCAGAAAGGCTTTGTGCAAGGTAACTAAAGAAAGATACCACAACTCTTCCAAAATAAATTTTAAAGTCAGTGAGAGCTTATTTTATTGAAGTATAGTTGATTTACAATATTGTTAATATCTGCTACACAGCAAAGTGATTCAGCTATACATATATTATTTTTCATATTTTTTTCATTATGGTTTATCCCAGGATACTGAATATAGTTCTCTGTGTTATACAGTAGGACCTTGTTGTTTACCCATTCTATATACAATATTAATAGTTTGCATCTGCTAATCCCAGACTCACAGCCCATCCCACCTTCACAGCCCCTCTCCCTTGGCCAGCATGAATCTATTCTCTGTCTGTGAGTCTGTTTCCATTTTGTAGATAGGTTCATTTGTCATAGTTTAGATTCCACAAATAAATGATATCATATGGAATTTACCTTTCTCTTTCTGACTTTAACTTAGTATGATCTCTAGGTCCATCTGTGTTGCTGCAAAGGCTTTAACAGCTGAGTAATACTCTATTGTGTATATATATCACATCTTTTTTTTCTTTAAACTTTTTCTTTTGTATTGGGGTATAGCCAATTAACAATGTTGTGATAGTTTCAGGTGAACAGGGAATGGATTTAGTCATACACATATATGTATCCATTCTCCCCCAGACGCCGCTCCCATCTAGGCTGCAACATAACATTGGGCAGAGTTCAATGTGTGCTATAGAGTAGGTCCTTGCTGGTTAGCCGTAATGTTCCTCTCAAACTCCCTAACTATCCCTTCCCCCCAATCTTCCCCCCTCACCACCGCACCCCAACCGTAAGTTTGTTCTATAAGTCTATTTCTGTTTTGTAAATAAGTTCATTTGTATTTGGGCTTCCCTTGTGGCTCAGCTGGTAAAGAATCCGCCTGCATTGTGGGAGACCTGGGTTCCATCCCTGGGTTGGGACGATCCCCTAGAGAAGGGAAAGGCTACCTACTCCAGTATTCTGGCCTGGAGAATTCCATGGATTGTATAGTTCATGGGGTCGCAAAGAGGCAGACATGACGGAGTGACTTTTACCTTCTTTCACTTTCATTTGTGTCATTTCTTTTTGTGTGTGTTCAGACTGTGACCTAATGAACTGTAACCAGCCAAGCTCCTCTAGGCAAGAATACTGAAGTGGGTTGCCATTTCCTCCTCCAGGGGATCTTCCAGACCAAGGAATTGAAACCACATCTCCTGCACTAGCAGGCGGGTTCTTTGCCACTGCACCACCTGAGAAGCCNTTCAGTTTTCTTTATAGTCCAACTTGCACATTCTACATTAGTCAAATTAAATGCAATACATTTGGTAGGAACTTCTAAATGCTTATTCATAAGGTAGTGTTACTAATCCTCCTGAGTTGGTCTCCAAGAAGGGTCATTTTGTTCAGTGTCGCTGGCGCCAGTAGATGGAGATGGAGTTCGATTCTAAAGGGAAGGAAAGTGTTATTCCTTCAACAGAGTGAAGTGGTGCGAGCTTTCTTGACAGGGCGTGGGCAGGGCAGAGCTATTTGGATCCTATTGGGTGCAGTTGTGTTGTTCCTGGTTCAGATTGCAGTGCGGCCACAGCTATCACTGCACACAGCCCACTGCTGCCATCTTGAATTGCAGTGTCTAAAGCAGCTCTTCTGCACATGGAAGGTGAGGTGTCCACAGAGCTGTTTCTCACAAGCAACTCTGGACTGAAGGACAAGCTGCAAGGTTTCTGCAAGTGGCATTCTATAAGCAAGCCAAACTGGACTAAAGCACAAAGGGAAAAAAGGTTAGACTTTATTTTATCTGATTTCTAATTTTATTTCCCAGGAATTGGTAATGGGCTTCGCAGGTGACAGTAACAGAATGGTACAAGCTGGTATTTTCACTGCAAACAGGGTCAGGGTTCAATTCCTGGCTTACGAGTTAGTGGCTATGTACCTCAAACAAATCCTTTTTTTTCCCTGATGCCTTGATTTGCTTATCTGAAAAGTAAGAATAATTATACTTTCATCATAGAGCTTTGGTGAGAATTAAATGAGATGACACATTTAAAGAACTTAAAACATAGCACACAAAGTACAAGCTCAACAAATATGCATCTGTTATCATCAGATGGGTAGGATCCTTTCTTTAAAAAAATACTGATTTGTGAGGGAAGAAATGATAAGGTCTTGAAGAGGGAGGATTGTGTGAAGTTCCTGGGGTGTCTGACCCTAACCATAGGGGCTTCTGGCCTCACCTCACCATGGCTCATCCCCACACCTAAAGAGATTCTCTGTGTTAAAGCAGTTATCACATGACTATAGGGGGTGTTTCTTAGCATCTAATTGTGAAGGAGTCTAATTCATGTCTTATTTCCAGTGCCAAGCACAGTAAGCACATGATAACTTCTCAGTAAATGTCTGTCAAGGAAATGAGTAAACAATTCAGTGAAGAATAGAATTTCAGTATATGCAAATTTAAATGTGCCATTCACACAAAGAGCATTTGGGTTCCCTCTCAGATAGGTTTTAGTGTTTGGCACTGAAGAAATCTCTCAGATCATGGCACACAGTGGGAGAGACCCCCAAAGGAGGTGAGTATAAAGCTTTCATCAATTACATGGGACAGGGCACGGAATCCGCTGTGGTGTTGTTTAGTCACTCCGTCGTATCTGACTCTTTCCCGACCTTGTGAACTGTTGCACACCAGGCTCCTCTGTGCTTGGGATTTCCCAGAGGAGTACTGGAGTGGATTGCCACTTCCTTCTCCAGAGAACCTCCCCGACCCAGGGTCAAACCCACGTCTCCTGCATTGGCAAGTGGATTCTTTACCACTGAGCCATCAGGGAAGCTGGGATCTGCTTCAGGCTGATTTAAAAAATAGATTCAGAGCTGCTATATTCAGTGACTAAGAAGAAGAAATGCACTCCTCTTTTCAACAGTCTCAGTACTTTGCTTTAAAATGCACATGTGCACACAGATACTCTCATGGGCACAAATATACAAATACATGACAGTTAATATCCATTTATTAATTTTGGTTAAGTGTTGCATAATAAGCTGTCTCAGAACTTACCAATTTAAAACAATGACATGCATTTCATTCATAAATCTGTAAGTTGGTCAGGATTTGACAGGGAAATCTCTTGTGTTCTGTTCAGCATAGCTGGGGCAGCTTTGTTTTTGACTGAAGGTTTCATATCCACGATGGTACACTCACATAATTACACAATTGGCGATTTAATGCTGGTTGTCATTTGCTTGCTTAGTCTTCTTGTAGGCCAGGGGCCTAAGTTCCTTTCCAAGGATGGTCTATTCATAGACTGTCATCCATTACACTGTGGTGGCTGGTCCAAGAGTTTCCCAAGAGAACAAAGTAGATGGTATGTTTTATGATCTAGTCTCAGCAGGTAATGTCAATTGTATTATAGGCCACCAGATTCAAAGAAATAGACACAACTCTTACATCCCCTATCCCAAGCCCCTCCCCCACACCCCCAAGCTCCAGAGAAGGAGTATCAATGTCACATTGTAAGATGAGTATGTGGAATGGGAGATCTTTTTGTGATTTTCTTGGAAAAGGACAGTCAGTACTTAGAGAAATGCTAATTCAAATTTTGAAAGTCCCAAAATGACAAGACTCTCTCACGGATCATAGCCTTGTCATGGTGAAGGGGCTTGCATAACTCAATGAAGCTATGAGTTAAGCCGTGTAGGGTTACCCAAGATGGATAGGTCATAGCAGAGTGTTCTGACAAAACGTGGTCCATTGGAGAAGGGAATGGCAAACTACTCCAGTATTCTTGCTGCAAGATCTCCATGAACAGTATGAAAAGGCAAAAAGATATGACATGAAGATGAGACCCGCAGGTTGGAAGATGTCCAATATGCTACTGGGGAAGAGCAGAGGGCATTTACATGAATCTGAGCAAACTCTGGGAGATAGTGAAGGACAGGAGAGCCTGGTGTGCTGCAGTCCATAGCATTGCAAAGTGTCGGATACAACTGAGCATCTGAACAACAACAATGAAGTGACAAGAATATTCTGGTATGTAGGAAATAATTTCTGGAATAGGCATACTCAAATGGAGAAGATATTTTTCGTTAGAAATAATGGTTTCAGTTACATATAAGTTGTGCCATTAACCTATCTTTGAAGAAAGTTCCCAACAATATCAACAGGACAAAGGGAAGGGGTCCTTAGCTGGCTTGGGTTATTCAGCATGAAGAGCTGAGTGTCAAAAATTAACAAAATAGTTAGAAATCCTCATCTTGCCCTATTGATGCCATTGGAAGATGATATTCTTTTTTATTGGAATATAGTTGATAATATTATATTAGCTTCTGGTGTACTGTATAGTGATTGGACATTTGCATACATTATGAAATGATTACTGTAAGTCTAGTTACCATCTGTCCTCATACCAAGTTATTATAATATTATTGATGAACACATTCTTTATGCTATATATCACATCCCTGTGACTATTTATTATATAATTGGAAGTTTGTGTCTCTTAATACCAGAAGAGGATATACAGAATAATCAAGGACCTTCAGCTATGACTGCTTTGATATAGCAGAGTGTGCATAGCTAAATCTAATTTTTCTCTGTGACAGAATAAAATTTTCCATTATTACTAAAGGCTCAAAAATCTTACCCACTAAATTGAAAGTAGACACGAAAATCATAGGAAAATCTGTATCTGAAGTATATATCAACATTCTTTTCTCAGTAAATATTTATTTAACTCTCACAGGTGGAATATAAATAATGACTGCAGTTTTCCTTCAAGGCAGATTAGAGTTTAGCTGAGAGCAGTATTCAGCAAATCAAATGCCAGCAGTTTTGACCTCTCTGCCGGAGGAAAGGCATTTAAATGATTTTTAAAATTATCTGTTTTAGGACTTTGCATTGAAACCCAGCAAAATCAGTTCGCTAAAATCTATACCAGCTGGCCTGGACGACTTTTCATAGTCTCTGCCTGCATCTACTTTATTCACAACGGAACTGCTATTGATTTGTATAATGAAGTAACAGCATACGAGTGATAACTTTCCCCAAAGCTATATCCTTTCTCTGTCTAGGATTGAGGTAGAAAACAGAAACCAATAAGAATTCATTTTCTTCCTCAAAATATATTTGTTACTTTCAAGTGGCTTCCTTCTACCCAAAGAAGACTGTCAAAGACAAAGTATGATTCAACATTGGAGTTCTTTTCTCCTCCTTATGAATTGTTGATCTGTCAGACCAGAATCTGCTCGGGCAAAGGAGAGGACAATCATGGTTGATCTCTTACTTTACTAGCCTCTAAAAAGTCCTCCATTATTCATTTTTCACACTTACATTATTTTAACGTATCCCATATGTTCCATAATTTTCTTTTGTTTAATAATTTAGTCCCTTGAAGAATCAGGAGTACATAAATGATGATGCCTTTGTGACAACTATGTATACTTTATGTCTGACCACTGTTGTCAGGATAGGAATAGTCTGAGTACAATCGAAAGTGTTAGAGCTAAAGAACCGGGAATGAGCAATGAAAGTAAGACTTTTATCTCCTTACCTGGGTACATCTATGTATGAATGGAGCTGTGAACTCATGTTCCCAAGAGAGGAGTTGAGGCAGAGTCCCAGGAGTAAGATCATATGACTGCCAGTGTCATTTAAGCCATCTTGCTGTACACTGATTAGAATCTGATAATTTATTGAGTCTAGGCAACTTCCTATGCAGGATTAAAGGCGTTTTGGTCACAGCATCTAAATTTCAATACCTTCTGATGCTGCCAGGGCATAGAAATTGTGCAGTTGGGGTTACTCTCCCTGACACTAGGCAGAGATTAAAAACAAATTTGAGTATGTAGTGATGGCAGTCCATGAAGTTGAAATTGTACATTTTCTGTGAATTTCACAAGTTCTTTAGCCTCCAACCTGGAACTGATTGAATGCACTTAATATTGTGTTTGGAAGCATGCTCCAAAAAGAGTTATTTTGAAGCTCAGTGCACTCTCTACTTCATGTTTAATTATCTTTATATTTTAAGTTCTATTTCTGTTTCGGAGTGACTACTAGTACTTTCAGAAAATTCACAGTAACATGTCTTAAGATACTAATATGACATACCATATAAACAATTTGATTTTTCATTGTGCATGCTCTTCTTCCTGAAGAAATGTTAAATGAACCTGTTACATTTTACTTTAAGGAGTTAAGCTTAGACAAACCCTTCAAACAGCATGACTTCTTTAGACAAGTGGTAATTTATTGTTAGGCATTCTGAAATGGTTTGCCTGGCAGAAATAAACATACAATAAAATTATCCAAAAAGCATTCAGGTGACTGTTTTGATTCAACAAATGACAAGAAAGTTTGAAATTGGAATATTCTGTGAATTATAGTAGCAACTTTAGCAATTGACAGGCTATGAAGACAAATCAAATGGAAAGGAATTTTGATTTTAATATGAAAAATGTGCAGTTATGTAGAAGAAACTAAAGGGACTGGAAAAAGACTTCAACAAGTAACTGGAAATTATTCTTAAGTAATCAAGAAGATCGAGAACAAAGGGTGATTGACAAGTATTAATAGAGCTATTAAAGATGTTTTCGAACCAAATGCATATGACATATTTCACTATTTATTCAATGATTTCAGCACAATCTTGTGTTATTATTAGCTGGTTGAGTTTTAGCAGATGATATATAAAAAGCTACAAGCCTTCAAGGTAAGAAAGCTTTTTAATTGTCTGGCTGCCAGTCTTTTTAAATGCATGTGTGTGTGTGTGTGTGTGTGTGTATAAAATAAATTGAAAAGAAAGATCATAAATCACAAATAAATAAACAAAGTGAAGTATTACATTTGTCTGTCAGAACCAGATTCTTCTTTAAATTCTAAATATGTTTTAATATACTATTTTGTCTTAGAAAGAACTGTGAGCAAACACATATTTTTATTGGAGAACCCACTATACTTTCCCCAAAGAGATATTAAAGCTGTAGAAAATTGGGAAAGATGTCAACACAAAGGTCAATATGAATAAGAGGTTCATGTTGGAGTAGGAATGTTACAGATTAATTAATTTAAATTTCACCTATCCCCAAATCTTTCAGTCTTGAAAATCAAGTATACATCAGTGCTTCTCAAATTTTAAGGGTTTCAGAATCATTGGAGAAACTTCTCCAAAATATTTTTGCTTGGGCTCTACTCTCAAAGATTTTTGAGGCTAGATTTTGGGAACCACTATTTTTAACATCATTCTTTGCCTCTCTCCACAAATGTGATTCTGATAGAAATGAAGTCTAAAAATAATTGGAGCAGATAACATGCATGCTGCTGCTGCTGCTAAGTCACTTCAGTCGTGTCCAACTCTGTGCGACCCCATAGACGGGCAGCCCACCAGGCTCCCCCATCCCTGGGATTCTCTAGGCAAGAACACTGGAGTGCGTTGCCATTTCTTTCTTCAATGCATGAAAGTGAAAAGTGAAAGTGAAGTCGCTCAGTCGTGTCCAACTCTTCGCGACCCCATGGACAACAGCCTACCAGGCTCCTCCATCCGTGGGATTTGCCAGGCAAGAGTACTGGAGTGGGGTGCCATTGCCTTCTCCTGATAACATGCATATACAATATGAAAGGAGACCATAGCACTTGAATGGAAAACATTTGTATCTTTAAAAATGTCAGAGCTCATTTAAACTCTGTGGTCCCTGTGAAACTATATGTTTTTGCTCTGCATTAGTTAGTTCATATTTTAATTTAATATTAAAAATTGATTTAGAGTATACTTACATTAATCAATGAAATGACCAAATTATTAATGTTAGTATTTGGGAATTCTAATGATTTCAAGTAAAGCTGTTATACCTTTCTTTTGATTTCAGTTCAGTTCTGTCGCTCAGTCATGTCTGACTCTTTGTAACCCCATGGACTGCAGCATACCAGGCTTCTCTGTCCATCACCAACTCCCAGAGCCTGCTCAAACTCATGTCCATTGAGCCAGTGATGTCATCCAACCATCTCATCCTCTGTCGTCCCCTTCTGCCTTCAATCTTTTTCAGCATCAGGGTCTTTTCCAATGAGTCAATACTTCACATCAGGTGGCCAGAGTATTGCAGCTTCAGCATCAGTCCTTCCAATGAATATTCAGGACTGATTTCCTTTAGGCTTGACTGGTTTGATCTCCTTGCAGTCCATGGGACTCTCAGTCTTATCCAACACCACAGTTCAGAAGCATCAATTCTTTGGTGCTCAGCTTTCTTTATGGTGCAACCATCACATCCATACATGAATACTGGAAAAACCATAGCTTTGACTTGCTATGGACCTTTGTTGGTAAAGTAATGTCTCTGCTTTTTAAAATGCTGTCTCGGTTGGTCATAGCTTTTCTTCCAAGGAGCAAGCANCAGCATCAGTCCTTCCAATGAATATTCAGGACTGATTTCCTTTAGGCTTGACTGGTTTGATCTCCTTGCAGTCCATGGGACTCTCAGTCTTATCCAACACCACAGTTCAGAAGCATCAATTCTTTGGTGCTCAGCTTTCTTTATGGTGCAACCATCACATCCATACATGAATACTGGAAAAACCATAGCTTTGACTTGCTATGGACCTTTGTTGGTAAAGTAATGTCTCTGCTTTTTAAAATGCTGTCTCGGTTGGTCATAGCTTTTCTTCCAAGGAGCAAGCAGCTTTTATTTTCATGGCTGCAGTCACATCTTCAGTGATTTTGGAGCCAAAGAAAATAAAGTAGGTCACTATTTTCATTGGTTCCCCACCAGTTTGCCATGAAATGATGGGACCAGATGCCATGATCTTAGTTTTTTGAACGTTGAGTAAGCCAGCTTTTTCACTCTCCTCTTTCACCTTAATCAAGAGGCTTTTTAGTTCCTCTTTGCTTTCTGCCATAAAGGTGGTGTCATCTTCATATCTGAGGTTGTTGATATTTTTCCCAGCAATCTTGATTCCAACTTGTGTTTCATCCAGCTTGGCACTTTGCAGGATGTACTCAGCATAGAAGTTAAATAAGCAGGGTGACAATATACGGTCTTGTTGTACTCCTTTTCCAATTTTGGACCACTCCTTTGTTCCACATTCAGTTCTAACTGTTTCTTCTTGGCCTGCATACAGATTTCTCAGGAGGCAGGTCAGGTGGTCTGGTATTCCCATCTCTTTCAGAATTTTCCGCAGTNGTACTCCTTTTCTGATTTGGAGCCAGTCTGTTGTTCCATGTCCAGTTCTAACTGTTGCTTCCTGACCTGCATACAGATTTCTCAAGAGGCAGGTCAGGTGGTCTGGTATTCCCATCTCTTTCAGAATTTTCCGCAGTTTGTTTTGATCCACACAGTCAAAGGCTTTGGCACAGTCAATAAAGCAGAAATAGATGTTTTTCTCGAATTCTCTTGCTTTTTCGATGATTCAGCAGATGTTGGCAATTTGATCTCTGGTCCTCTCCCTTTTATAAAACCAGCTTGAACATCTGGAAGTTCATGGTTCACGTATTGCTGAAGCCTGGCTTGGAGAATTTTGAGCATTATTTTGCTAGCATGTGAGATGAGTTCAATTGTGCAGTAGTTTGAGCATGCTTTGGCATTGCCTTCCTTAGGGATTGGAATGAAAGCTGACCTTTTCCAGTCCTGTGGCCCCTGCTGAGTTTTCCAAATTTGCTGGCAGATTGAGTGCAGCACTTTCACAGCATCATCTTCCAGGATTTGAAATAGCTCAACTGGAATTCCATCACCTCCACTAGCTTTGTTCATGATGCTTCTCTAAGGCCCACTTGACTTCCAATTCCAGGATGTCTGGCTCTAGGTGAGTGATCACACCATCGTGATTATCTGGGTCATGAAGATCTTGTTTTGTATAGTTCTTCTGTGTATTCTTGTCACTTGTTCTTAATATCTTCTGCTTCAGTTAGGTAGCAGATGACAAAAATCAGTTTTCTGTAATGACACGCAAAATTTATAAGTATATTGGTATTTAAGTCAAGAGAAATGGTACTGAGAAATTTAAGGCCTTATATTATAATGCTCCAGTTTCTCTACTGTTATATCATTTCTGTATGCTTTATCATTCCTGTCCAACTTTCTATTTGCTCTCAGTTCCCTGCACCTATTTCTTAAAACTGGTAAGATCCAAAGAACCAAAAGACTTTTAATAGCCCTGCAGCAGAGCTGGTAATGGTGGGTGGGAGGGAGGTTAATCCTTTGAAATGGAGACTAATAGTTTGTGGAGGAAGTGTTGGCTGTGGTTGTATAGCCCTGATGGATAGAAGAATGGGGGGCAAAGATGAAGTTAATGGGGTGAGACTAGGTCCCAAGGTGTGCTAATGTTGCAGGACATAAAGAAAAGAAAGATGGGGTTGTTGACTGTAAGCCTAGGGCTGGGCCACCCATGAATAAGATGTTGAAGAGGGCTTTCTAGAGTCTGTCTTCATAGATGGTCTGGTGTGTTCAGTATCTGTCCAGACCTCAGGGCCACACTCTCATTGTTTGAAATCACAAATCTGTCACTTGCTAGCTATCAGGCCATTCTGATCATCTATTCTCACTGATCATCACTTCTTTATTTGTTAAAAAAAAAAAGACAGTAAGAATATCTGCCTCACAAGAGTTCTGTGTACATTAAATGAGTTGGCAACTGTTTAATTGGGATATAGGAAATACTAGATATTCCCTTATGTCTTCAATCTATTGAGGAAGTAGGAACATTTGAAGTGGAAATTAAAGTAAGAATTGTAGTTCCTATGAATGGTACATTTAACATTATGTATGCTGGGATTCTTTTACTCATTGAATCAGTTATTTGTTTTTCTCATAGCACTTATTCAGCATTTACTGTGTGTTCATTGCACATGGCAGTGTGCTAAGCTCTAGGGATAAAAAGGTGAATTGGACTGCTTCAAAATGGAGCATTAAGGAACATGTCCTGTGGTCACATAATAACTGTACCCTGTTATTCAAAGGGAAAGTTATTTCAATAATTTAACTTTTATTAGTGTATGTCATTGTTTTTAAGAAGTTTACCCTCATTTTTCCTCACTGGAGTACCAAGCTAATAAATAAGATAAATGCACAAACCAAATGGATACCAGAATATCCAATATAATTCACTGAAACAGAACAATTTGACTTATACCTGCAAGTTTCCCAACACTGAACTCCAGAATTAGTGAAACTGACTCAGTGAGGCACAACAAGTGTTACACTGTTGCACACCTGCCCCATAGGGACAAGGTATTTGCCACCAAATCATATATATATGATTATATATATATAATGAGTATATATATATGTATATATACGTGTATATATATGTATAATACATGAACCGTGAACTCCCCGATGTACAAGCTGGTTTTAGAAAAGGCAGCCAACATCTGCTGGATCATTGAAAAAGGAAGAGAGTTCCAGGAAAACATCTATTTCTGCTTTATTGACTATGCCAAAGCCTTTGACTGTGTGGATCACAATAAACTGTGGAAAATTCTGAAAGAGATGGGAATACCAGACCACCTAACGTGCCTCTTGAGAAATCTGTATGCAGGTCAGGAAGCAACAGTTAGAACTGGACATGGAACAACAGACTGGTTCCAAATAGGAAAAGGAGTACATCAAGGCTGTATATTGTCACTCTGCTTATTTAACTTCTATGCAGAGTACATCATGAGAAACGCTGGGCTGGAAGAAACACAAGCTGGAATCAAGATTGCTGTGAGAAATATCAATCACCTCAGATATGCAGATGACACCACCCTTATGGCAGAAAGTGAAGAGAAGCTAAAAAGCCTCTTGATGAAAGTGAAAGAGGAGAG
>SJYV01008279.1:1114447-1230655 GCA_006410875.1 Neotragus pygmaeus
TTTTTTTAAAAAACTGCTAATGACCAAGTTGCCTGAACCATTGTTGGATCATGCCTGATGATACTTGAGGGAAGGGAAATAATTTTCTTAGGGAGTTTGGGCCTGTTTGTTACAGCACAAATCCAGAGATTGTCAACGTACTGCACTTTCTTAAATGGGCTTCTTTTAACTTAACTCAGTGAGGAAACTGAGTTCCAATGAATGTAGGCATTACAAATTGCAAGACTTGGGGAAGGGGTCAGGGACTGATGAAGACCATTAATTCTGTCTGTACATTTTCTTCAGAAGATCCACACCATTGTATGCTTTTGACTTAAAGATAAATGTAACATTTCAATTTTGGAATGATATAGATATACCTCTAAAACAAAAATCTGAGCACTTTTAAATACCAGAAAGGCTTTGTGCAAGGTAACTAAAGAAAGATACCACAACTCTTCCAAAATAAATTTTAAAGTCAGTGAGAGCTTATTTTATTGAAGTATAGTTGATTTACAATATTGTTAATATCTGCTATACAGCAAAGTGATTCAGCTATACATATATTATTTTTCATATTTTTTTCATTATGGTTTATCCCAGGATACTGAATATAGTTCTCTGTGTTATACAGTAGGACCTTGTTGTTTACCCATTCTATATACAATATTAATAGTTTGCATCTGCTAATCCCAGACTCACAGCCCATCCCACCTTCACAGCCCCTCTCCCTTGGCCAGCATGAATCTATTCTCTGTCTGTGAGTCTGTTTCCATTTTGTAGATAGGTTCATTTGTCATAGTTTAGATTCCACAAATAAATGATATCATATGGAATTTACCTTTCTCTTTCTGACTTTAACTTAGTATGATCTCTAGGTCCATCTGTGTTGCTGCAAAGGCTTTAACAGCTGAGTAATACTCTATTGTGTATATATATCACATCTTTTTTTTCTTTAAACTTTTTCTTTTGTATTGGGGTATAGCCAATTAACAATGTTGTGATAGTTTCAGGTGAACAGGGAATGGATTTAGTCATACACATATATGTATCCATTCTCCCCCAGACGCCGCTCCCATCTAGGCTGCAACATAACATTGGGCAGAGTTCAATGTGTGCTATAGAGTAGGTCCTTGCTGGTTAGCCGTAATGTTCCTCTCAAACTCCCTAACTATCCCTTCCCCCCAATCTTCCCCCCTCACCACCGCACCCCAACCGTAAGTTTGTTCTATAAGTCTATTTCTGTTTTGTAAATAAGTTCATTTGTATTTGGGCTTCCCTTGTGGCTCAGCTGGTAAAGAATCCGCCTGCATTGTGGGAGACCTGGGTTCCATCCCTGGGTTGGGACGATCCCCTAGAGAAGGGAAAGGCTACCTACTCCAGTATTCTGGCCTGGAGAATTCCATGGATTGTATAGTTCATGGGGTCGCAAAGAGGCAGACATGACGGAGTGACTTTTACCTTCTTTCACTTTCATTTGTGTCATTTCTTTTTGTGTGTGTTCAGACTGTGACCTAATGAACTGTAACCAGCCAAGCTCCTCTAGGCAAGAATACTGAAGTGGGTTGCCATTTCCTCCTCCAGGGGATCTTCCAGACCAAGGAATTGAAACCACATCTCCTGCACTAGCAGGCGGGTTCTTTGCCACTGTACCACCTGAGAAGCCCCATCATTTCTTTTTAGATTCCGCATATAAAAGGTATGTCATATGGTATTTCTTCTTCTGACTTATTCCACTCAGTAGAACAATCTGTAGGTCCATCCATGTTGCTGCAAATTGCATTGTTTTTTTACGACTGAGTAATACTACATTGTGTGTATATGTATATATACACACATACCACATCTTTTTTATCCATTTATCTGTTAATAGACATTTATGTATGCAGAAGACCCTGATTTGATTCCTGGGTAGAATCATTCCTGGTTCGGGAAGATTCTCAAAGAATGGACAGGCTACCCACTCCAGTATTCTTGGGCTTCCCTGGTGGCTCAGCTGGTAAAGAATCCACCTGCAATGCAGGAGACCTGGGTTTGATACCTGGGTTGGGAAGATCCCCCAGAGGAGGGCATGACAACTCAGTCCAGTGGTCTTTACTGGCGAATCCTCACAGACAGAAAAATCTGAGTGACTAAGCATAGCACCCAAAACAGCACATTGAGCTTGCTTCCATGTCTTGGCTGTTGTAAATAGTGCTGCTGTGAACATAGGGATGCGTGTATCTTTTTAAATTAAGAGTTTTCTCTGGGTATATGCCCAATAGTAACATTGTAGGATCATATGGCAGCTCTGTATTTATGTAGTTTTTTGAGGAACCTCCATACTGTTTTCCATTCCCACCAATAGTGTAGGAGTGTTACCTTTTCTCCACACCTTCTCCAATATTTGTTATTTGTAGTTTTTAACTATGGCCATTCTGACTGGTGGGAGGTGTGAACAGAAAGTGAAAGTGAAGTCTCTCAGTCGTGTCTGACTCTTTGCGACCCTGTGGACTGTAGCCCACCAGGCTCCTCTGTCCATGGGATTCTCCAAGCAAGAATACTGGAGTGGGTTGCCATTTCCTTCTCCAGGGGATCTTCCTGACCCAGGGATCAAATCCAGGTCTCCTGCATTAGAGGCAGACGCTTTAACCTCTGATCCCTCATTGCAAAAGAACTGACTTTAACCCAATCTTCTCACTCCAAACCTAAAGCCCTTCCAGTCTCTGCCCATCTGACTACTGGGCAGAACTGAGTGCTAATGAACCTGTCTCTTAGGTTTTTAATCTCTGGAGAACTAAATATTATATACTGAAAAATACCTTGTTTTTACCATTTTTGTGTGGCCTAATTTTACATTTTTTCTGTGGGAAATTAGCACTGATGAAAATATAAAAAGTCTCTGTACTGTTGTTCCAAATAAATAATAGGCAGATAGGATGTAACAGCTTCCCAGAACAAATACAGTCACTGCGAGAAAAGAAGAAAAGAGTTTCATGGGATGATCAGAGAACTGAAGAATTAGATGTCTTTATGATTCTACCAGGGCAAAAGCAGGAACATGGTCACCTAAGGTATACCTTACATTGTTCAGTGATTCCCAGAACTCTATCAGAGCAAATCAGGGGAGTGGAACATGATATTCAGAGATGTGCAGTCACTTGCCCAAAGCTGATGAGTGGTAAGAACAGTGTTGTTAGGTAACATTTAGTTAATACTCGTTATGTGGCAGGCCCTGAGTTAAGTACCTCATACGTTGTATATAATTCAATCTTCAAAACAACCTTATGTTGTAAATCTATTAATAGGTATTTTTCTATACTAATGGGGTAACGGATATTACAAAAGGCTAATATGTCATTCAGTTAGGAAGTGGTGGAACTGAGATTAGAGCAGGCAGGGTCAGGAGTCCAGCCTGTGGTCTGAGTTTGCTTTTCAGCACGTCACTGTGCTAACAGGGGAGAGGGGGGAACCTCTCTGGGTAATAGCCAAGGGGGAGCAGTACTGTGGCTGGGACAGAGGTCTTGGAAGTCATATGACCTTAGTTTAAGAACTGGTCCTTTACCAATTATGTGTCTTTGGGCAAGTCACTTAAAAAAAGTCCGTTTCTTCAAATGAGTATAAAGCATAGAGTGAATCCTGAATAAATATTAATTAGCCATTATAATTTCAGATAGCTGTGAGAGCAGACAGGAGTGAATTTACAGAGGAGAGGTTAGATAAATGTAAAGGCAAGGAATGTCTAATATAGTTAGAATAATTTTTAAATTTGCTATTAGCCCTGAAAAAGCTGAGAGAAATTCCCAATTGATAATGCAAACTTTCAAATCAGAAGGCAGAAGCTAAGAGATAAAATGGAAGGTGGGGACAGCAGCAGTTTCTCTTTTGGGATTAGAATTTTTTCTGTTCTACAGTGACCACCTCATTGGGCCTTGAAATGGGTAATGTAGGAAAAATGACCCCTGGATTAACAATGTGGATGTCATTAGTGGTCTTAAGCAATTCTGCTGAAATGATAAAGGGGAAAAACCTGAATGAAGGAAGAAAAAAAATCAGTCAGTGAATATACTATTTAAGGAAGTACTATCCTAAAGAGAAGCAAATAATGTAAAAGAATAATTTAAAAATTATTCTAACTATATTAGACCACTCATTAACACTGAGTCTTCAAAACTAGAACGTCCAGTGACTTAGCATAGAGATAGATTTGGATATAAATTCCTGAACCTGGAAATGATGAAGTTTTGCTTCTGCACCAGTTACTTTACATGCTCCCTTTGAATTGTGTTTTCAGTGGTGGCCACGCAAAGTGACTCGCCTTTCTACTCCTGCTCCTCTTAAGGATCCCATTCTGGGTAAGTAGCACTTGGCCCCCGCTATTGCACACTTTCTCCTCCTCAGGCCTCCAGTTCTTTCTCTTCCATCCTGACTCTGGATAAGGATACTGCTTCTTATTTCACCAAGAAAATGGAAGCATCTACACAGAACCACCACGCACCATCTCCACCACATTTCCCCCATGCTGTGCATCTGCGTGCAGACTCTGCCTTCTCTCCTCTCCTGGAGGCTACCGCTCTGCACCTGGGTAAGGCCACGCCTTCCTCCAAGCTCGAGGGCCCATCTCCCTCCATCGCCTCTTGTCCTTTCCATCTCTTTGATCAGTCCCATCAGTATACACAAGGCTGTTAATTTTCCCTTTAAAAATCCTCTCTTCTATTAAAAAAAGATAAACAGCAATGAGTTATGATATTATGTTAGGGCACCCTTGTTAATAATGCTATTGTGATAAGTTTTAAGTTCTCATCTGAAAATGATATATACTAAAGTTATCAGAGGTGAAACAATGGTTCTTAAAACTATTCCCATCAAAATGCTATAGATGGAGCACAGTTTTCAAAATATCAATAGGTATTGAACGAGAACATGTAGGTTCATGTTACTTTTCCCCTCTATTCTTATGTATGCTTGAAAAATATACATGGAAAAGGTTAAAAAAAATCATCTCAACTCTGCTTCCTCTCCAGCTATTACATTATTTGCTTCTCTTTAGGATAGTACTCCCTGAAATAGTATATTCACTGACTGATTTTTTTCTTCCTCATTCAGGTTTTTCTCTCTTATCATTTCAGCAGAATTGCTTAAGACCACTAATGATGTCCACATTGTTAATCCAGGGGTCATTTTTCCTACATTACCCATTTGATAGCTGACTACTCCTTCCTCCTTGAAATGCTCTCCACTAGACTTCCAGGACTACAACCAGTGGGGGACATGCAGGTATCAATACTATGGATACAGGTATTATTCTTATCTTGTTAATTCCATCAGCTTCCCTGGTGGCTTCGTGGTAAAGAATGTGTGTGCGATGCAGGAGACGTGGGTTCAATTCCTGGGTCTGGAAGATTCCCTGGAGGAGGAAATGGGAACCCACTCCAGTATCCTTGCCTAGAAAATCCCATGGACTGAGGAGCCTGGCGGGCTACAGCCCACAGGGTCACATAAAGTCCGACATGACTTAGCACACACACACGTTATCTCTGAATAATAAATGGCTTCTGAAAGGATTTGATTTCCACCTGTTGTTAATTACGTACAAGGAAAGGATGTGTTTCAGGGCACAATGCAAATGTTGGCAGTTGATCACAAGAGTGAAGCTGGGACTGAGGGCAGCATCATGGTGGCATGAAGTGTTCCTTTTTCCTCTCCCCTTCAACCTACAACTAATTAGACATCTGTAACAAAAGTGCCTCTGCACAC
The DNA here is from genome assembly GCA_006410875.1 of Neotragus pygmaeus. NCBI lineage: Eukaryota > Metazoa > Chordata > Mammalia > Artiodactyla > Bovidae > Neotragus > Neotragus pygmaeus. The sequence continues at coordinate 1,120,163 of SJYV01008279.1, forward strand.
ACACCAAGACACCTGAGAGGTACACCCATCTGTGCATCCAAAAGTGGGCGGACTGGATCCTGGAGAGGCCACACCAAGGAAGGTGCAATGAAGGTGGCAGCCGCAGTGGCATCAGTTTCCCTGGGAGAGCAGGTGGAAAGCGAAGAAGGTGAGTGAACGTCCAGCTGGTGATGGGGGCACAGCTGGAGTCCTCAGCAACACCCTGAGTCCTGAAGAGAGACCTCTGTGACTGGGAGGATAGAAAGGAAAGAAGGCAGCCAAGGGCAACTGAAGGTGTGGACTTCCTGCTGTTTGTCCCGGAATTCCATTGAGAAGTGTCCCCCTACCTCGCCCCAACCTCTCTCTGCTGGTATTCCCCTCGTAGAGGACTGGGCCATGGGCACACTCAAAGTGCCAAGTGCTTATTATATACCTCCCCCACGCCAGCTCCATCACCATTCTTTTCTTAACACTAGGTTTCTTATGCATGTGTGCATGTGTGTGTTCAACCCAACTATTTTCAACCCCATGCATGGACTGTAGCCCATCAGGCTACTATGTCTATGGAATTTTCCAGGCACATGCACATCTTCCCGGTTTAGCACCAGTAGAATAAATCAGAATCTTGTACTATAGTGCCACCTTCTGGAAAGCAAAAAAAAAAAAAGGGCATTTTATTGCCAGCCTGTTGAAATACTAGAATTGAAGTAAAAAAGCCTTGAATCACTCAGGTGACACAGAGGTACAGAATCTGCCTGCCAATGCAGGAGATGCGAGTTCGGTCCCTGGGTCAGGAAGATGCCCTGGAGAAGGGCATGGCAACCCACTCCAGTATTCTTGCCTGGAAAATCCCATGGACAGAGGAGCCTGGTGGGCTACAGTCTGTGGGGCTGCAGAACTGGACATGACTGAATGTGCACACACAAACAAAACCTTACCTAAATAAGAAAGGCATCCATTATTCAAATGAAGATGTGCAGAGGCACATTTCATCAAATAGTATGAAAAAATCATGGTAATCTGGTATCCCAAAAATAAAAGGACAATTTTTCAGCAATTGGACTCCAAGACACAGAATACCAAGATTTACCTTATAAAGAATTCAAAAGAGTTGTCATGGAGAAATTCAAGCTATATATAAGAAAACTTGGCAATTCAATGAACTAAAAAATGAAATCAGTAAACAGAAAGAATACTTTACCAAGAATGCATGCATGCTCAGAAATGTCTGAGTCTTTGCCACCCTATGGACTGTAGCTAGGCTCCTCTGTCCATGAGATTTTCCTCCTCAAGGGATTGAGCTCATATCTCTTGCATCTTCTGCATTGGCAGGCAGATTCTTTACCACTGTGCCGCCTGGGAAGCCCAAGAAGTGAGATGAAGACTGCATTAGAAACACTGAAAAACAGAGCAGATGAGATGGAAGAGAGATTAGCAAGTCAGAGTGTAAGAATCTGGAAATGATTTAGGGAAGGAAATCCATCAAGATGGTGGAATAGAAAGATCCTGAGCTCACATTTTCTCATAGGCACACCCAAATAAAAGCTATCTGCAGAACAACCATTGATGAAAAAACCAAAAAACATCTATAACTAAAGACACAAAGGAGGAGCCACAACAGGTAGGAGGGTGAGTCCTAATATAGTCAAGTCCCCTGCCCACTGGTTGGCAACCCACAAGTGGGAAAATAATTACAATTGCAGAGGTTCTCCCCAAAGAGTGAGAGGTCCAAGCTCCATGTAGGGCTCCCTAGCCTGGGGGTTCTACACCAGAGACATGAGCTCCTAGAGCATGTGGGTTTGAAGGCCAGCAGTACTGACTGTCAGGGTTCCCAGAGGGCTGTAGGAAAGAGAGACTTCACTCTTAGAGTGTGCACAAAATCTCACACACTCCAGGACCCAGGGAGAAGCAGTGATTTGACATAAGCCTGGGTCAGACCTCCTGCTGATCCTCAAGAGTCTCCTTGAGAGGCAAGAAGCACCTGCAGCACCCTGGAGAAACAGGTACCAACAGTAGCTCTTCTGGGGAGCCCCTTCTGTGGACACTGTGTGGGCAAGTGTCTTCATGGATGGAGCCCTCCCGCTAGTTCATCAGCCCCAGGAGTCAGCCTTGAACTGGCCTGTGGGCACAATTGCTGGGATGCTTCGGGTCAAGCAGGTAACTGGGTGTGGCTCCAGCCCCACCCTCCAGCAGAGAGGCTGCCATGAGACCCTCTGAGCCCACCAATGCCTCTGGACATGTTCCTGTCCATGAGAGGGCCCTTGACCCAGGCTCACAGACCAGCATGCACTAGACTTGAGGCACCCAGAGCCCTCTAGCCAGAGACCCCAGTTCCCAGTCTCATTTACCAGGGGGCAGACACCAGCTACAAGAAGACTGTAGCCAGGTTCCACTGTAGCCTCGCCACCCAGTCCTGCCAACCAGCAACCTCCACACAAGATAAGACTACAAAGCCACAGGCATCAAAACAGTGCAGTACCAACACAAACACAGACATGTAGGTCAATGAAATACAACAGAGTGCCCAGAAATAAACCCATACCCCTACAGTCAATTAATCTTTGACCAAGGAGGCAAGAATATACACTGGGAAAAAAGACAGTCTCTTCAGCAAGCTGTGTTGGGAAAGCTGGATGTAAGTCGATGGTTACAACACACCCTCTCACCTTACAGGAAAATAAACTCAAAGTGGCTTAAAGACTTAAACATAAGACATGACACCATAAAACTCCCAAAAGAGATCATAGGCAAAACATTCTCTGATGTACACTGTACCAATGTTTTCTTAGGGAAGTCTCCCAAAGCCATAGAAATAAAAACAAGGATAAATGGTGCCTAATCAAATTTTCCTCAATTTCTTTGCGTTGGTCTTTGAAGAAGGCCTTCTTGTCTCTCCTTGCTCTTCTCTGGATCTCTGCATTGAGTTGGGTGTACTCCCTTGCTTTTTGCTTCTCTTCTTTCCTCAACTATTTGTAAAGCCTCCTCAGACAACCACTTTGTCTTCTTGGATTTCTTTTTCCTTGGAATAGTTTTGTTTGCCGCCTCCTGTCAAACATTATGGNGGATCTCTGCATTGAGTTGGGTGTACTCCCTTGCTTTTTGCTTCTCTTCTTTCAACTATTTGTAAAGCCTCCTCAGACAACCACTTTGTCTTCTTGGATTTATTTTTCCTTGGAATAGTTTTGTTTGCCGCCTCCTGTCAAACATTATGGACCTCTGTCCATAGTTCTTCAGCAGTCTGTTTACTAGACCCAATCCCTTGAATCTATTTGTCACCTCTACTGTATATTCATAGGGGATATAAGTTGTACCTGACTGGCCTGGTGGGTTTCCTAGCTTTCTTTAGTTGAAGCCTGAATTTTGCTATGAGGAGCTGATGATCTGAGCCACAGTCAGCTTCAGGTCTTGTTTTTGCTGACAAAGGTCTGTATAGTTAAGGCTGTGGTCTTTCCAGTAGTCATGTACAGATGTGAGAGTTGGACAATAAAGAAGGCAGAGCACCAAAGAATTGATGCTTTCAATCTGTGGTGCTGGAGAAGGCTCAAGAGTCCCTTGAAAAGCAAGCAGTCAATCTCAAAGGAAATCAACCCTGAATGCTCTTTGGAAGGACTGATGCCGAAGCTCCAGTACCTTGGCCACCAAATGCGAACAGCTGATTCACTGGTGAACACCCTGATGCTGGGAAAGATTGAAGGCAGAGGGCAACAGAGGATGAAATGGTTGGATGGCATCATTGATTCAATGCACATGAACTTGGGCAAACTTCAGGAGATGATGAGGGTCAGGGAAGCCTGCCATGCTGCAGTCCAGGGAGTTGCAAAGAGTCGAACATGGTGACTGAACAAAAACAATCAAACTTACAAGCTTTTGCATAGCGAAGGAAACCATAAAAAAGAAACAGACAACCTAGAGAATAGGAGAAAATATCTGCCAATGATATGACTGATGAGACAGATTATATAACTCAACAACAAAAAAAGGCAACTGAAAAATGGGCAGAAGACTTAAAGAGGCATTTAAGGAAGAAATACAGATGGCCAATAAGCACATGAAAAGATGCTCAATATCACTAGTTATTAGAGATATGCAAACCTAACTACAGTAAGGTGCCACCTCACAATGGGTGAATGGTCATCATTAAAAAGTCTACAAATAAATCCTGTAAAAGGTGTGGAGCCAAGGGAACCCTCCTGTTGGTGGGAATGTAAGTTTGTGCAGCCACTGTGGAAAACAGTATGGAGGTCCTACAGGAAACTAAAAATAGAATGAACATATGATCTAACAATCCCACTCCTGGGCATATACCGAGACAAAATTCTAATGCAAAAAGATACTNCAAGGGAACCCTCCTGTTGGTGGGAATGTAAGTTTGTGCAGCCACTGTGGAAAACAGTATGGAGGTCCTACAGGAAACTAAAAATAGAATGAACATATGATCTAACAATCCCACTCCTGGGCATATACCGAGACAAAATTCTAATGCAAAAGGATACTTGCACCCCTATGCTCACAGAGCACTATTCACAATAACCAAGACATGGAAACAGCCTAATTAATGTCCACCAAGAGATGAATGGACAAAGATGTGGTACATATAAACAATGGGGTACTACTTAGCTATAAGAGGATGAATATTGCCATTTGCAGTAACATGAATCGATCTAGAGACTATCATATTAACTGAAGTAAGATGAATATGATATCACTTATATGGAACCTAAAATGTGATACAAATGAACTTATCTACAAAAGGAAAACAGGCTCAGAAATAGAGAACACACTTGTTGCCAAGGCAGAAGCGTTTGAGGGAGGAATGAATTGTGAGTTTGGGGTTAGCAGATATAATAATATATGGAATGGATAAACAACAAGGTCCTACTACTATATAGCATAGAGAACGATGTTCAGTATTCTGTTATAAAGCATAATGGAAAATAATATACAAAATAGGTAACTGAGTCAATTTGCTGTATAGCAGAAATTAACACATAGTAAATCAACGACACTTCAATAAAAATAAATTTAAAAGAAGATAAAATTGTCCCTTTTCTGTTGATAGTAATTTATATATGAGATCATGTATGTAAACTTCATGATAACCACAAAGTAAAAACCAAGATCAGAGACACAAAACATAAAAAAAGGGGATAATGAGCAAATCACAATGAAAAGAAACAACTTACAAAGGTAGAAACAGAAGGAACAAAACCAGTGGAAAGACAAGTAGCCAGAAAGCAAAATATAAAATATAAAGGGATTGAACTCAGCAATCAAAAGGTACAGAGTGGCTGGCTGGATTACAGAAAAAAAAAAAAAAACAAAAAAAACCCAGACCAAATGCTGCCTAAGGAGACACATTTCAACTCTAAAGACATATATAGGCTCCAAGTATAGGCCTTGAAAAAGATATTCCAAGCAATCAGAAGCAAAAAGAAAGTGGGTTTAGCAATATATATATCAGTCAGAGTAGACTTGAAATAAAAAATGATAAGTGACAAATATAGTCACTATATAATGACAAAGGGGTCAATACATCTTTCACATGTTTTATAGTGAGATCTATACAAGTGAAAACTAAACAATACACTTTTAAACACCACCAACAGGTCAAAGAAGAAACTGCAATTAAAACAAAAGTTACTGAAACAAAAGAACATGTAAATATACCATTTCAGATCTTGTGAGATGCAGTGAAAGAAGTTCTGAAAGTTTATAGCAATATGCACATATATAGTCTAGCTATCTTTTCAAAGAACTAGTTCTTAGTTTTGTTGATTCTTCCTATTTTTATCTAGTTTCCATTTCTTTCTCTCTGGTCTTTATTTCCTTCCTTCTGCTAATTATGGGATTAGTTTTTTTTTCTAGTTCTTTGTGGGGAATTTAACAAGATCGCTTATAAACCAGGGCCAGCTAGTAATATATCAGCATAATCAGTGAGAAAGGATGCTCCCGTGATCATCGTAATAGGAATCCACAATGGCCACGAACAGTGCCATTTGCTTAGGAGATGGAATGAGAGAAGGAGAAAAGGGAACCCTCCTGCACTGTTGGTGGGAAGGTAAATTGGTACGGCCACTATGGAGAACAGTACAGAGGTTTCTCAAGAAACTAAAAATAGAACTACTATATGATCCAGAAATCCCACTCCTGGGCATTTACCTGGAGAAAACAATTCAAAAAGATACATGCACCCCAATGTACATTGTAGCACCACTTACAATACCAGGGTCATAGAAGCAACCTAAATGTCTATCAACAGAGCAATAGATAAAGAAGATGTGGTATATACTTACAATGGACTATTAGCCATAAAAAGAAGAAAATAGGGCCATTTGCAGAGATGTGTATATACCTAGAGACTGTTATACAGAGGGAAGTCAGTCAGTGAAAAACAAGTATCATTTATTAATGCATCTATATGAATCTAGAAAAATGGTNAATGGACTATTAGCCATAAAAAGAAGAAAATAGGGCCATTTGCAGAGATGTGTATATACCTAGAGACTGTTATACAGAGGGAAGTCAGTCAGTGAAAAACAAGTATCATTTATTAATGCATCTATATGAATCTAGAAAAATGGTGCTGCTGCTGCTGCTGCTAAGTCGCTTCAGTCGTGTCTGACTCTGTGCGACCCCATAGACGGCAGCCCACCAGGGAGCTGTCCCTGGGATTCTCCAGGCAAGAACACTGGAGTGGGTTGCCACTTCCTTCTCCAATGCGTGAAAGTGAAGTTGCTCAGTCATGTCTGACCCTTAGCGACCCCATGGACTGCAGCCCACCAGGCTCCCCTGTCCATGGGATTTTCCAGGCAAGATATTGGAGTGGGGTGCCATTGCCTTCTCCAAGAAAAATGGTACAGATGAACCTATTTGCAAACAGAAATACAGACAAAGATGTAGAGAACAAACATATGGATGCCAATGCGGGGTGGGGTGGGGTGGGATGAACTGGGAGATTGGGATTGACATATACACACTACTATGTATAAAATAGATAACTAATGAGAACCTACTGTNACAAACATATGGATGCCAATGCGGGGTGGGGTGGGGTGGGATGAACTGGGAGATTGGGATTGACATATACACACTACTATGTATAAAATAGATAACTAATGAGAACCTACTGTATAGCACAGGAACTTTAAAAAAAATTAGTTCCATGGATTTCTTCTTCTATGACATTCTAGGCACTGTGCCAAGGGCTGGGAATACAAATGGAATAACAAGGACATAGTCCCTGCCCTAAAGGAGGTTATGGTTCAGATGGGGTGAGACACACCAAGAGGCACAATCGGAGCTATAAATATGCACACAAGATAGAATGCTGTGCAGGAAAGTATCCTGTAAAGAGGCTTCTAGAAGAGGAGATACTTGCACTGAGTCTTGAAAAAGTAAGATTCAACTGCATAAAGAATATAGATAATAGAACAGATAGAAGCCCACAGGGAAAAAAAAATCTAAGTTTGCAAGCTATAATCACTTCCATAAGGAAGGAAAATGGTGGAGAGGGGACAGGAGAATGGTGAAAAAGGGTCAGAGCATCAGCTGGGGTGGCTTGTATTCAACAGGATATGAAGTCAGAACCAAGCAAGATGCCAATGGCTTAGACCCTTGTGGATTAATTTAGATAGTGTAAACTGTGAAAGCTGGCAGGATTGCTACTAACAGACTGGCTTTGTAAGAAAGCTTTCTGGCTGGAAAGATGGAAAATTTTAGTAGGGTTGAGCTTCTTGAGTTCTAGTTTGAAGAGGGAAATTAACAGTTGTTATGGACTTAACTGGCCCCTACAAAATCTGTATGTTGAAATTCTACCTCTCAGTGTGATTGCATTTGGAGACAGGGTCTTTAAGAGGTAATTAGTGGTATAATGTCATTATAAGAAGGGAGATACCAAGGATGCCTGTGCAGAGAAAAGTCCATGTGAGGACATGAGAAGATGGCCATCTGCAAGCTGAGAAACCAATGCAGCCAACACCTTGATCTTGGACTTAAAGCCTCCAGAGCTGTGAGAAGTCAATTTCTATTGTTGAAGACACCCAGTCTATGGTGTTTTGTTATGGCAGCCCAAGAAGACTAATACAAGTGGTTACTCTAAGTCCTAGATGTAAATAGTAATCATGAACAAAGGCCATAATCCATGAAGGCTTAGCACAACAATCAGATGAGTGTTAGATAACTGACACATTGCAGAATACATATATATCTATTATAGGTGTGTGTGTATGGATCAATCAGGGTGTGGAATAAGGGGACATGGAGTTCACCTTCCCCCATGAACACATCAAAAAGACAACTACATGTGGAACAATTCTCACTGAAAACTATCAAGAAAGTGGCAGGAAGACTCCTGTACAACCAAGGATGTAAGAAAGATCAAGTAGGAAAGGAGGAATAGAAATTAGGTATGGACCTCTGCCCCTGGGAGGGAATTCCGAGAAAATGGGAGATTACATGGGTGGACACCCACCTTAGGGAGTGACTGGTCAGGGCCACAGATTGAGCATCATAGTCCTGGTGTCCCACACCAGAAGGAAAAGAAGAGCCTAACGGCTCGTTGGAGGACTGCTGGGACTAACAGAAGGGCTCTGGGAAGCCTGGAGTCCACTTGAAACAAGCACACATGTGCGGGCTGCCCCTGAGGCAGGGCAGACAGAGGTCTGCTCTAGCAGCTGCTGGGGTTCTTGCACACCCCGTACACCCTACCCTGAGCCAACTGAGTGGTCAGCACTGGATTTGGGGTGGCCATCACCAGGGAGGAGACTTGACTGTGGGATAGAGAGGTGACCTGGTTCTGGTGGAGCCTGGGTGGGGCAATGGTGGCCACTGGTGGAGCTTTCTCAGGCACATACCAGAAGCAGCCTAGATTCTGACGGTGTTGCTCCTCCACAGCTCAACCCATGATACATGTTCAGAGTCCATGTGGGCCCCTCCTGCCCTGTAGTGTGGATCCAAAACAGGGCATGGGCAGCAGAGGCTGGGGGCACTGGTTGGCTGTGACAGACAATGGACACTTGTATCCAAGGCTGCATCTGAGTGGAGGGAAAGAAAACTGCAGGTGCCTGCACAAAGCGCATCAGAGACAGCTTGGACCTCTGTCTACACCTACATGAGCCAAGAGCCCACAGGGGCCCCATATGCGTCAGCATGTCCTTGCTCTGGGGAGAAGGGAAAGCACACACTTAAAGGGCGGGTCAGCCCAGACCTCAGAGCTTCTGCTCCAGCTACTTGGGACCAGACCCTGCCCCAATAGGAAGATGACAGCCACTGAGAAGGGCAGAAGTCCCCCCTCACTCGGCTCTAGCTCCAGCCCCACCCCCTACCAAGGTGATGGCTGCCAGCAAACCCTGAGGCAAGATGTGGATGTGTCCATTCTAATCCAGCTCTCCCATAAGAGGCACTGGGCACACAGTCTGTACAGGGACACTCCCACATAATAACACCCCTACAAGAGGCAATCCTAACTGTTTCACCTAAGTTCACAGAGGCAGAGAAAAGTCAAGCAAAATGGAAATGCACAGGAACTGCTCTCAATTAAAAGAGCAAGAGAAGATCCCTGAAAAAGTAATGAAACAGAATAAACAATCTACCAGATAAAGAATTCAAAGCATTGGTAATACAAATGTCAACTGAATTAGAGGAAAGAATCTATGTACACAGTGAAAGGTTTAACAAGGAGCTACAAAATATAATCAGAAATGATAAAGTCAAGAGCAGAAATAAAAAATACAACAAAAGGAATGAACAGCACACTAAGTGACTCAGAAGTATGCATAAATGATCTGGAAGACAGAATAATGGAAATCACCCTATCAGAACAACAAAAAAAAATTTTTTAATGAAAACAATTTAAGAGATTTTGGGGATAATATAAAGCATATTAAAATTTGTATAATAAGGGTCCCAGAAGGAAAAGAGAGCAAGAAGAATATTGAAAATATAGTTGAGGAAATTGTGGCTAAAAACTTCCCAAATTTGAAGAAGGAAATAGATACCCAGGTATAGGAAACAGATAGGATCCCAAACAACATGAACCCAAACAGACCCACAGTAAGACATATCATAATTAAAATGGCAAAAGTTAAAGATAAAAAGAGAATTTTAAAGGCAGCAAGAGAAAAACAGAGTCATATACCAAGGAACTCTTCCCCAGAAAGCTATCAGCTGATTATGTAAAAGAAGACTGCAGCCCAGAAGGGAGTGGCATAATGCATTCAAAGTGCAGAAAGGTAAAAATCTAATCAATCAATGTAATACACAGTAACAGATTGAAAAATAAAAGCCATATGATTATCTCAATAAATGCAGAGNACTGGTTCCAAATAAGGAAAGAAATACATCAAGGCTGTATATTGTCACACTGATTTTTTAACTTATATGCAGAGTACATCATGCAAAATGCTGGGCTGGATGAAGTGCAAGCTGGAATCAAGACTGCTGGGAGAAATATTAATAACCTCAGATATGCAGATGACACCATCCTTATAGGAAAAAGTGAAGAGAAACTGAAGAATCTCTTGATGAAAGTGAAAGACGAGAGTGAAAAAGCTGGCTTAAAACTCAACATTCAAAAATTGAATATCATGGCGTCTGGCCACATCACTTCATGGCAAAATAGATGGGGAAACAATGGAAAAAATGACAGACTTCATTTTCTTGGGCTCCATAACCACTGCATATGGTGACGGCAGCCATGAAATGAAGATGTTTGCTCCTTGGAAGAAAAGCTATGACAAATGTAGACAGCATATTAAAAAGTAGAGACATTACTTTGCTGACAAAGGCACGTCTAGTCAAAGCTATGGTTTTCCAGTAGTCATATATGGATATGAGATTTGGACTATAAAGAAAGCTGAGTGCCAAAGAATTGATGCTTTTGAACTGTGGTTTGGAAAAGACTCTTGAGAGTCCCTTGGACTGCAAGGAGATCAAACCAGTCCATCCTAAAGGAAATCAATCCTGAATATTCACTGGAAGAAAATCAATCCTGAACATTCACTGATGCTGAACATGAAGCTCCAATTCTTTGGCCACATAATGCAAAGAACTGACTCATTGGAAAAGACCCTTATGCTAGGAAAGATTGAAGGCAGGAGGAGAAGGGTCGACAGAGGATGAGATGGTTAGATGGTATCACCAACTCAACGGACATGAGTTTGAGCAAGCTCCAGGACATGGTGATGGACAGGGAAGCCTGGCATGGTACAGTGCATGGGATCACAAAGAGTCAGACACAACTGAGCGACTGAACTGAACTGAAAAAGCAAGGCACTTGACTCAGTTTTAATGAGGTGGATGAACCTAGAGCCTATTACACAGAGTGAAGTAAGACAGAGAGAAAAAGAAATATTGTATATTAATGAATGCATATATATGGAATCTAGAAAGATAGTACTGATGAACCTATTTGCAGGAGAGCAATGGAGACACAGATTTAGAAAACAGACTTGTGGACATAGTAGGGGAAGGAGAGGGTGGGGCAAATTGAGACAGTGGTATTGAAACATATACATTACCCATATGTAAAATTAAATAATCAGTAGAAATTTGCTGTATGATGCAGGGAGCTCAAATCAGGAGCTTTATGGCAAATTACAGGGGTGAGATAGAGTAGTTTGAAGGAAGGAGGTTCAAGAGGGAAGGTTATGTTGATACATGACAGACCAACACAGTATTGTAAAGCAGTAGCACTCCAGTGTTCTTGCCTGGAGAATCCCAGGGACGGGGGAGCCTGGTGGGCTGCCATCTCTGTGCAGTCACACAGAGTCGGACACGACTGAAGTGACTTAGCAGCAGCAGAATTATAAGAATATTTTGTAAAGTAAACAACTAAAAAAAAAAAAAAAAGCAGGAGCTTGGGGGAAAGCATGACTTAAATATATGCTGCTTACAAAAAATACTTTAATATGATAACAACAGATTAAAAGTAAATGGATGGAAAAGATACACCATGTAAACATGGCAGAGAAGAAGCAAATCTGACTTCATGTTGGAACTATTTCTTTGACTTCTTTTCCTATTGTTGTTATCATAATCATATATAAGGCCATGCCTCAGAAAACCCAGCCCCTCTGCCTGAGTGTTGGTCTAAGTTTCCTTTGTTCAGCTCACAGGGAGATAATTTGACAATCCCCACCTGTGACGGGCTGCGGTAAGGAAGAGAATGTTTGTGCTGTATGTACAGAGTTGCTCAGTCATGTCAGACCCTTTGTGACCCAAAGGACTTAGCCTGCTAGGCTCCTCTGTCCCTGAAAATTTCAAGGTAAGAATCTGGTGTCGTTGCCATTTCCTACTTGAGGGGATCTACCCGATCCGGGGATCCAACTTGTGTTTCTGGCACTGCAGTGGATTCTTAACGCTGAGCCCCCAAGGAGGTCCAATTATTGGAGAAATACAAATCAAAACTATAGTGAGGTATCACCTCATACCAGTCAGAATGGCCATTATAACAAAGTCTACAAACAATAACTTCAGGGGAGGGTGTGGAGAAAAGAGAACTTTCCTACTCTGTTGGCGGCAATGTATATTGATAGAGCCACTATGGAGAAGAGTAGAGAGAGTCCATAAAAAACTAGGAATAAAACTACCATACGACCTGGCAATGTCACTACTGGGCATATATGCAGAGAAAACCATAACTGTAAAAGATACATGTAGCCTAATGTTCACAGCAGCACCACTTCCAACAGCTAGGACAGGGGAGCAACCTAGATTCCATCCACAGATGTGCAGATAAATGCCGGGAGCCAGCATGGGAGATCCCATCCATGACAAGGTCATGAGGAGAGGCCTGATAGGCAAGGCGAATCAGGTCTCGAGGGGTCCTCTGAGCATCTACCCCGAAACCAAAATCTGTCTGTTTACTGTCTGCTATACTATACTCTTCTGACATTACCACCTTTTCTCTGGAAAGAGTTAATCCAGAGCTCCAGTTAACAGTCTCCTGCATATAAAAAGAATGTCTCGGCTTAATCCCTTTGATGGCTTTCTAACTTATCTGACCGGTCTGCCCGACTTTACAATTTGTGGATTGCTTACAGCCCCCCAACTGCAAGAGGCACAAAGCTTAGAGCATCTCAAAGATACAGAGCCTTTTCTAAAGAGCTAAAAATAATATTGGTGATAGGTTTTCACTGTTGACTCAATGACTGTTGCCAGGCCTCCATATTCTTTATCTTTTAGGCACCTGAAGGATATTAATCAATGTAATTGGGATATAGAAATAAGAATATAGTAGTTTTGATGTTAGCAACACTAGACTTTTGAGTTAATTACTTTTCTCTTTATAAATCACTGTACTCCTTTTACTTGTTATAAATTGTTGTATCTTTGCTATGTAAGAATATAACTTTATTTAGTGCTTTCTGAGAGTGGCACCAGACTTTGGGAAGAACAACACAAATAAGTCTTCTGGTTGACAAACCCTTATCAGAAAAAGGCTGTAAAATGTTAATTGGCCCTCTGGACAGAAGATGATGTAAATCACCCAAGACTTGTGTATACAACTAGGTATGCAGAGAGAAAACCTGGTCTTGATAAGAGTCAGGGCTGGTGACACTGCATAATTTTATATTATCCATCGATCTCTATGTACAAAAAAAAAAGGTATAAAAAGCCTTTACAACAATAGAGGTTGGGCCAGTCATTGGAAAGATTGGTTTCCCCTGTGTCTTCTCTTTACTCTATTTCCTGGCTGAATTCCCATCTGGGGCGTGGAGGCTCGCCATGTCTACTTACTTGCCCTGGCTTCTAAGATCTGTGAGAGAGGGAGCCCAAGGCGGGGCACCCTCCAATATTCAAATGGATGCTGGTGGCCTAACGTAGATGGTGCAAACTTCTTGTCCTGAAGTTTCATTGGTTTTCCACGTAAACCAAGTTATTCAGCATCTTTTCTCCACTAAGTTTTCCTACTACACTATTTCTTCCTAATCTAATCTCTCTTTATATTTCTAATTAAAAAAAAAAGTTTTTCCTTGCCCATGCCATCCCCGCTTCAAATTACCCTGGATCCACTGGGGCTGGAACCCGGCAGATAAAGAAGTTGTGATATATATTTATATACAATGGAATGTTAGTCATAAAAAGGAATGAAATTGAGTCAGTTGTAGTCAGGTGGATGAACCTAGAGCCTGTCATACAAAATGAAGTAAGTCAGAAAGAGATAAACAAATACCATATGTTAATGCATATATATGGAATCCAGAAATATGGTACTGATGAACATACTTGCAGGGGAGGAATAGAGACTGAGATGTAGAAATGGACTGGTGGACAATGGAAGGGTTTGCAGAGGATGGAGAGAGTAAGACGAATTAACAGAGTATCACTGACATATACACACTCTTATGTGTAAAACAGAAAGCTAGCATGAAGCAGCTCTGTAGCACAGCACAATTGTGCAGTGGTCTGTGATGATCTTATGGGTCAGATGGTGTGGGTTGGAGGGAAGCTCAAGAGGAAGGGGGATATATGTGTACTTATAGCTGAGACATGTTGCTGTACAGCAGAAACCAATAGAACACTGTAAAGCACTCTCGTCCAATTTCAGGATAAGAAAACATCTACAACCAATAAATGCTGCACAGAGTGTGAAGGAAAAGGAATATTATTACATCGCTGGTGGGAATGTAAACTGACATAGCCACTATGGAGGACAGTATAGAGGGTCCTTAAAAAGCTAAGAATAGATGTTGCTGGTTGAAGATGGCGGAGAGGAAGAAGTACGTTCATCTCCTCCTGCGAGAACACCAAAATTGCAACTAGCTGTTGAACAACCATGGACAGGAGGACAGTGGAACCCACCAAAAAAAGGTACCCCAGGTCCGAAGACAAAGAAGAAGCTGAAATAAGACAGCAAGAGGGGTACAATCATGATAAAGTAAAATCCTATACCTGCTGGAGGGGCGGCCCACCAACTGGAGAACAATGATACCAAAAAAGTTCTCCCACTGTTGTGAATGTTCTGAGACCCACATCACTCCTCCCAGCCTGGGGATCCAACAAAGGGACTGGGAGTACCCAGTGAATCTGATTTTCTGGGCTGGTGGGATTTGACTGTAAGACTTACTCAGGACTGGGGGAAACAGGCTCCACCCTCGGAGGGCACAAACAAAATCTTGAGTGCACCAAGACCCAGTGGAAAGCAGCAATGACCCCACAAGAGACTGAATAAGACCGTCCTGCTGGTGTTGGGGAGTCTGACGTGGAGGCACGTGTCAGCAGCAGCTTGCGGCAGGGTCACAGGCACTGGCAGCAGCAGCTGGAAGGGGCCCCTTGGTGTAAGTCCTCTTGAAGGTCACCACTAACCCCACCATAGAGCCCATAGACCCCAGGGCTGGGCAGCCTCAGGCTAAACAACTAACAGAGGAACACGACCACATCCATTAGTAGACAATTTGATTAAAGTTTACTGAGCACAGCCCTGCCCACCAGAGCAAGACCCGCTTTTTCCCACCGCCAGTCCCTCTCATCAGGAAGCTTACACAAGCCTCTTAGCCTACTCCCTCAGAGGGCAGAAAGAAGCAACAGGAAGATCCACAATTCCACAGCTGGCTAGAACAAAAATCACATTACAGAAAGTTAATCAGAAGAAAATGCAGAAAGTTATGTCTCAGATGAAGGGACAAGATAAAATTCCAGAAAAACAACTAAATGGAGAGAGGCAACCTTCCAGAAAAAGAATTCATGGTAATGACAGTGAAGATGACCCAGGATCTTGGGAAAATAAAGAAGAAGATGCAAGAAGAACTAAAGAACAAACAAACAGATGAATAATACACTTGAAGGAATCAATAGCAGAATAACTGAGGCAGAAGAGACAAATGACATGGAGGACAGGATGGTGAAAGTCACTGCCACAGAACAGAATATAGAAAAAAGAATGAAAAAAATGAGACAGCCTAACCCACTCCAGTATTCTGGCCTGGAGGATTCCACGGACTGTGTAGTCCATGGGGTCACAAAGAGTCAGACACGACTGGGGACTTTCACTTTCAAGAGATCTCTGGGACAACAAGAAATGCACCGACATTCGCATTATAGGGATCCCAGAAGGAGAGAGAAAGGACCTGAGAAAATATTTGAAGAGATAATAGCTTGAAAACTTCCCTAACATGGGAAAGGAAATAGTCAATGAAGTCCAGAATCATGGTGAGTCTCAGACAGGATAAACCCAAGGAGGAATACACTGAGACATATAATAATCAAATTGACAAAAATTAAAGAAAATATATTAAAAGCAACAATGGAAAACAACAAACAACATATGAGGGAACTCTCATAAGGTTATCAGCTGATTGTGCAACAGAAACTCTAGAANGGAATACACTGAGACATATAATAATCAAATTGACAAAAATTAAAGAAAATATATTAAAAGCAACAATGGAAAACAACAAACAACATATGAGGGAACTCTCATAAGGTTATCAGCTGATTGTGCAACAGAAACTCTAGAAAGTAAAAGTGAAAGTGGTTCAGTTGTGTCTGACTCTTTGTGACCCTGTATAGTCCAAGGAATTCTTCAGGCCAGAATACTGGAGAAGGTAGCCTTTCCCTTCTCCAGGGGATCTCCCCAATTTGGACATTGAACCCAGGTTTCCTGCATTACGGGCAGATTCTTTACCAGCTGAGCCATGAGGGAAGCCCAAGAATATTTGAGTGAGCAGCCTATCCCTTCTCCAGGGGATCTTCCTATCCCAGGAATTGAACCAGGGTTTCCTGTATTGCAGGCAGATTTTTTTTCAGTTTTTTAAAATTTTATTTTAAAAATATGGAACGCTTCATGAATTTGCGTGTCATCCTTGCGCAGGGGCCATGCTAATCTCTGTATCGTTCCAATTTCAGTATATGTGCTGCCTAAGCGAGCGCTGCAGGCAGATTCTTTACCAACTGAGCTACCAGGGAAGCTAGAAGGAAATGGCATGATATAGTTAAAGGGATAAAAGAGAAGAACCTATAACCAAGAATAGTCTATCCAGCAAGATTCTCATTCAGATTTGATGGAGAAATCAAAAGCTTTCCAGATAAACAAAAGTTAAGAGTTCAGCACCCTCAAACCAGCTTTACAATAAATGCTAAGGGAACATCTCTAAGCAGGAAACACAAGAGAAGGAAAAGATTTACACAGAATAAATCTAAAACAATTAAGAAAATGATAATAGGATCATACATATTGATAATTATCTTAAATGGAAATGGATTAAATGCACTAACCAAAAGATAGAGACTGGCTGGGTGAATGAAAACATATGCATGTATACCTTTCCACTTACCACATCATTCTATCTAACTGCAAAAATTGTATGTATTTTATTTATACTGTTAGGTTATCATGTTTCCATTATTGTTTTCACACCTTATTCAAGACTCTACATTTTATTGCATGAGCAGCTTTGGCTACATGCAGCATATTCTGGTACATTCTCTTTTCATTTTTATTCTATTACAAATATTTTCTAATTTTCCTTGTTATCGCTTCTTAGATATATGCTCATCTAAAACTAGACATTTAATTTCCAAATACATGGAATTTAAAAAATATCTTTGTTATTATTTCTCATTTTGATACTAATTTCCCATTAAATCCTTTACTCTCTGCAATCACCCTCCATGTTTTTTCAGTCTTCAAACTTTATCAAGAGTTTCAACAGCTAAGTCAAAGATGTCTCTTGGTAAATGTCACATGGCAGTTGAAAATGTATATTATTTTCAAATACCTTTTGATAGTGGGCTGTAACATAATTTCTCAGTAGTAAGAGAGCAGATCTGTATGATTTCAGTACCTTCAGACCACGACATTTCTGTACCTGGTCTTATGTCTCCAGATGTTTCAGTGTCTCCTAGTTTCTAGTCTATGGGAACTTGAATAGAATTTGTATCCCACTGTTGTGTGCAAACTGTATAAACTTAATTATTTTGAATTGGTTCATAATGCTTTTCAGGTCTACTATATTATTCTACTTTTCTGAACATTCACTCAATTTCTGAATTTGATATTAAAACTCCAACTAAAAATCTTAATTTATCTGCTTAAACAACTGTCACATATAGTGAACCATATGTAACTTTGTTCTGTATTTTCCAAGTCTCTTATAAATGTGTTATAGCGACCCCATGGACTGTAGTCTACCAGGCTCCTCTGTCCATGGGATTCTCCAGGCAATAGTAATGGAGTGGATTGCCATTCCCTTCTCCAGGGGATCTTCCTGACCCAGGGATTGAACCTGGGTCTTCCACATTGTAGACAGGTGCTTTACCCTCTGAGCCACCAGGGAAGTCCCATATTATTCTACTTTTATGAACATTCATTCAATTAATTTCTGAGTTTGATATTAAAACTCCAACTAAAAATCTTAATTTATCTGGTTAAACCATTGTCACATATAGTGAACCATATGTAACTTTGTTCTGTATTTTCCAAGTTTCTTATAAATGTGTTATAATTTCATAACTTAAAAAAGTAAAAGATTTTAAAAGCTATGATTGTCACAATACATGTCTGGTGAGAATCATCTAGAAGATCTATGTTATCCTCACTCCTAGAACGCTAACCTGTAGAGCAGAACTTTCTGGAATGCTGCCTGTGACTGGATGCTCTGGCATTCAAAGGCTCCCTTAACTTTACCTGTAAAACTTTAATTATCAAAGCTGTGGAGATAATCTCTTGAATTCCAAACCTATATTTTCTTTTGGAAAATCTACTTGGATAATTCATGACTTTTCTGTTTCCTTAATATTCCAGGAATCAAAACATTCAGTAATTGTATTTGCTTTCTTCCAACCTATCAATTTCCTTTGTTTTCCTTTTTTATATTGCTTTGCAAACTAACCTTTCTTCCATAACCTATTCAAATAAGAAGTGAGTTCTGAGCTGAGACTTTTATATATAATATTTCCTATATATAATTTGTTGATACACTTCAAGTTGGTTTATCTAAACATTCTTTTGAATGCATTTTTCTCACTTCTGAATCTACTTTGTATTTTTACTATTAGTGTACTTGACACTTCACTCAACTTTCCTACGACCTCCCACAGTGATTATTCTTCTAGGGAATATACGTTTTTCCTTGCTTTTCATTCTCTGTAGTATCAAGCAAAGATTTTGCCATTGAGGTGATATTCACTTTTAAATATAATATGTAGATGTCAACACTCAATTGTAGGTTAATCCCCCAGTGTTAATTAATTAGGTTAAAGTATATGTGTTGAAAACATATTTACCACACCTTTTTCTCTTACCTTGAACCTATTGCCTAAGTTCTTAGATCTTTTCAAATGAATTATTACTGAGTTGTCTGACTCAGCTCACACCTTCCTATAGTTAATATTTGCTTTATGAATGTGTAACTTTCACTTTGTTAAACTCCCTGTGTTGATTTTAGCTCTTTTTCCAAGATTTAAAATGTTAATTAGAATAATGTTCACAGAGGTGAGGTAAACACCCTAAACATTAAGATTGAAGACATACCTATTAATTTGCTAAAAGAATCAAGCATTTTCATTTGGTAAATTCAAATCTACGGAATATTTATCATTCTTTTATTATCTTTTGCTTTCAGTTAAAAGTAAATGTGTTGTTTGTATGCAAAATATATATATATATATATGTATATATATATATATATAACTACCATATGACCCTGCAGTCCCACTTCTGGGCAAATACACAATGAAAACCATAATTCAAAAGTTACATCCATACCATTGTTCATTGCAGCACTGTTTACAATATCCAGGAGAGGGAAGCAAGGTAAATTTCCATTAACAGAGGAATAGATAAAGAAGATGTGGTACAAACACACAATGGAATATTATTTAGTTAGAAAAAGGAGGGAAACTGTGTCATTTGCAGAGACATGAATGGACCTACAGACAGTCATATAGAGTTCAGTATGTCAGAAAGAGAAAAGCAAATATATACTAACTCATGGACATGGAATCTAGGAAAATGGCATAGATGATCCTATTTGCACACAGACATACACAGAGAACAAATCAATGGACGCCAAGATGGAGGAGGTGGGGTGGAATGAACTGGGAAATTGGGATTGACATACGTGTACTATTGGTACTATGCATAAAATACATAAATAATGAGAATCTAGTGAAATGCTCGGGGAACTCTACTCAGTGGTCTATGGTGACCTAAATGGGAAGGAAATCCAGTGACAGGGGACATATATAAACATGTAGCTGATTCTCTTTCTGTACAACAGAAACTAAAACACTGTAAAGCAACCATACTGCATTAAAATTTAATAAAAAAAATAAGTAGGAGCAGCTCCTCAGAGGTGGCTGTGGCTGCGGTGAGGGAGGAGGTGCTCTGGACAATGATCTAATCATGTCGGATAAAGATGATCTTGAGACTGCAGCAATAATTGAAGCAACTCCCATCCATGAAGATGAGAACTTCTCATCTTCTTAACTTCAGCCAAGAATTTTGAGTCAGTTGACCAGTGTCAAGTCAGAGTAAATCAAAATCTATAGCTTCTACTCAGAAAAGACCAGAGTCCAAACATTCCAGTTACCTTGAGACAGAAGTTCTCCCTATTCAGGCATCACAAGCTGCAGGCTAAGAGACTGTTTCCAAAGATGTACCCAAGTCTGGATGCGGCTATTGGGGCAGCTGGGGCAAGTCCTTGCTCTCCTCAGTCTCAGGTAGGACAAGGTATTTCAAATATCATTGAGAAGGCAGAGGCCTCCCTTGGAATCCCTAGTCCCAGTGAAATTTCAACTGAAGTCCAGTATGCGATAGGAGAGACAAATGCCAAAGAGAATGGAAAGTCCTCTCCAATGAGTGGACCATTTGGGGTATTCTCGACCATCTCTACTGCTGTTCAGAGCACAGGAAAAGTGTTATCACTGGAGTTTGGATGCCTTAGAATTCATTGGGAAAAAGACAATGGATGTAATAGCAGAAGGGGATCCTGGATTTAAAATAACCAAGGGTCTGATGAACCGGACTTCTGATCTACACTGTCTCAGGTTTTACAAGAGACAAAGGAGAAAGAAGAGCTGCAGACTTCCAATAAGTTTACCATGGAAACAGACAAGAAAATTCATTATGGGCTACCCTTTGATGAATTTCAAGGCCTTTCACATATAGAAGCTCTGGAGATGCTCTCTTGAGAAAGTGAAATAAAGGTGAAATCTATTCTTAATTATCTAAGTGGAGAAAAATTAGAGACTCTAAAACTTGAACTGGAGCAACTCAAAGAAGCATTTTCCCTAGCAGAGTTCTATGAGGAGGAGGAAGAGTGTTGAGGCCTGATAAAAGCCAGAGCTAGCATCCCGGAAACAGCTGAGTCACTGACCAGGCAGAGACGTGAGGACTCAGCCAATCTGTATACTCCCTGTAGCCTGGTTTGAGTTTATCAGGACGTAAAAAGACATCCCCCTGCAGCCAATAAAGATTAGCCAATTAGTAACCCCTGTGGCCAATAAAAGATTAGAAAGATTAGCCAATTAGTAACCCCTGTGGCCAATAAAGATTAGCCAATACCAGGAACCCCGTGCAGCCAATCAGCCCTTGCCAACTCCCTGTTTGTTCTAAACCTATAAATACTGCTGTAAATCTGGGCTCGGGGCTCTCTTGCCTCACTCCACTGTGTTGGATGTGGCAGAGCGCCCTAACTCGAGTTAGCAATAAACTCCCTTCTTGCTTTTGCATGCTGTGGTGAGTTGATCTGTCCATCTGTGTGGGGACCTGGACCTGGAGCATAACAAAGAGAAGAAAGGGAATGAAGACTTTACCAAAGAGATAACAGAGCTAGTTTCTCAGCTGTGTGTCTCCTCCAAACCAGAGAAACTTGCCAGGGCAAGAAATACAGCCTGTGAATGGATCAGGACATCTCTGGCCAAACCACTAGAAGACAGGAAGGAGAAAAATAGTTAGAAGCAGAAAAACCTGAGCAAATCAATAACAATTCAATAGAGGATATCTATGTATTTACAATCCAGAGCCTAGCAGAACTGCCTGCCTGCTCAATTGAACTGTTTCACAAAAAGCTGCTCTGGTTCTGCATGGCTGGAAGCAGAAAGTAACAACCATAGAAATGAGCAGAGCCCTTTGCCAGATGACAGTTTTGTTGTGTCAAGAGTTGTCCTCTATGTTTAAAGAGTTCACCACATGCCTAACAGCTGCTTGGGTTAAGGAAAAGGATGATATCCTTAATCCACTAATCACTAGAGGCATCAAACAGTGCTTCCTACATTCTGGATGTCTTTCAGTGACTTTTACCCGAATTGGAGATCTCGCTTATGAAGAACAAGACTGAGTTACCAGAGGCATGAACTTCGTGTCCAGAAGCCTTTGTCCAAACATTGAGGAACAGAGAAAGATTCTACTTGAGACTTCTGATGGCCGAGAAATGCCACTCTCTTCAGTAGGCCTGCAGAAGTGAGGGAGAAAGGTTATTTAAGTATATAAAAATCCCAGCAGGAGAGCTGGTTTGAAGGAAGTTTGTTGTCTTCACTGCTTGGCTGAAGTATTCAGGTCCTTGCATTGCTCTTCCCAGTTGTTGTAATTAATAAATTATTTGAAAAGAAACTTTTATAGACAGTTAAAAAAATAGCTCTAGGTGAAAGTTAATGGGATACTCAGGCAAAGATATTGGTCTTTCTTTGACAATATGCAAAACACTAAAATTTTTGTCATGGATGTAATTTTACAGTCCATGGATATGACTGGTTGTTAAGCAAGAGGAAAATAAATTTTTAAAAAAAGAGGAAAAAGAATTCAGTATTCTGGAATTCATGTGCTTGATCTATTAATGCCATTTTCTTTCTCCTTTCCATAATAAAATCTATGGCTTTAAGAAAACTGAGTATGTATAAATCCTATAGTGATTACCCTTTATTACATGGATTCTTGTAACTGGTTAGAAAATTTCATTTACTCTTTAATTCTCAGTAGATATGTGGCATTGAGGAGAAGCTTATAGAATATTTAACTATAGTAAAGTTCCCCTTGAGTTCAAATTGCTCTCCCAATCCAACAATGGTAAGCTTCAAGTTGTAGCTGACTCCCACTCTACGAGATTCAAGACCAAGAAGAGCAATTTGGAGAAACAGTTTCATGTTTGCAGATATTCTGAGTTTCCAGGACGTTTTTCATGCATACCCTATATACAGGATGAATTCTGCNACAATGGTAAGCTTCAAGTTGTAGCTGACTCCCACTCTACGAGATTCAAGACCAAGAAGAGCAATTTGGAGAAACAGTTTCATGTTTGCAGATATTCTGAGTTTCCAGGACGTTTTTCATGCATACCCTATATACAGGATGAATTCTGCAATAGCCAGCTCCAAAGAGTATTGAAGCTCTTTTAGTTATTGTTTTTGTTGTATGAACATTGTTGAAGTGAACTGTAGAGTCCCATGAAAACGATGTTCATGTATAATAGGATTAAGACAGTATATTTTCTTCATTCTTTATTTCTTTTAATGTATTCTTTAGCATGTTTATAAATATAACACTTATCCTTCAGATCTTAAATCTTCTTTTGCTTTCTTCAGCAATTTAAAATACTTACAGGTTATCCTCTTCCTTAAAGCTATTTTGATATCTACTCTTTTAAAAAAACATTCTCCAACTTTATGGTTTTTAATGATTCAAGTAACTTTTGTGAGCTCTGCCCCATATCTTTTAAAACTTTTAAATAAAATGTAATAGTTATTTCAGTTTATCTTTTCATCTATTTTTCCAAATGTAAGCCCCAATATCTTCTCAAACCAAAGAAATAGCAAAGTGAACTTATAACATAGGTTGATATCAAGACTGTTTCTATGCATCACCTTATTTGGGATGGGGGCAGTCTGTTAAGCAAGGTAGATTTGGAATAAAAGGTACACCAACATCAAAAAAATTAATAAAAATCCAAAACTCATAGATATAGAGAACTGATTGGTAGTAGGCAGAGGAGGTGGCTATTGGTGGGGAAAGTAGAAGAAGGTGGTGAAAAGGTACAAACTTCCAGTTGTACAGTAAGTCTTGAGGATGTAATGTACACCTTTCTGAGTATAACTGATAACACTGCATTGCAGAACTGTAAGCTGCTAAGAGTAGGTCTTAAAATTCTTCATCACAGGAAAAAATCTGTTAACTTTATGAAGTGATGGAAGTTAACTAAACTTACTCTGATAATCATTTTGCATTATATACATATTAATATATATATAATCACTATGTTGTACACCTAAAACTGATGTTATATTCCAATTATATCTCTAGANGGAAGAAACACAAGCTGGAATCAAGATTGCCGGGAGAAATATCAATAACCTCAGATATGCAGATGACACCACCCTTATGGCAGAAAGTGAAGAGGAGTTAAAAACCTCTTGATGAACGTGAAAGAGGAGAGTGAAAAAGTTGGCTTAAAGCTCAACATTCAGAAAACAAGGAGCCTTACCTCTGGACAAAACAATGTTGTCTTCTATTTCCGTAAACAGAGTGTTGTCTGCCATCAAACCAACAGTCACTGCAGCTGTCCTGACAGTGCCTCTTAAGTGGAATTTAGAATGGAGAAAAAGAGGACACTGGCCCTAGATAGTTAAGATGCATATCAAAGGAATAATTTCAGTGAGCCCAGTCACTTCCATTTTCACATACATAAAAAAGTACTGAAGTCTTTGAGATGTTGGTTTATTTTTATTTTTATTTAACAGTAATCTTTTGAAGTTTGACTACATTTTCTTCTTCAACAAAAACCCCTATATACTCTGGTTTCTCGTTTATGTCTTTAGAACAGTTCCTCAGAGGTATCTGAGAGGCTAATTCCCAGGCTATAATCCTTTAAAAGTTTCCCTGAATAAACATAACTCTCAACTTTCAAGCTGTGCACTTTTTAAAGTCAACATACAAGCATGTGTGTGTGCATGTGTATGTTATGTATGTGTTTTAGTTGCTCAGTCATGTCTGACTCTGGAGAAGGCAATGGCACCCCACTTCAGTACTCTTGCCTGGAAAATCCCATGGGCAGAGGAGCCTGGTAGGCTGCAGTCCATGGAGTTGCTAAAAGTCAGACACGGCTGAGCGACTTCACTTTCACTTTTCACTTTCATGCATTGGAGAAGGAAATGGCAACCCACTCCAGTGTTCTTGCTTGGAGAAATCCAGGGACGGTGTTGGCTTCTGTCTATGGGGTCGCACAGAGTCGGACACAACTGAAGCAACTTAGCAGCAGCAGCAGCATGCAACCTTTGCAACCTCACAGATTATAGCCTGCCGGGCTCCTCTGTCCATGGGATTTCCCAAGCAAGAATACAGGAGTGGGTTGCCATTTCCTTCTCCAACATACAAGCATAGACCGCTCCCTCACCCCAAATCAGGATTGCTAAGACAAAGATCATTGCTCACCACCCATTTCCTCAAGGGTTCATTTGTAAACTCACCACATTTGCTGACTGACAGTAGGACTCCTGGAGGAATTTAAGGCAAAAACAGGATGGGGCATCTGTGCTTTGGATGCACATGAATACAGACAGGTCCCAGGCTTTGGGTAGCTCAAACAGTAAAGAATCTGCCTGCAATGTTGGAGACCTGGGTTTCATCCCTGAGTCAGGAAGATCCCACTCCACTCCATGGCAACCCACTCCACTATTCTTGCCTGGAGAATCCCACGGACAGAGGAGCCTGTTGGGCTACAGTCCATAGGGTTGCAAAGAGTCAGCCAGGACCGAGTGACTAACACTTTCACTTTCATAGGTAGTCAAAAGTATATCTCAGGAAGAATTTTAACGACTCTAGATTCTTCCATCCTCCATACATAGAAAAGTTAAAAAGAGTAACTGGAGACATCTATTCTTTATAATTAGCAGTAATCTTACCAAGATACATGCTTGACTACAGGTATCCGCCAGCCAAAAGTCATGTATGAACTGACTTTTCCCTTACTTCTACTGAGTGGTTGCTTCAGAGTACCTAAGTGGCTGTCTCTTGGGCTTCAGTCCTTAGAAAGAGCCTTACTAAAACTTAAAACTCACAGCTCTTATGTTACACATCCTTAAACCTTTTCTCCACACCTTTAAAAACAATTTCTTGGAATTCCCTGGTGGACCAGTGATTAGAATTCCTAGCTTCAGGAGGGCCCCAGCTCCATCCTTGGTTGGGTAACTAAGATCCCACAAGCTCTGTGACACAGCCAAACAACAACAAAACTTACACACACACACACACACACACACACACAGAGCCAAAACAAATTTAATTATTTCACTCCAGTTGTCTTAATTTACATATTCAAAATATTACATCAGACCTTTAGAAACAATCAAGATGGTGCTGCACTGGCCACTGGGACTTTATCTTGTGTTTCCCTATTTCTAACGAACGAGAGGTTCTATTCTAAATTAGAAGTAGGAATTATAATGTCACATCACAATGGAGATGTATCTATGGAAATAAGAAACTGTATTCAGGGTAACTCCCGCCTCCAAACACCACCATCCTCGCTCCGGCAGAAATTTGATTCCAAGCCGCACAGCAGGAGACCCGCGATCACGTGCTAGTCAGCGCCCAAGCCTGCTCTGGAGCCCAATGCGGTCCAAATCGGAAGTGGTTCCTTGAAAATGACTTTCCCGGGAACCTGTTTTTGAAAAACCGTGTCATTTTAATTCGCTTTTTCCTAATGTAAACTGACAGGAATACAGACAAACTCTCGCTCTCAGTACAGAGAAAGACACTTTCATCCCCAGAGAAAACTTTTCACGCCCGGCAGCAGCGATAAACCTACAGGAACCAAAATGCGCAGGGCACCAGTTCTCCGGCGAGCCTAACTCCGGGAAGGACCAGTCCCCTGGCGGGGTTGCCGTGGAGACCAAGCGAGCTTTGTGGATGCTGAGGCGCACTGAAGCCAGGCCTTCTGCTGTCTGTCTGCAGAGGGGGTTCACAGGACCGGCGCCAAGATGGTTAGTGGCGTCGAATAGTGAGGAATAAGTTTGAGTAGGTCCTGGGACTGGAGACTAGAGATTCCTAGCACACTTCTGGTTTAAGTCTAGGAGTGTTAGAGGAGGCAGATGTCTGTGCCCGCTCCCGTGTTCCCACCGGGGACAGGGCTGCAATTGTAGACACATCGTTGCTTTCTTCCCTCCTGTTTCTCCGTTTTCCCACTCCTGAGCTGCGCGTGAGATGGGAAGTGGAACAAGGGAAGGCTTAGATGACAACAGCTCCGCGAAAGCGTCTCTTACCTCATTCTCTTTGGAGGAGATTGAAGAAGTAGGGGATAGCGGTTTCGTTCAGCTCCAGCACCGGGTGATGGACCTTTTAGTAAAATATGTGTTACGGAAAGAGTTTAAATAGGCTTACAAGGGGTTCGTTGTTAAGAACTTGACTTATGAATCCGGGAGCCGTCACTCTCAGTTTAAAATTGACCACGGGATTGGGATCATACAGCTGTCTTTGTTGTTTCTTTCACAGATGCTTTCAAGGGCCAAACCTGCTGTAGGCGGGGACCCACCGCACACTGACAAAAGGAAGAAGAAAGGTAGGAAGATTCCAAAGCTAGAGGAGCTACTTTCACAAAGAGATTTCACTGGAGCTATTACCCTGTTGGAGGTAATGTCCAAAGAAAGTTGCTTCTTAGGACGTTAATAATCAGAATATAGAGGAATGCATGGGTGAATGCTGGTTGCTATGCATGGAACAGGTGGGTGCATTCTGGGACTTCCTGTAAATATAGTCAGGCACAGATTCCAGGTTAACTATAAACCTGACTAAAGATGAACTAAAAAGATAGACTTCTTTCTCTTTCTCTTTTTTTACATGATAGACTTATTTCTTGAGGGACATTTTTAATTATGTCTAGTTCCACTGATGGCAAATCCACCCTAAAAATGGAGAGGGACATTTAATACAGTGTCAGTTCACACATTGCCTGTTCCACCCCCTGACCAGTTTATGATTTATTCCTATTAATATGTTATAACATTTTGATCAAATTTAAATAATTCTGCCATGTTTCATGCTTATTGTCTGAAATACTGTATCTTCAGAAGATATTTCAAATCGCTATGGCAGTAGTTCTCAACTTTTAATACTCATTAGAGTCACTTGTCGTACTTGTTTAAATGTGCATTTCTGGGCTCCTACCCTGTGTGTGTGTGTGAGTCACTTAGTCGTACCTGACTCTTTTCAACCCCATGAACTATATATAGCCCGCCTGGCTCCTCTGTCCATGGGATTTCCCAGACAAGAATTCTGGAGTGGGATGCCATTCCCTTCTCCACAGGATCCTCACAACCCAGGGACTGAACCCAGGTCTCCCAAGTTGCAGACAGGTTTACCATCTAAGCCACCAGGGAAACTCAAAAACCCAGTATTTTGGGCAAATAGCCTAAGTGCTGATGTAGACGTTCCAAGGATACTGCATTTTGGGATACGGTTTTGTGGGAAGCACGTGTTGTAGGAGAATGAAGGGGCACACCAAAGAATGAAGAAGGGAGGAGTTTTGATGGCACAGCCTGGTTGTGTTGTGCCGTAATCATTTCTCTAAACCACTACAACAGCTGTGTTACTCTATCAACAATAAGTGTTTCAATCAGCTTTATATATCTTTCTCAGTCTTGCATGTAAAGTCCCGTGTTTCTTGCTAGTGCGCTGGTGTTGAGCACATTGCTTAAACTTTTCTGGTGTCAGATTTCTTATCTTTAAATCAGGGGAGCTTCCTTGGAAGGACCCTCTAGCTCTTTAAATCAGTGGACCAAATGGTAGATACATGTGTGATTTTTGTTAGTCTCTCTTTCTCTTCTCTCTTTTCTTTAAGGAAGTGACCACACTTTCCTTATTGTGTGAGCCCATGCTGCCTTTAAGTTGTCCAGGGAAGCTCAGCTCTATGCTTTCATTCTTAGGTAGCCAAAGTGCCATGATGCGTGGGAATGGGAACTGCCCTGGTCTGGGATGAGGAAGGGCCTGTGAGCTCTGCTGTGGCTCCAGGGAATTCCAGGGGCAAATTCAGGGAGACCTCAAATAAGAGTTTCTTCAGACTTAAGGCACTGCACTCAAATTCACAGTATTTGGTGAGAGGTTGTTACTGTATAGTCGCTTCAATCGTGTCCGACTCTTTGTGACCCCATGAACTGTAGCCCACCAGGCTTCTCTGTCCATTGGGTTTTCCAGGCAAGTATACTGGAGTGGGTTGCCATTTCCTTCTCTAGGTGAGAGGAGAATTTCTAATATTATAGAGTTAGCTACAAGAGTAAGTTTTTATTTAGACAGAGTATCAGTAGATATCTTCATCTTGTACTGGTCAGGGCACCTGAAGTTTTGTAACAGTGATTGGTTTTTAAATTTTATCTTATTTTTATTAGAGTGTAGTTGCCTTACAATGTCTTTAGCTTCTACCATACAGTAAAGTGAATCAGTGATACGCACACATATTTCCACTGTTTTTTAGATTTCCTTCCTATTTAGGAAGGAAATTTCCTTCCTACAAATCAACAATGATCTGTTTAGTTTTTACTTTTTCACCTATGTTTTTGACTTATCACCACATAAAGTGGGAAAAAAAAAAATCTCCTTTTACAAAAAAAAAAAAAGCTCATGGTTATTCAGACTTCTCCTTCAGGATCTCACACCTTTCCTCCAAAACAGGACTTTTCTTTCATTGGATGATGAATTAATGAATATTTTTTCACAATGGACATAAATGATTAGGTGGTCTTCTAAAATCTTTAATTCTTAGAGGCCCTGGCAAGCCTGTTCAAGGGTAATAGAAGGATTTAATGCCTTGTCTTCAGTGAAAAGTTATAACCTATGAATAAATATATGTGTGTGCTCATGGGACAGGTTTGAAATGTGAAGTTAAATGCAGTAGAACATGGGACAGGGGGTGAAAACATGGGCTTTGGAGTCAGTTGGCTGTGTGGTCCTTTCCGCCATACTTACTGGCTGTGTGTGGCCTTCAGGTCATTGCTTAATTTCTCTAACCTTCAGTTATTTGGCATTAAATATTTCACAGAGTTCTTATGATCCTTATATATCACCCGGAATTTTTATGAGGATAACTCTTAGATACTTCCTGGAATAAGGTGTCAGTAAACACAAAAACGGTTGTGAAATATTTGAGGAAAAGGTAGTTAATTGCGCTGAGTTCTATAGGTATCAGTTTGATTAAACTGAGATTATCTTGGTTCCATAATTTGCAATTTCCTATTGTTCATTAATAACATAGTTTTTTAAACAAGCGCTTACCATTCAAAGTATTCATGATTTTTTTTTCATAAAATTCTAACATGAAGTTCAAACGTCATGTTGGGGAACAAGAAGAGGATACTAATTTGTGGATTGGATACTGTGCTTTTCACCTGGGTGACTACAAGAGAGCTTTGGAGGTTAGTTTAAAGTTTTTTTTTTTTTTTTTAATGACTGTAGGGTTTTGAAATGTTACTCAGTTTTGTATTATAATAATACGTGCTCATGGTAAAATTCAAACAATATAGAGGGGAACAAAGGAAAGAGGAAAAAAGATCACCCTGTCCGCCTTCCTCCATCCTATTTCTTTGTTAACAGGAGTAAACACTGGATCTTTTTTGATGTATTGCTTCAGAAATCTTCTACATATGTTCAAGTATATGTTCAAGTATATGTAGCAATGTTGTTTACTTTTTCCTTTTAGATATATACTGAGATTGTTCAATATATTAATATTAGTCTTTCTTAAGGAAATCTTCAGGAGAAGAAAAATAAGCCCTTTTGATGAAAAGTTTTATGATTCTTTTTCTCAAAAAAAGTTCATGGTTATTTTGAAAGGTTAATTTTAGACATAAGAAATATTATTTTATCTTTATATTTTTAATATTTTAATATATAATTTATTTTTTATATTTTTAAAAGTATAGTTTTGAAAGTTGTTTTTCTTGGTCATTGTAAACTCTACAATGTAATTAACAATCTGTAGAATTTGGTTGTACGTAAAATTGTAGATGCCTTATGTCAGTGATTTTTAACTCATAAATGAAATTATTTTGACTGTTCTTACATATTCTCACTCTCAAAATATAATTTAAAGATATTAAAAACCTCCACTAATAAAATGAAAAATATCGAAGATCACACAATGAGAAACTGATATGAACAAAGGCAACAAAATCAGTGAAGGAAAAGTGAAGATGTGAAGAGGGCAGAATAGAAGCTGGTAGCATTTGTGAAAGATCTAGAAGACAGAGTAGTTCAAATGGAGTAAACAAGAAAATAGGCATGTGGTAAAGACTGATAGTAAAAGAGTATATGGAAAATGTAGTTGACAAAGTGAATTTCAGAAACTGTCCTTAACAGGGAAGGAAAAAACCCTCAAAGACCAAATTTTTAAAATGTAAAGCCAAGTAAACAAAGCCAGAAAACAATTAGAATGAAATCAAATTTGTAGCATATTAAGGTGTCAGATTTTAAGTTAGCTGAAACTATGCATTTTCAATATCTTTTTTAATGTCTTGTTAAGTTAGCAAAACCAAAATATTTTAGTTGCTTTTCATTTCTGCTGTTTGTTAGCCCATATCAGTATTAAAAGGGAAAGAAAAAAAAACAAATGTAAGGTTCTATGGGCAACAGTCCCACATGGGTAGGCTTGAGCCCTAACTGCAGTATTTAATATTACAGGTATAGAATATAAGGAGCACATGTGTGTACGTGATAAGTCGCTTCAGTCGTGTCTGACTCTTTGCGACTCTGTGGACTATAGCCCTCCAGGCTCCTCTGTTCATGGGATTCTCCAGGCAAGAATATTGGAGTGGGTTGCCATGCCCTTCTCCAGGGGATCTTCCCGACCCAGGGACTGAAATTACACCTGCATCAGCAGACAGGTTCTTTACCACTAGCGCCACTTGGGAAGCCCTAAGGAGCATATAGAATTCTCCTAAATGTGAAGTTGCCCAATCAAGAACTCCTATTCCGTTATATATAAAGGAATGGCCCACTGATTGCTTTACTGCTGTAAGGGATCACTGCTTATTGTATATTTCAGGAATATGAAAATGCAACAAAAGAAGAAAATTGCAATCCTGAAGTCTGGGTGAACCTAGCCTGTACCTACTTTTTTCTTGGAATGTATAAACAAGCTGAAGCAGCTGGATTTAAAGGTAAATGAGCCCTTTTAATATCTGAAATTCATCACTAATACTAAGAATCATTTTGGAGATTTTTAAACTTAATACCTTTCTCAAGGAAAAAAATCAAGTGGCATTAGAAAGCTAAAAAAAAAAGAAAGAAAAGCTCTACTCTTCAAAGCATATTGGATCTTAGCAACTTTATCTTTAAAGACAGAGTTAATCTCTGTGTGCTTTACCCTTACCTTCCCCACTTCACTTCCCCAGAATCTACAGCCAAAAAGCAGAAGGATGAGAGAAGAAAAAGACAAGGTTCCTTTCCTAGGCCCTCCTGTGGTGGGACATTCATGCTGTTGGTAGGAGTTGGGTATAGTTGGTCAAGCTCTCATGAATGTGGATTTTATAGCTTCTTGCCCTACTTCTAAATGAGAAGCCTAGTAATTTCAGCTTGAAGAATCCAGATTTCTTCCCTTTTGTTTGACTTATGAGGTCAGTCACCTTAGGAGAAGTGAATTCAAATTTGCAAATAAGTGTAGGGCAAAATGGAAATATGGGAGGAAAGATTAAGAATAGTTAGAGTATGAATCAAATTAAAATCAAAGAAAAATAGAGAAAGTGGGCAAAAGAATATTTGTTAGGAAATATGTGAGCGACGAGTGTATTCCAGGGTAGAATTCTTAGAGAATTAACTGGCACATACATATTTAGATAGAATTTCAGTTCAAGGTCGTGGAAAATCTCTTGATTTGTACCCAAGTTGTTTCAATTCACTGATGTAGTTTTTCCCAATTCAGTTATAATGGTCTTTGAGTTATATATCTCATGCTTCTAGACTTTGTGCGTAAAACAGTTGGACGCATGTAAGGTGATCAAGGTACCTATCTCTCTTTCCATATATATTTTTTATTTTTTAACATTGAAGTATGACTTTTTGTTGTAAAGAGATAGATTAATAATATTGAGTGTCCAGAATTAGGAAGATTCTCCAAGACCACAAAGGGGATCTGGAATTTAAAAGATGTTAACCTTTTTGCTTGGCTATCTCTTTTAGATGGCAGATTATCATGCCAGAAGATCTGTGGAGAATGGGCTAGTATTTAGGAAAATGCATGCGAGTATTCTCAGTTGTGTCTGACTCTTTGCGACCCCATGGACTGTAGCCTGCTGGGCTCCTCTGTCTATGGGATTTTCTGGGCAAAGAAATTGGAATGGGTTGCCATTCCCTTCTGCAGGGGATCTTTGTGACCCAGGAATCAAATCTGCATCTCCTGCAATGACAGGCAGATTCTTTACCACTGAGGCACCTGAGAAGCCCCATTTAGGAAAACATGGCAGTGTAACTATGAAAATTAGAGTTCAGAAGGAATTGACAACACTGGATTCCTATATGTCCCGATAGGACCGCAACATTTGCTTCCTGTGTTTGGTTCTGCATGTGAACTACATGGGATGGGCTGCTGCTGGCACTGTGAAGAGTGCAGGCTGTGCTCTACCATGGCAGGGTCGGGAAGAACCAGTGTGGGCACGAGCAGAACCCCAGAGTGTTTTCCTTCTGGTTCTTGATGATGTTCCTTCTACTGCAGTAGGACTAGACCAAAATAATATATATTATGCAGAGACATAGCAGGATCCCATGGGTAAGGATTTGGGAATATCCTTATCTGAGTCTCATGTCACTCCTACAAGGGACTAAGGGCCATACACAATTGAGATCTTTAATAAGCACCTTGGATTTTCTTCCTCAGCTCCAAAAAGCCGACTTCAAAACCGCCTCCTCTTCCACTTGGCTCACAANGGAGCAACTTAACTGAACTGAACAAGGAGACAGGTGGCTCCTACCCTCAAGCCTGGAACTTCTCAGAGTTTCAGCAAAGCACTTTTGAAGGCAAGATGAGGGAGGGACTAGGTTAGTTGTTGCAAAATTCCTGGTGTAGGAATCCTTTGGTCACGATAGTCCTGTAAACCTCCAACAAGATAGATATTATTCTCTGTCTTGCAACTTTTTAATCTATATATGAATAGACTCTTAAAAGTCAGAGCCCTGAGAATAGGCTATCCTGTATATTTCAAACAGTAGGCAACACCCTTTTACAAGAGGTGCAGAGGCAGCATGACTCAGCATTGGCAACAAAGCACAAATGTTAAAGTGAAAGGAACAGATCAAGCATGGAGTCAGATTTGTTCTTCCCTATTACATACTACATTAGAAAGGATTCCAGAATGGATCAATGACCAAGGACATAAAATACTTTCTTTGTAATCCTGGGACAAGAATGACCTTCCAAGACAACAAATAATAGAAGCTACAAAGGCAAAAGCTTAGGATGATTTAACACTGGCAAGGGTGTGAAGAGCTAAGCATTCCCTGACCTGGTGTAAGTTTGGATTGGTAGAACTCTTTTGAAAAGTAGTTTGGCAGCAGCTAAATTTTAATACATATCAGCTGTGACTCAGAATCTTTTTCTAGAATTCTTTTTTGTAGACATAATAATGCAGGGCTAGGCACATACACAAAATCCATGCAATATTGTTTCCAATAGCCCATAAAGGGAGAAACACCCTAAAACACAAGGCAATAGAAAGTTAAATCAGCTTATTCTGCCATATTGAACAAGTCAGAACAGAAAGCGGAACTGCATGTTCTGAAGAGAAAAGGCTCATAAGATGAGGCAACAAAGCAGGTTCAATTGTTTATAAAATGCAAATAAAGTAATGGCCAGGAAGGCCTGGTGGGACACTGCAGTTTTTTAATTTTATAACCAAATAGTTATATTTTCATTGTGTCAAGACAATTTCAAGCAAATGCCAAATGGAAGACCAAGCCCAGGAATGTAAAGAGGAAACAATCTTACAAACAAGAAGGGACACCAAGGCAGTAGTCCACTCCAGCCAGCATCATCCAGATTACTGAGCATTTACCACATCATCAATGTGCCGAATGCTCCAGACAGTTTCAGTTGCTAGTGTCAGTACACTGACTAAAGCCAACAAAGGCTGAACCATCAGTTCCTCCAAAACCCCAGAAATACCACCCTTTTGGACACTAATGCCTACGGTTTTCTCCTTGGGCACACCAGTTTTTCACTTGTTTTTTGTTCTGTTACTGTAGAAATGGGATTCAGCCCAGCAGTTTTAGCTAGCGTAGATGAAATGACGGCCACAACATCTATAAAGGCACAAACACAGTAGGATCTCATATCACTCAATGTTCATGCATATCCAGTTAACCACAGGGCCCACTATTTCTGGAGCACAAAGAACTCTCTGCTTCACTCAACAACGAATCACACATAGGGCATCATGAATCAAGGGCTCAGCTTCTTCAAGCACTGATCTGTTAGAACCAGGAACCACAACCGGAACCTTTTCCTAGGCTTATACAGCCTGTAACCTTCAGCAGTTTGCCAGAATCATGTAAACTGATCCCCTCAGCTCACTCACCCAAACCCAGCATGTCAGCAGTAAGTTGGTCAGTATGAGCAAGTGGCTTGGTTCCAGTTTCTTTCCATATCCTTAACTACTGCAATATTCATTTTGATCAGGAAACTTAACACAAGATCACTAAGATCATGTCTTAAGAAGAGACTTATATCCATTTTTAAAATTTGCTTCACTTAGAACATAGGCTGTCTTCCCTCAGGGCTTGGTCCGTCTGGGCAATTCTGGTTTTTTTCAGAATTGGCCACCTTTTGGTTGAGAACCAGCCCTTCCACCAACTCACAATGAACAGTCCCAGCAAGTTTTTCCCCCACCCCTGCCTCTTTTTAAAAATGACAGTTTATTTAAACTAAAAACAAACAACTTTACCTATTTCTCTCACCTTCCACCCCCTACCTCTGGCAACCACCAACTTATTCTATCTATAAGCTTGGTTATTATTTTTTAGATTTTATCTGTAACAGAGATCACACAATATTTGTCTGTCTGATTTATTTCACTTGGCATTACACCCTCGAGGGCATTAGCAGGTTTCTTAGCTATTCTGATATCTCTAAGATCTATGCCAGTAGCTGTGGTGGGTCTGTCACTCTCCTCCTACGCTTGATACTGAGAGACAATGGCTGAGTTCAATGAAGTGGTTGCACTGTTTAACAATTTTTCTGTCACTTGGTTCCACATGTCAAGGCACGTCAAGACTTTAATACCCTTTTCCAAATCCTTCAAGGATGACTCAGAAATAATAAATCCATTTCTGAAAAAAGTCGTTACAGTGATCGGAGAGAGAGCCTGAGCCAGCAACAGTGACCACTGATGTGGCGCCACTTCCCTGGTTCTCTTGAGACATAGCTCTACCAGCATTCTGGCTGCTGGATATAACAGTCATATTTGTTTCAGAATGGTAGCACCATTTGTAATGGTCTCATTACCCCTCCCATCTTGAACCATTTTATCCATTCCTTTTGGTCAAAGTCTTGTTCTAATAGCATCAGCAACAGCTTCATCTATGGAGACATTGCTGAAGCAGATCTAGGCTGGCTTTTTATCCACACAGGTGTTTTTCCCCTGGCTGCTGACAAGCTTGGCTGGGTCCATGTGGGCTCCAAAAGGACATGTGGACACAGATTCCAGTGGGCGGCAGGATAACTATGCTCACAGTTCACCACTGAAAGGGATCCGACTATGTTACCCCCAAATATGCCACTCTGGCATATTGATTAATTTGAGCTGAAGAAAACTGAGAAATAGCAGATATAGGAAGGGCTCTCTATTCTCCTTCTTCCTGCCTAAAAGGAGGGCATAAACTTCCGTGAGAAAGGTGCCTTTTTGTACCAGGAAGGGGAGAACACTTCTATTACTGGCAATGGGAGTTAATATCAAGATGAATCTGCATTAATTTTACTAAAATAATCCTCATCTTCCATTTGCTTCCCCATTTCCTAGTCACTGTCCCACAATATATTGGGTTAGCCAAAAAGTGCATTTGGGTTTTTTCATAAGATGTTACCAGTGCAAAACGACCCCTGGAAGCCCAACCCCTGGCCTTTGTCTAGTCATGCTTGTGTGGCTCAGTCGTGTCGGACTCCCTCCTCTGTCCATGGAGTTTTCCAGGTGAGAATACTGGAGCAGGCTGCCATTTTCTACTCCAGGGGATCTTCCCCAAACAGGGATTAAACCATCACCTCCTGCATTTCCTGCATTGGCAGGTAGATTCTCTACCACTGAGCTACCTGGGAATCCCTTGTTTAGTCATATCTCCACACTTTACCATTCTTTGCTAAAGTGGTATACAAACCCCAAGTATGTTTCTTTCTCACTTGTTTTCTATAAAGTCCCCTGTAAAAAACAGCAACAAATAAAACATATATGTTTTCCTCCTGTTTTCTATCTTTTGTCTTCTAAATTCACAGGCCTCAGGTACAGTATCTAAGAGGCTCGAGTTTTCTCTCTCCATCAACTTCAGCTGATGAGCTGAATTCAGAATGGAATTTGAAAGATAAGGACCTGCTAAGTGCTTGTGTATTAATTAAATGTTTAAAATGATTGTCTGTGCTATATTTAAAGAGCAATAAAAGGAAATTGTCAATCAAGTTATTTCTAAGAATAAAGGCTTACTGAATCCCAAGCAACACCAACTACATTTTTGAAAAAGATGTATAAATTTATTAAAACTTTAAGATTTAAAAATTAAAATAAAAAAATAAGATTTAATAAATTTCAATACATTAACTCTAGAAACCAAGAAGAATTTAGAAAGGATTCCTTTAAAAAGATTTACTATTACATTCTTTGTCAGACTGTGACTCAGGGAACTTGTGGTATCATTTTACACCTCTGACACACTGCCTTGATAAATCAGTCAGCAGTAGCACATGAAATCATGGATAGATGAGAGATGCATATCCACTTTTATCCAAATTTAGCAAATAGCACCATATTTTGTAGTTAACGGTAAGCAGTTTCTTCTGTAATTCTTTGGAGCAATAAGACTTTAGACCCCTGTGTCCCCCATTTTAAAAAGAGCCATTTGTGCCTTTGTCCCAGTATATTGGATTGTCAGGAATTAGAACTCTGGCTGAAACACTGTAGGATTCCTTATATGAATGCAGATAAAAACATCTCAGAAGGTGGTTTACTCTGATTTGGTCTTTCACATTTCAAATTTGTTTGGTTGGTCAGAGTTAGGCAGGTAGAAATGAGTTAAGAATTTTAGAACTCATGATAATTTTATCCAGAAGTAGATTATGATTATTGCTGTCCAGTATGAGAGGAAAAACCAGACCAGCTGTCTTTCCCAAGATGGCTGCAATGAGTGGCTGAAGGAGAGACAAAATCCATCCTAAAAGGGGAGGGAGAAGAGAATTAGATTGTTTCACAATACTGAAAACCTTTCTCAATTAAACACACAGTGCTTCTGGATGAAGCACTAAGGCAATTCCTAGATTTAAAAAGTTTTTAAAAAGTCCTGACCAGTAGGTTACTTGTAATTAGGAATCTTTTAGTTAGGTTTGTAAGACATTGTCTAACACAGGAGGTAGAAGAACATAGAGGACGTGATTTTGTCAGAGAAGGAAACCTCATCTTTTCACTCACTTCTTTCAAAACCCAAGAGGAAAGTAGAATACTATCCTGTTTTTTTCTGATCACAAAACAGATGCTATCTGGGAAAATGACAAATTACTAACTTCAAAGGTATCTCCTGAGACAGTAAAGCAAGTAGTTCCGTTCAGAAAAATGGGCAAGAAGAGACCTGAAATCCAGACTGTGGCATTTTAACTGCAGCTGAGAGAGATGTGGGCATGTCTTCTTTACCCTACTGGAGAGTTTCTGCTTTTTGATATTAAAAGATTATTCCTTACTCAATGGTGATTAGCCAAAAGTTGAGGGAAAAAAAAACAAACAAACCACCACCTCCCCATCAATTTCCTCTTTAGTGTGGAAGGCCCTTGGGGGCCAAATGCCTTGCTAAGACTAATGGCTCAGGTGAGTTTCTGACAATTCACAGGCCTAGAGAGTTGAAGACCTAGGCCCCCATCCCTTCATATACCAAAACGATGGCATTAATGCTAACACCTTAAACTGTTCCTATAAGGTCAAGGTTCTGACTCAAACACTATCCTTCCTCCACAAAAGGAACCCAATTCATCAATACACATCGGTCAGGAAATTGCAAACAGTGCAGTGTCTTCCCTAGATTATTTTTAATTATGTTTCAACTGCTTTTAGATTATGTTATTAATTGCTGGTTTTAATAATTTGGCTGCATTTCTTCTATAACTTGGGTCACTACAGTCATTGCTTCAACTCCAGTAAGGACGAGAAGAAAGAAGCAGGGGTCTCGCTCAGAACCCAGCAGGGTACTCTACCCTCTTACTGCAGGCTGGCCAGACTCTCCTTGATCATCCGCTTGGTTTTGGAGCGGCAGTGAAACTCCTGCTCTAGCCTAGACCACAGTGATCAATGACTTACAGCTGAGAGCCAGGGCGACAGGCTATCTCGCAATTGAAGGCTAAGTGCAGTAAATTAGAAGTTAAGGAACTGCAGGTCAGCACCACCTCAAGGTGCACGTGCACACCCTCCCCCCCCCCACCAAACCCCTCTTCCTCAGTGCTTCCTGAGAGATGTGGGGATGGACCCGGGCCTGCTTTTTCATTCTCATGTTTTAGGCTGGTGTGCCCTGACCTGCAAAGCTGTGGCGTCCATAAAGAAAGGTGCATCTAAAAGTTTTATATAAAGAATCCATCTGGCCCAGGTCACCTCATTGCTGACTTCATCACTTTGGAAGTCTACTTAACTAAANCGGGCCTGCTTTTTCATTCTCATGTTTTAGGCTGGTGTGCCCTGACCTGCAAAGCTGTGGCGTCCATAAAGAAAGGTGCATCTAAAAGTTTTATATAAAGAATCCATCTGGCCCAGGTCACCTCATTGCTGACTTCATCACTTTGGAAGTCTACTTAACTAAACAAAGCATGACCTAACATGAATTGAAGTCGCTCAGTCGTGTCCGACTCTTTGCGACCCCATGGACTGTAGCCTATCAGGCTCCTCCACCCATGGGATTTTCCAGGCAAGAGTGCTGGAGTGGATTGCCATTTCCTTCTCCAGGGGATCTTCCCAACCCAGGAATCGAACCCGGGTCTCCCACCAGGGAAGCCCAGACCTAACATGAGCACACCCTAAAACCGGAAGGTGGTCAAGGGAAGGGCCAAAGCGTNCTGGAGTGGATTGCCATTTCCTTCTCCAGGGGATCTTCCCAACCCAGGAATCGAACCCGGGTCTCCCACCAGGGAAGCCCAGACCTAACATGAGCACACCCTAAAACCGGAAGGTGGTCAAGGGAAGGGCCAAAGCGTGCCAACCCAAGTCGAGTGCTGCTTTTTCAGAACGGCTTAGTATGCGAGCTATCTAGCTAGGCCTGTTTCGGCAACTGACTCTACCAATACAGAAAGTCAGACTTCACCCCAAACTTCCCAGTCCTGCTGAAACGAATGCTCTACAGGGCTGCCGTCTCGGAGTCCCTCTGCTAGCCGGCAGCGTGGGCGCGTCCCAGGCTGCCCACCAGCCCCGCGTCCTTCGCGCTCACCCAGCCGCCGTTCGCCATCAGCCAGGCGCGGTGCCTTCCGCAGAACTGAGCACACAGAAGGGCCACGAGGAGTCGACAGTCCCTGCTAACGCAGCCGTCGTCTCTCTTCTGCCGTCGGGTCGTCTGCGGCAGCCTCTCCAGCAAAGACCCCGCGAAGGTCACGAGTGAGGCCACGCGGCCCCAGCTGGGGCCAGGGTCTTCGTCGAGTAGCCTCTGCGCCATCCTGGCCACCAGCTCGACGCGGTGCCTGCGGTAGCGGCGGTATCGGGGCAAGACGTTTCGATTTGCTTCCTGGATACGGGCGGCCACGTGGCGCAGCACGGCAGCCTCGGGCGTGGACGGCGCAGAAGCTGGAGTGCCGGGCTCCCGGGCGCAGAACTCCAGGTAGTCCATCAGCAGCCGGACGGTGCGCTCCCTAAACGGGTCCACCATGGCTCCGCCTCTGCCGGGGGTCCGACCCCGGCCTGTTTTCTGGGCCTGTTTTCTGCCAGCGCCCCGCCCCTTCTCGCATTGGCTCGGCTCAGCCCGCCCCCAGGCAGTTGCTTTCCCAGGTCTGGAGAGGAGCATTTGATGGGAATCCCATCTACACTTGTTCCGGTCCCAACAGCCGAGGCCCCGTGGTGTGCATGGATTCACGTAGCAGTCAGGGCCAGAGTGAGACTCTTTGGGGGTTATTGTTTTTAGCTTTCGGCTTAGGGACTAAGAACCCAGAGGGGCCAGTCTGGGCAGCTGGGCTAGACTTGCCTCTCCTTTAGGAGAGGCTCCCTGGTGGCTCAGATGGTAAAGAATCTGCCTGCAATGCAGGAGACCAGGGTTTGATCCCTAGGTGGGGAAGGTACCCTGGAGAAGGGAATGGCTACCCACTCCAGTCTTCTTGCCTGGAGATTCCATGGACAGAGGAGCCTACGGGGCTACGTTCATGAGTCGAACACGAGTGAGCCACCAACACTTTCATACTAGGAGAGGCTGACAAAGGCTACACGCAGCCCTCCACTGGTGACTCCCTTGAAAGTATTATCAGCATTTTCTCAGACTGGATGGAAGCATCCAGGTGTGTGTTGGAGTCTGGCCATATGGGACAGGAAACAGGGTAATTCTCTTGCATGTTGCTACTAGAGTACCAATATTATCTACTTTCGTGCATTCATTCATTCATTCACTCATTTACTCCTAGCCTTTGGGGTGCTAGGTCTCCCCCTTAGCACTGGAGATACAATGGAGAACAAGGCATGTGGTCCCTGCTCTTAAGGACCCTACAGTCTAAGTGATGGGACAAAGAAATGGCCAATCACAGCACAGTGAAACTGTCGCTGTAATAGAATTATCCAGCTTTTGGCTATTTTTTATAGCTACCATCCTTATATTACTTAGAATTCTCCACTTTTTACTAGCCAATCCCTCATTACTCCACTTCCCTATTATAGTTAATGTACTTCTTTTTTTCTAAACGTACTTCT
Source organism: Neotragus pygmaeus (assembly GCA_006410875.1). Classification (NCBI taxonomy): domain Eukaryota; kingdom Metazoa; phylum Chordata; class Mammalia; order Artiodactyla; family Bovidae; genus Neotragus; species Neotragus pygmaeus. Next base: position 1,162,163 of record SJYV01008279.1, read on the forward strand.
TATACTAATCTTTCTCTGTTCATGTTACTCCATGGCTTCTTTCTCCTGAATGGACTCAGGCGGACACACAATTGGTATCAGCTGTGAAATTTGAGAGCGTTCATTGGTCTGGAGCATTTTGAAATATCCCCACCAGGGTGAAAGATGAATAGCTGTATCTTGTATCACCTACAAAATGAAAGAGGCACAAACTTGGTAGGTCACTTTGGAGGCAACATACACATCTGAGTATGCAACCTCAACCCATCTACCGGCTGGTGGACTTAGGAGTAAAACAAGAGAAGGCTCTGCAGCTGTTTAGGCTGCAGTACAAGCTGATTTCCCAGGTGGTACAGTGGTAAAGGATCTGCCTGCAATGCAGTAGATGTGAGTTCAATCCCTGGGTTGGGAAGATACCCTGGAGAAGGAAATGGCAACCCAATGCAGTATTCTTGCCGGGGAAAGCCCATGGACAGAGGAGCCTGATGGGCTACAGTCCATGGGGGTGACTAATCAGCAACAAGCTGCTGTACTACTTGGGTCTTATGATCCAACGGATCCAATGATACTTGAAGTGTCAAATAGGAAAGCTGGATGGAATCTCTGATGAGCACCAATAGCACTGCAGTGCAGACCTGTAGGATTCTAAAGCAAATCTACGTCCTCTTTTGCCAGTAACTATTCTCCTTTTGAGAAGCAGGTTCTGGCTTGCTACTCAGTCTTGGTAGAAGCTGAATGAGGTGATCATGCAGTTTGAGATCTCATCATAATATGGATGCTGTTGGAGTTATCTGGTTATAAAGTTAGGCGTGCCCAGTAGCAATCTATCATCAAGTAGAAATGGTACATAAGAGACTGAACCTGTCAGGTCCATGACATAGGATTGTATGGGTAGGTGGCTCAGACCACTGCAACACCAACTCCTGTTGCTCTGCTCCCTCATTCCATGCCTATGGCCTCCAGGGAGTTGCTTATGACAAGCTGACTGAGGGAGAAGAACTCAAGCCTGGATTGTAGATGTTGTGTTGTTGTTTAGTTGCTCAGTCATGTCTGACCTCATGAACGGCAGCACACCAGGCTTCACCGTCCTTCATGATCTCCCAGAGTTTGCTCAAACTCATGTCCACTGAGTCGATGATGCCATCCAATCATCTCATCCTCTGTCACCCCCTTGTCCTTCTGCCCCGAATCTTTCCCAGCATCAGGTGCCAATGAGTCAGCATCTTTCCCAATGAGTCAGCCCTTCACATCAGGTGCCCAAAATATTGGAGCTTCAGCTTGAGCATCAATTCTTCCAATGAATGTTCAGGGTTGATTTCCTTTGGGATTGACTGGTTTCATCTCTTTGCTGTTCAAGGGACTCTCAAGAGTCTTCTCCAACACCACAGTTTGAAAGCATCAATCTTCAGCATAAAGCCTTCTTTATGGTCCAACTCTCATAACTATACATGACTACATGTGGTGGAAACACCACCTACAGACCTTTGTCAGCAAAGTGATGTCTCTGCTTTTTACTACACTGTCTATGTTTGTCATGGCTTTTTTTTCCAAGGAACAAGTGTCTTTTAATTTCATGGCTGAAGTCACTGCCCACAGTGATTTTGGAGCCCAATAAAATAAAGTCTGTCATTGTTTCCATTTTTTTCCCATTCTATTTGCCATGAAGTGATGCGACCAGATGCCGTGGTCTTAGTTTTTTGAATGTTGAGTTTCAAGCCAGCTTTTTCACTCTTCTCTTTCACCTTCATCAAGAGGCTCTTTAGTTCCTCTTTGCTTTCTACCATTAGGGTGGTGTCATCTGCATATCTGAGGTTATTGATATATTGTAGATAGGTCTATATGATATGCNTTCAAGCCAGCTTTTTCACTCTTCTCTTTCACCTTCATCAAGAGGCTCTTTAGTTCCTCTTTGCTTTCTACCATTAGGGTGGTGTCATCTGCATATCTGAGGTTATTGATATATTGTAGATAGGTCTATATGATATGCTGGTGCCACATGAAAGTGGATGGCTAGACCCTTATAGCTCTGCTTGGGGTCCAGGGGGAGACAGTGATGAAGGAAAATCCTCCCACTGGTTAGAAATTCAAGCAGGATATATGACTGTACCCTAAGTCTGGGGTGAGAGATGACTAGAGATCTACACTGATACTTGGAAGTTGCTGATGGTTTGGCTGGATGGTCAGGACCTTGAAGACTGGTGACAAGGAAATCTTGGACACAGATATGGGGGAGAACCCCTCTGAATAGGTGCAGATTGAAGATACTTGTCTCCCATGTCAATGCCTCCAAAGGGTGGCCACTGTAGAGGATCTTACTAATCAAGTTGACAAAATTCTGTGCTATGTGGGTCTCAGGGAGCTTCTTTACACAGCTGCCATGCCGCCTGCTCTATGAATACCCAGGAATGAAGAGACCATGCAGCAGAGACAGAGGATGTGGCCGTAACAGAACTCCCTCTGTGAAGGCTGAGCTGGCTACTGCTACTGCTGAGGGCCTGATCTGCAAGTGCCAGCGATTCCGATGTGGTGAGAAATGAATTTTGCCAGAAGGGAATATAAACCTTGTCAAACTGAGCTGGTTGGGACATCTTATGAGTTCCCTTACTAAGTTAAATGTTTTGATATAGGTTCATGTTTTATTTTCACAGGAGTCATGCTTTTATATTTTTGAACTTTATATTTTAGCAGCAAGCACAGTTGTTTCTTAGATTTGGAGTAGCCTGGGTGTTAGTAGTAAGTCCTCTGGCCCTGCCATTGGTTAATATCAGCTGAATCAAACACATGAATAAATAACCTCCACACAGAACTTCTTATCCAGTTTGTAGTCAGACTTGGCTATAATCCCCGCTCTGCCACTTAGAAGCTGTGCAACTGTGAAAAAAGTTTTTCAGCTCTCCCGGCCTCAATTTCCAAATGTAAGAAATGGAGGTGATAAACTGTCTGCCTCATAGGTTGTTACGAGGGTTACACGAGTTGGTATGTACAAAGGCTTTAGNGCTCTGCCACTTAGAAGCTGTGCAACTGTGAAAAAAGTTTTTCAGCTCTCCCGGCCTCAATTTCCAAATGTAAGAAATGGAGGTGATAAACTGTCTGCCTCATAGGTTGTTACGAGGGTTACACGAGTTGGTATGTACAAAGGCTTTAGCATACTGCCTGGCACAGAGTAAAGCTCTTTACAGAGAAGCTTGTATTATTAATATGAATTGATCAAGGTTACCAGGCTCATTTGCACCACTTCTAACCCAAATGCAATTTGTGACATTTTTGGTGAGCCTTACCTATACGGTTTCCGGTTTTGTTTTTAACATATTGAAAGTAGCTAGAGACCACCTACTATTTTTTTATATACATTTTAACAGCTTTATTGTGATATAATTCATAATACCACAAAATTCACTTTTAAAGTATAGATTTCAGAGGGTTGTAGTATATTCAAAGGAGTGCAACCATCACCACTGTGTAATTTCATTATCTCAAAGGATATCCAGTCTCCTAAGTAACCACTTTCTACTTTCTGTCGCTATGGATCTGCCTATCATGAAATAGGCAGATTTCATGTAAATGGAATCATTCACTGTGTGGTCCTATGTGCCTGGCTTCTTTCACCTGGTATGTTTTCAAAGCTCATCCATGTTGTAGCTTGAATCAGTACTTAATTCCTTTGTATTGCTAAATAATATCCCATTGTATAGATATATCATACTTTGGGCATCCATTCATCAGCAGTTGAACCTTTGAGTTGTTCCACTTTGAGCTGCTCTTAACATTTGTGTTCAACTTTCTGTGTGGACATGTTTTCCTTCCCTCAGGTACACGCCTAGCAGGGGGAGGCCACCTATTACTGGGGAACTTAGGCAGGTTGGAAACAGCGACTTCGGGCTCCTGGTTTACATGAGTAACCAGGCAAATGTTAAGCATTCCCCAGTGGTGTGTTGGTTAGATAACCCGGGGTTCAAAGATAGGCAATTTTTGTTGTTGTCACAGTCTTTGCATAAATGTTCATACCGTATTTGCACTGAGTTTTTCTTACGTATGTGGTTAAATCAACCAGCACATTGTTTCTGATCCCATCTCCTCCCTGGAGGGTCTGCATCCTTTTCACAACTACAGAAACAGATTCATTTCACTTCTTTCACCAGAATTACCGTGAGTCCACCCACCGTGGAGACTGGCCAGTCCTGAAGGCCAGCCTAGCTAGCACCAGGCCCTGGTTAGAGAATGAGGGGTTGGCAGATGCTCTGAAGCCTGACCTGATTCTCCGAGACAGCAAGTGGTTTAACTTCATGTGCTCCCAAAGGATCTACAGACAAGAAGATTCACTGAGACCTTTCCCCAGCTTGCCCCCTCATCAGAGTTCCCAGCCCACTTCAGTCCTGCCTGCTTCTGATCTCCAGGGAGGGGCCTTAGGGTCTGTGTGTTTAACTTGCTGTTGCGCCAGTGGGCACATCTGGGGAATGCAGATCTACAAATGCCTGCTCAGTCAGCAGTCCTAGCCTTGGAGGGAAGCTCCAGTCCCACTGCCAGTTAGTTTCGGAACTCAGCAGTTGGGCTTACCCTAGAATCCCAAGGGTCTTCCTTTGAAAAGACTGTCAGGGATTCACAGCGGGTCTCTTGCCTTGCCCACTGCCTCTCTGTGCCCAGATACGCTGCTTTCAAAGTCACTATGACCCTGGGAGTCCTTCGGGGGGACCCTCCAGTCAAAACTATTTTCATAATAATAGTGACTCCTTTTTCCTACGTGTGACTTTTAAAACTCTCATTTTCTCAGGAGTTTTCAAGAGGTTACTGATGGGTGGTAGAATATGTGCTTCTAGAATCCTGTGTTTTATAATTTTTCTGTTTTCATTTCTGATTTGATAAATATTGATAGATATAAGCCACATAAACAAAAAGCTCTTTGGGGTTCTCAATAATTTTTAAGAGTGTAGAGGGATCTTTAGATGAAAACTTTGAGAACCACTAACCTAGATGAATCTTTAATAATTACTATTTTGATACATGAGTAGGGACTGTAGGGGTGAGAGGCGAGGAAAGAATGAAAAAGGAGGAGAGTAGGGAAGAGGGGAAGAGAGATAAGGAAAGAGGTGAAATAAGGAGAGAGAGGGCAACGGCACCCCACTCCAGTTCTCTTGACTGGAAAATCCCATGGACGGAGGAGCCTGGTGGGCTGCAGTCCATGGGGTCTTGAAGAGTCGGACATGACTGAGCGACTTCTCTTTCACTTTTCACTTTCATGCACTGGAGAAGGAAATGGCAACCCACTCCAGTGTTCTTGCCTGGAGAATCCCAGGTTCGGGGCAGCCTGGTGGGCTGCTGTCTATGGGGTCGCACAGAGTCGGACATGACTGAAGTGACTCAGCAGCAGCAGCAGCAAGGAGAGAGAGGAGGGAGGAGATGGGGGGACAAGGGGAAGAATGAGGGAGAAGGGACAGGAGGAGTTGGAAGGGAGAAGATGAGAACAGGAAAGGGAAGAGGGGAAGGAACTTTAGAGCTCTCCCATTTCATAGATGAGGAAACTGAGGCTGAGAGGCATTTAGATATTATATATCCTGTAAAAGTGGAAAAGCTTGGTCTAAACCTTTGTCCCCATGCTGTCCCCCTCTTAAGATCAATCAAGTGTTAACAGGATCACCTTCTAGCCAGATGGCCAAGCAACCAGGAGAGGCCAGGTTGCCAGGGCCTTTACAACTTGTGCTATTTTAAAGTCACTTACAATCCAGGGAAGGGTGTGGAGGAGGCCCAGGATGGGAAGCAGGAAGTGGATAATGGGTGCCTGCTCTGGCCCCGGGCTCACTGCAGAACTCCGAACCCAGACGCACTTCTGGGAGACCAGCCGCCCATTCCCTCAAAGCAGCTGCCTTGGTTTTAGTTCACAGGTATTTCCCCCACCACCTGTCATTCCACACCTCCTTGTTAAACCCCTTCTCTGCCTAACCTTTTTCTTCTCTGGCTGGAAAGCGGGTGTCCAAGGCTACGCAAACCTGTGGGCACATCTGTTTGGCCTCTTCACCACAGTGGTTTAGTACCTTTGCCTCCTAGTCCTCTAAAAACAAAAGAAAGCCTTAATAAACTCCACTCAGTATTATTTTCAATATGCAAAATACGATTTATTACCTAAAGTTTAATCCCTGAATCTCCATGTAGTCTGAACACCCAGGTGAGATTACTTACAGGGGAGGTGGCTTACTGCCCATGGGGGTGAGTGTTGGAGGGAATACTTTCTTAGGGCCCTGAAAGTCACTTTTCTGATTGTAAAGTTAGAGACTACTTTGCACATATACTGACGATACCACCCACCTCTCCAAATATACAACCTTGAATTTGCTTGCATCTGAGTGACTTCTCCTTTGCCCTGTCTTCCTTCACTTCTGGGAGGCCCAGGTCAGAGTGCAAACACATGGAAGCATCTGTGGGAGACGGGGAAGGAAGTACCATAACTAGGAGCCCAGGAACAAACTCGGGAGAACCTTCTGGGAGCGGAGCTTGGGGATTGCACAGGACACGTTGTGAGGCCAGCACTTCAGCAGTTGGCAGGAACTGGGTGCTGCTCATTTCCCTGACCCGCTGCTCAGAATGGAGTCCGCTAAAATGGTGAAGGTGCTGAAAGTTGTCCCTCGGGGCTATGCTCCCGCCCGTCTTCTCTCTTTTTCTCAAGGTGGGTAGAGCAGCAGAGATGGAGGGGGTACAGATTGGGGGAGGTGAGTAGGGGCCATTCACATTGTCTCCCTCTACTCCAGGACCTACTGTGTAATAAAACCCTTAAATGTTTTCTTGGCAAATGATTGAATATAACCATTATGTTTATTTTAAAAGAGTTTATGGAAAAGCTGGCCTGGGGAATTTCTGACTCATTTTGATATCTGAATGAGTAGTTTTGCAGGTGGGCCTGGTGCACCCCTTGAGGTTTACAGGCCTATCAGATGGCCCCAGGTCTGGAAGGGCCTCCGCAAGCAGCAGAGCCTGGGGCCGGGCCTGCCAAGCTGGCAGAAGGGCCAGGCTGCAGCAGGGCCACAAGAGGGGACTGAGGATCCGGGGGACTCAGCACACACAGTCCTCGGACACCACAAGGACATGGCCTGGCAGACCCCAGACCACTCAGAGGGCAAGCCTCACCCAGGAATGGTTTTTGGTTTGAGGTGACCTTTTATTTCCCTAAGTTTAGCATCCTGTCTTTATGAATGAGGAATTTTCTAAAACAAAGGATAAGCTTCTACACTTGAAAATGAGGGATCCTATAACTAAAGCACGTGGTATCTTCCAGAAGGATCTGCTGAGTTTTAAATAAAGGCAGGATATTATGTTTTTTTCCTCCGTATAAGCAAAGCAAAGACATCATCATTCAAGAGCTATCAATTTGTGTATGTAATTACACTTGCAATGCAATAAATATGAGTATACTTGATATGGACAAGATTCACTTTAGCTTGAGTAGATGCTACTAATCCTAATACATCTAATACCACAAATAGGTTTTTAAATAAGTTTACTGTCCTCTGTTCCCACACAGAAAGGCTTTGGTTCCTCTGAGAAGTGTTTGTGTCCCAAACAGCACTCAGCTTTTCCCTTTAATGATAGAAAATGTCCCATCCTCCCGATACAAGCCACCACCACAAGATACACAGATCAAAACTGTCTATTTTACCCATATCTCTGCTTCATTTGTAACATGGAAATGTTTTGCCTGAAAAAAAAGACAAGAGGAGGCAAGGCTGAAAAGGATACTTTCACAATAAAAACACATGTAAAAGAATTGATTTTGTCTCATTACATTTTGAACTGGAATTTTCTTCTAAGACCAAGTAACATGGTCCTCACATAGTCCATTAAAATCAGCAGTTCCTGGGGAAGGTTTCAAATGTCAAAATGCACACTGAGAAAAATCATCTCTTAAAGTGCTCCAAAAAAAAAACTTGATTCCAGGAAATAAAACGGAATATAGTAAATGGTCAATTCTACTGGGAATAGTAGAATTCTACCAGGAACAGAGAATGAGTTGGGACTAGGATAATTTATAATAATCTTAAAAACAGATATATTTTTCAAAAATGTTCAAAATGAAAAACACTGTACTGGAAGGTGTTTTCATAGTGTTGGAGGTTCACACTGGGATCTTTCCAGGGTGATGGTTTTAACAGTAATGTTGGAGACGTTTGGTGAACTTTCAGTCACAGAGCTGCTCACTTGAAACTAAGTTGCAAGGAACTCTCAGACCCTCTAGAAGTAAGATATATTTACATGTGATGATTTCAGATTCTATTCTCAGGTGCCTATGTGCACTGTGATTAAGCCCAGACCTGCAAAAACACAAACAGATAATCTTCAGTCTGTTTTTCAGTTGACATTTGTAAAATCTGAGTTTAAAGAGAGAAAATCAAAGTCTTTAATACACAAACATACACACTGCATCCAAAATAGAGCACTCACATGTCTTAGAAGGATAATACTACATTCCTAGCAACTCAAAGGTGCTTCTTTGACCCTCATTTCCCTCTCCCTTAGTTAACTGTCTGAAGGGCATCTGTGGCCCCCCCTTGCTAAAGAATGGTAATTCTTAGACTGACAACCGGAATTATCTGTATGTATCCTGCTCTCTGGTATACAGACATGGCTTTATTAATTTAGCAAACTCTTGCCAAGGATGATGGAATCACAAATAACTTCATTGTTTATTTCATGAATTTTGAAAAAAATCCATTTATTCTAGGACTGGACTATTCAATTACTCATTTTAGAAATGACACCCACTTCTTAGGATAATATGCACCATCAAATGACCAGCTACTTTTCTAGACAGTCTTTGAAATTCTCTCCCTCCCCTGACCCTGTGTCCAGCAAACAATCTTAAGCTATGCCCCAAATTTGTTCAATCCTACTTAAGTCCCTCCATCAAAAGATTTACCTTCAATTAGACCCCTAAAAACTTTGGCAGATAAATATCTGCCTTTGCGCTCTCCTTCTGAAATGCTAATAAGACTGTCAAGTTTGTGATCTTCCACAGTGAAGTAAGTTTTGCTTGCTGAACAGTTATTTTGGTGGCATTTCTAGGGAGCCAACACCTGACACAGTCATGGAGCTCTCTGAGATTCTAATAAAGCCATAAAGACACTATTCCTGGAAAAATGCACACATATACACAATTTAGCATGTAACTGCACGGACTTCATAGGTCTCCTGAAGCCTCTGTGTGGACTTCACAGGGGTCTGTGACTGGGATAAGGACCCTGGTGCTCCTGGGAGGTGAGATTGGCAATTGGATTTGTCACAGGCTGGAATCAGACTTTCAGGGTATCTGTGCTGGAATACATGCATTGGTGGGAAACTCACTACCTCCCAAGGCAAATCATTCTGTGGCTATAGACTTGAAATTAGAGCTCTCTTTTGGCTGCCCAGGCCCATCCTAGCTTACTCTGACCTCTCTGCTTTCAAGAAGACCAATCACTCCTGCTCTCACACACACAGTAAAGTAGAAAAGCTTCTCTCTTACTCTGAGGGTATGATCCCATGATCCTGAGCAAAAGGCAGTCCCATCAGGGGAAACTCGTAGAGTACTAACACGGTTTTCATGTCCAAACAAGATGGAGACTCGAGACCCCTTGAGGACATCCCAGACGTTGATGGTATAATCATTGTATCCAGCAAACAGCAGGCGACCTTAAAGCAAGAGGTAAGATGGTTATTCAACCAGTTCCTTCCTTTTTTTTTCTTTTCATTACTCTCATTCATGTGCTTGTTCACTCATTCATTCAATAAACAGTGCTTTAGAGCCCACTATGTGCCAGGCATTGTGGTTTGCCCTGGGGATTCAAAGAGGAGAAAGAAAGCACAGTTGCTGGCCCCTGTGGAAGGTGATGGTGGGCAGGCTGACTCCTGTATCACTGCAGCGCTGTGTGGAAGGGGCTGTAATGGAAGTGCTCAGGTATGTGTAAAGTGCTACGTGATCATAGAGGAAAGGGGATCAAAGAGGATACTATGGGAGAAGCACTATTTGAGTTGGCCTTTGAGGGTTGAATAGGAGTTTGCCATGCAGGGAAGGAAGGGAAAATGATGTTTCAAGCAGCAGCAGCCACAAAGGCACAGCTGCACGGCTGGAAGGTGTCTGGGAGAACTGAATGGTCCACTGACACAATACGCCAGCGCTGCCCTAACTTTCCCTGGTAGCCTCTCCAGCTGTGAAGGCAGAGGCGAAGTGAGCTTCGGGGCATGAAGAAGGGGACTCTCACTTCACTCCCTCCACCTCTGAAAAAAGTCCCTTTTCAAGTGTGAAGGGGAAAATGGAAGGCTGGAGAGGAAATGCCTAAAGGCACAGCAGATGGAGTTCTGATATAGCATTGTTCTGAAGAAGAGTGTTAGATGGGCCCAGCTTTCATTTATGGGCTGGGGAAGCTGCTTCAGGCTGGGCAAAATGTGGTGTCAAAAATGCATCGGAGGAAAACCCGTGCAGGCCAGGCGTAGACTCTCAGCAGGTGGAGCCATAGGAAGTTCAGCTGAGGGGAAGCCTGACGGATTCTCTGAGGTCCCGTTTCACAGTCCCAGGAAAACCTTACCACTGAGGGAGAAGTCCACGCTGGAAGCTCCAAAGATGATGCTCTCTTTGGAATAGATGGCGACCTCCCTGTCTGCCCGGAGGTCATAGAGGCGACACTGGGGTGACAAAGAGGACAAAGAGGCACTTGTTTCTGGGTCCGGTTTGGTGCACCAGTGATCACGGAGCTACAGGCAGGTGCCGGTAGCTTGTGTGGTTTGCAGGTCAAGGGGAAAACCTTTCGTTTTCTCTCAGTATTTTCTTCCTCAATCCCAATTCTTATTATATCCCCATGAAGCACTGGAGAGTCCAAGAAACAGCAAATGCAGATTTCTTTAGTACAAAAAACAAAATGTAAGCCTTCTTTTTTTCTGATAAGGAATATGTGTTCATTGTAGAAAATTCAGAAAATCTCAGAAATGCATAAAGAAGGAAATCCTAGAGATATTTACTAACACCTGGCTATTTCCTTCAGCCTTATTCCACTTTAAAAAAATTACTTATTTGGCTGCAACAGGTCTTAGTTGTGGCACGCACAGGGTCTTCAGTTTATTATGGCATCAGTTCAGTTCAGTTCAGTCGCTCAGTCATGTCCGACTCTTTGCGACCCCATGAATCGCTGCATGCCAGGCCTCCCTGTCCATCACCAACTCCCAGAGCATACAGCATCTTTATTTGCAACGTGTGAGGTCTAGTTCCCTTATCAGGGATCAAACCCACGACCCCTGCATTGGGAGTTCGGAGTCTTAGCTACTGGACCATCAGGGAAGTCCCAGTCTTAATCATTTATTTTATGTGTGGATTTAAATGGGGCGAATGTTTCATTATTGCTCCAATTAGCACGATGTTATGAGCATTTTCTAATATCATTAATAATCTTCAAAAAATAGGATTAATGTGGTTGTTATATTCCTCATGTGGATGTATCAGAATCTACTTAGCCATACTCTGCTATGTGTCTTGATTGTGTCTAATTTTTCTCTTTTATAAATATTATGAGGAAGCCATGATCATTCTGCTATCAAAATCTTTATATGAATCTTTAATATTTTCTCAGAATAGCTAAGGAATGGAATCCTTAGAATTGTTTCCAAGAAATTACAAAGAATAAGGAAAGCTTTTAAAATTCCCAAAATGTATACCCTTATATTTTGTTAAATATTCTTTGGCATACAGAAGTTTAAATTTTTCATTATTATCAAACTCTCAATCTATTCCTTGTAATTTCTTTCACAATAGCAAACTAAGGTGAAATTCATTATTTAATAAGATATTTGCTATTTTGAGAGCACAGTAAGGTTGTGCCTACTGAAAAACAGGTCAACATTATTTTGCAACTAGTATCAAAAGCCTTAAAATTACGCCAGTTTTTGACTCATCAAGTTTACATATGAGAATTCATCCTAAGGAAACAATAAGAGAGATACCAAAAATACTTGCTTATAGCAGAGTTTTTAACAGGAAAAGAAAACCTTAAAAAAAACCCTAAATGTCCCCAGATTGAAGATTGGTTAGTAAATGATGACATATCCATAATATGGAAAACTATTCAACCATTAAGAAAATATAATGTAGGAAAGTATTTATTGGCATGAGAAAATGTTCACAATCTATTGCTAAGTGCAAAAAAGCAAATTATAAAACAGCATTTGTTTAAAAACTAAAAAGACAGAAAGGAATTTACTCAACTGTGATTTTTCTTGTGTAGAATGATTAATAAAATTTAGTTTTTTCCCCCTAAGTTTTCTTTATAGAAGTCAAATCAGTTCTATAATCAGGAAAACAATTATTTTTGAAAAATAAAATTAAGTCAGCATATCTCTCCTTCAAATAGGAAAAGCTCTTGAGGACTTAAACATACCGTAGCATCATCTGATCCTGAAGCAAAGGCATCTCCACTTGGGTAGTACCTGCAGAGAGGAAGTGTGGGGAGAAGGCACTTAGAGCAGTGATTCCCAATTTTGGGTGACCATCAGAAGCCTCTGGGAAGGCCGTCCCACGCTGGCCCCTCGGACTCTAGCGACACAAGGACTACTCATTACAGAGACCAGAAACGGAGGCTCAGCTGGAAGGCCCCACTGGCCTACCTTAGTGTCTTCTCTGTAAACAGGGGACAGTGACACTGGCCTTGCAGAGTGTTGGTGAGGATAAATGAGACAATATGTCTGTTTGCATCTGACACTGAACACAGGCAGATGCCTATATCCTTACTTTCCCTTGATCACACACCCCATTCCAAAGGCTTGGCCAGAGCTCAGGGAAAAGGCAGTGCTTACAAACACAGACGCTGCAGCCGGATGAAAGGGGACTGCACTGACCCCTCACCACAGGGGATACCTTTGGCAAGTGACCTCGACTGCCCAGCCTCAGTTTCTCCATCCGAAAAGTGAGGAGGATAATGTACATTTCCTAAAGACTGCATAAGACAATATACACGAAAACCATGGCATGGGGCCAGACAAAATGCATGCAGCGAATATTCTTTCTGTTACAGCCCTCTCCTCAATAATCAGGCCTTCTGGAGAGAGGGGACTGTGAGTTGAGACCTGATGAACAGTAGAAGAGGGTTCTGGGTTGAGGGAACAGCATGGGTGAGAGACTATGCAATTTTAAGCAGTTGTTTCATGAATATATAGGAATTTATTTTTGCAGCTTTATAGTCTATCCTGTATCTTAATAACTTCACCTACTGTAGTAATTTCTCAAATTATTTCCTTGGATTTTCTAGGTACTCTCTACACATCTGCAAAAAGTGATGGTTTTTTCCCCCTTCCTACATTTAAGGTCAGTGAGCTAGAAAATTCTTATTAACATTTCTACTAATAAAGTAATTATTCTTACTGTGTTCTAGCTTTTAAGGGGAATGAGTCTAGTGCTTTCCTCTAAGTATAATGAAGATTCTTCAGTGGTTATACTATAAATGCTGTCTTGATGGTACCATCTTCCAAATGTATACATTAAGTCCTGACCTCTCTCTTGGAATCCAGTTCACAGATCTGGGTACCTACTTGACATCTCCACTTGGTCATACAATAGCATCTCAAGCTTGGCTAGCCCAAGACGGAACTCCAGAATCCATGTGCAACCATTGCCTTCTCCCTGCAGTGCTTCCAACCCTCCCAGTTTTAGCAAATGGATCAGTGTTTATGCCCTTTATAAAAGATTCAGGTTCCCTGAGCTCAGGGTTCTCCTCCTGAAATGCAACCCCTTGCACGTGCAGGTGTCATTTAGTCCTTTTCATGTCACCCTGTGATATTGGAGCTTGGATAACTAGCATAGCTACTACCATCACTATCAGTAATCAACTATCCTTTATCTCTAACCCAGGAATCTTGTGCCTTTGACCAGCACCAATGAAACTCTGGCAGCCTTACTCGATGGCCTGCAATTAGGGTAAAATCTCAAATCCTTCCCAATTCTAGACATTTCTATCCTCACTGTGTCTTCTTTAGTTTCAGCCACAATCATTTCTATCTGGAACTCACACAACAGCCTTCTAACTGGCCATAATACTTCCATTCTCATTCCCCTACAATGCACTCTCCATACAGCAGCCAGAGTGATCTTTTAAGGACAAAACATGCATCATGTTAGCCACCTCAAGTGGTCACCTGGGCTTTTGTTAGGTCCCTGAGCATCTCATCTCCCTGTTCCTCCTCCCAGCTCTTTGAAAGCCTGGCTCCTTCACTATCCTGGTATCAGTTTAAACATCAATTTCTCAGAGATGCCTGACCAGTCAAAGAAGTAACCTATCTCCATCACAGTTCCCTGTTTTATTTTTCAATGGAATTTATCAGTATTTTTGTACACTGTACATTTATCTGTCCTTTGTCTTGTTTGTCTCCTATAGGAAAGTAGAAATTTTTATCTTGTTTAAAACAGTATTCCCAGTTCCTGGAATAATGTTCAGCAGATAAGTACTTAATAAATATTGGCTGAATGAATGAACAAAAAACACTGACTTTGTTTAGACAGGAAATAGCCATTGCCTCTGGTGCAATTACATTGAAATTCTCCAAGAAATCTGCAGTACCGTTCGGTCTCACCACACATCAGCTGTTATTGCTGGAGAAGCCTCTCTCAGCAAAGTAAATTGAGGCTGGAGGCTAAGCATTAGCCCAGGCCAGGAGACAGCAGAAAATAGAGAAGCAACATGAACATTCTACTCACGGACCGGACACTATTGATGTCAGATTCATGTGTTTCAAAGGCCTGCACGCACTGTCCGGAGCGCATGTCCCACACCATGGCTTTCTTGTCACATCCCTGCAAACGCAAAGTTACCCAGAGTTATGACTACTGCAAGGACTGCCCACCGACAGGTATGAGTTCTCGTTATGTCACAGAGATTGCTCGGTTCCCATTAGTAAATGGCTCTGACAATGTGCCTTTTTTTTTTTTTTTTTTTCTTTCTGAGACTAGCTTTATTTAAGGCCACTTCCCTCTGACCTCAGGAGGTCAGAGCTAGGTCCTGGGGTAGGGGGAGCAAAAGAAAGTACCCAGACACCCTTTTTAGCATGTTTTCTTCTCTGCCATCTTTCTAAATGGCTGCAAGTTCTCCAGGGCCTCCTTCTCCCCTTCCTCCTTGGCATTTCTCTTCATGTTTCCCCCTCCTCTCTATCTCTGCTTCTATAAGGCCAGAGGGGAGGGCAAGTGGACAGTGGGTATGGTGGGACCTCCCAGGCTTGCCTCAGGTGTGTGGGGCAGCCTGAACACAGGTGGACAGCCAGGTGCTTCTGGCCAGCTGCAGCCCAGCAGTCTAGTCAGGGGGCTGCCCATAGTCAGCTGAGTGGCTCAGGCAAGTCACTTCCCTGGGTTTCTGCCTTAACACCTATAAAATGAACCCTCTCTGGGTAGTTAACATGATCCAGAGAATCAAAAACACCAAGTTTATGCATATTACTCTGCTTCTAGGAGCATTTTAATAAATTTCTGCAGAGCAGTCTGTGATCAAGCATGAGCAGTATAATTAGACTCTCAAAGGACAAACAGAAGGAAAAATGGGTTAAAATTAGATTGCTGGTTTCAACTCAGAGGAAGGGGTGGGTAAGGTACCATACTGATGTTTCAGAAAGACCTGCAATGGGGATTCAACTCTCCAACATCTTTACTGAGAATGTGGACAAAGGAATCAGAGTGTCTTCAAATCTTTGGAGGACCCTAAACCATGAAGTTTAATACTCTGAGAGAGAGAATACGATCTATAATGATATCAACAATCTGAAAAAACAGTGTAGTTGATTGGAGATAAATACAGTTATACAAAGACATGGGAATTAAACTTACATAGATGGGGCCAAATATCCAAGAAAAAAATCAGGGTCCCTGACAATTAGAGGCTTCACAACCCTCATCTGAGGTCCAGAACTAAGAGGTGGGCAGCTTAGAACAAAGGGCCTTTATGTCTTCCAGTTGCAAACATCATTAGATGGTGTCTGCATCTCTGTCCCCTCCCACCACTGTCTCTTGACAGAGATGAGACAGGACCGGGGTCAGGTCAGCCAGCTCAGTTCTCCACGCTTATTCCCAGATGTCCTAGAAATACTTGCTTCTCCTACTTGCCTAACACACTGGAAACTCTTCCCTCTACTATTCATAATACAGTAGAATATATGGGGAGGTGGGGGGCAAATGCTTTTGTGCCTTCTGCACAGTTTACAAAGGATGAAATGTGGAGTCAGGCAGCAAAGGTGGGTCCCAGGCGTCCTAACTCCTTGCCTGGTGCTCGTTTGCCATGGTGGTCTGCTTGCCTGACTCTGAGCCTTCAGTCACACTGCTCCCTGTGCCTGGGAGCTGGAGGGGCTGGAGGCTGGCAGGGGTGGGGTGGGAGAGTGTCCCACTTGTGCCAAAGCCCTGATCACACCACAGCTATGGCTCACCGCTGTTTCTACCTGAGCTGCCTGGTGCCCTGGCTGCTCTCTACTGCTCTCAGATGCCAACTCTCTGCTACGCAGCCAAGGAGTCTCAGCCCTGCTCCTGGGATGTCCCGTCTAGTTCCACAAATTGACAGGAAGTGCCACCCTGAGGCTCCCTGGTGGACAGAGGGCTCCTAGAGATCTTCCTGGGATCTTTACCCCAGACACGAAGGTGTTCCCGGTTTCTGATGGTGCCAGGTCCAGGCAGAGCACATCGGCCCCATGTCCATGGAAGCTCTGCAGCAACTGCCCGCTCTCCACATCCCACAGGGCACATGTGCCGTCGCCGCTCGCCGTCAGGATCTGCCACCGGAAAGCACAGGAAGGGTGTCATTGGGGCCTCTGGGGAAGCCAAGCAGATTTCCACAGGGAAGAGAAGGCTCCTCACTCACTCTCTCTCTCTCACACACACACACACACTCCTGCTTAATCTGGACTCTAGCACAGAACTCTTTCTCCAGTACCGAAAAAGACAGCCTATTTTTGACACCCTTGCTGTCGTGAGCTGTTTATATACCTGTCCTCTTGCAGAGGATGAAATCTGGAGGCCTTCCTGCAGTACCTGCCTGCCTGACACGTAGGAAGTGCTCTGTGAACACCTGCTGAACACAACCCCCAGCGGGTCCCATAGGCAGCCAAGCCTACCACTGAGCTTCCCAGACATTAACGTGCGCCCCACACCCAGAGACTCCCTGGGCCACTGAGTGGTGTGGACACACACGTGCAGGGCCAAGGCCTTTGCTGTGCGCTGACCACGTCCAGGCCCTCCACTAGGTGGCAGGGTTGCAGAAAGACTGTGCCTTGGTCACTGCTCTCCTGGAGCTCCGTTAACAGGATTGGCAGGAAACCTATCTAACTCCCGGTCCCCATGTTAATCAATTCCAGGGCAAGCCACACTTTCCCAGTGCTGCATTAGACAATACTGAGACCAACTAAAAATAAACTAGCTGCTTGCTCCAGGAAATAACCTCATCCTGTGAGATAAGACTCTGAACTACCTAAACAACTTACTTATCAGGACTAATAGCTTTGTAAAAAATTAATGAAACAGAGTGTGCTGTGCTAAGTCGCTTTAGTCATGTCTGATTTGTTGAGACTCCATGGACTATAGCCCACCAGGCTCCTCTTTCCATGGGTTTCTCCAGGCAAGAATACTGGAGTAGGTTGCCATTCCCTTCTCCAGGGAATCTTCTGGACCCAGGGATTGAGCCTAGGTCTCCTTCATTGCAGGCGGATTCTTTATCTTATCGTCTGAGCCACCAGGGAAGTCCTCAGTCTAGCCCTTAAATGGAAATTTTTCCTAGCATGCTATTTGATCAAAGAAATGAATAGTTTTTTAAAGTTAACAGTAAATTCTTAATCTTTAAAATATTTTAAATATTTGTGATCTTCATCATAATGTAAGTAAAAATAAAATTTAAAAATCAAACATTCATTATGATAAATGCACTAAACAGACCCTCTAACTCCATTGTCACTTATTTATTTTGGAATGCAGAGAACTTGCAGGTCTTATACCAGCCTTTTGAGGTTTCCATTTTTCATCTTAGATCAGTGGTACCCAACAAAGGCTATGCATTTGAATCACCTGTGAAGCTTTATGTTAATAATAAAAGAATAAGAGCTAGCATTTATTGATATTTACCAAGGTTTATACCAAGTACTTCTGGAGAAGGAAATGGCAACCCACTGCAGTATTCTTGCCTGGGAAATCCTATGGACAGAGGAGCCTGGTGGGCTACAGTTCATGGGGTTTCAAAAGAGTCAGACACAATTTAGCTACTAAGCAACAACACTAAGTACTTTACATGAATCATCTCATTTAACCCTCAGAAAACCTCATGAGGGAGGAATATACTACCATCCCCACTTGTAGGTGAGAAAAAAGAAACACAGAGGATAATAAAACCTTATTTAGAATTGACCACCTAGAACATCAGGCTAAACACCTTCTGTGGCTTTGGCTGCTCCTCACACCCAAAGACACGAGGAACAGCCACGGGAGCAGCCAGGGCAGCCGTGACCCCTACTGCACAGCCCTGCGAGACTCCCGGTGGCAAGCAGCAGGGGTAAACGCTGCCCTCCCAATCAGAACACTGCCCCCAGACAGCAACCAACTTCCCATCACCAGGTCTCCCTACCACTACCCTTGCTGGCCCACCTCCTGACATCAGTCAGCTGAAACCCACCCTGCCCCAGCCCCTGCAATGGCCGCCTACCGTCTGTAGGGTCCGCTCCACCATGCGGGGCATGTAACCCAGCCCTCCTACCTCTCAGGCTGCCTGCCTCCCACAGTGCTCCCCTAACACCCCACTGGCAACACACTGTCCTCCAAGGTAGCCTCTCAAGGCATGTTTATGACCCCCCACTCCTGCTCCAGGCTCCCAGCCTCCCCGCTGTGCAGCCACCACTGGTAGCTGGCCATATGGGTGGTGGCATCTATGAGGGTTTGCTGGAGAGACGCGACAAAGGCAGTGTAGGATGTTTAGGATTCTGAAAGAAAACCTAGCCTACATATTACCTCCACTTTGTGGCTTATTCAAAGTAGGGTACAGATTTTCTATATGAAGCCTTCTTTTTTCACATTTGTTCAAATGGAAGTCTAATATAGATACAATGAGGTGTGCCAAGCACACAACCCTGAAAGTCAGCACTCAGTGAAATTCTATACACAGAAGGACCTTGGGACCACTTCTCTGACTCAAGACAGGAATTTCCACCACCCCAGAATTTCCACCTTCCCTGATCCACTCCCACCCCCACCAACTCAATTAGAGGAGGAGGTCTGATATGGCAGGGGATTCATTTCAACTGTACCAACAATCAACAGCCCCGACTTTACCCATTTCTGATTTTATTAAAAATAGTAATGTAACTAGGAGTTCCCTGGTGGGCTAGTGGTTTGGATTCCACATTTTCATCATTGTGGCCTGGGTTCAATCCCTGGTTGGGGAACTGAGATTCTGCAAGCCATGTGGTGTGGCCAAAATTATAATATATATACATATATATATTATATTTGGGCTTCCCAGGTGGCACTAATGGTAAAGACCTCGCCTACCAATGCAGTAGACATAAGAGACGTGGGTTCGATCCCTGGGTTTGAAGATCCCCTGGAGGAGGGCATGGCAACCCCCTCTAGCATTCTTGCCTAGAGAATCCCATGGAGCCTGGTGGGATATGATCACAGGGTTGCAAAGAGTCAACTAAAGTGACTTAGCCTTCTATATAAAATTATATATATATATAAATTATAGTACATATAAAACCAGTGAGAAGCAACAGGAGCTTCCTCTTAGGGCCAACTGCTGGAGCATACACATTCTCCTGTAAAGAGGGATACTGAACAGTTTCCTCACCTGCACCCTCTCTTTAGTTCTCCATGACCGAACTTGCTCCCCCTGCAGGCTGGCGCATCATCACCCAGGCCCCTGATTTACCTGCATGTCAGAGTTGGTGAAGCTGCAGGCCGACAGGTAGTTGGTGTGCATAGCAACAGACTTCTTTTTGGCAGCCATGTTTTCATTTTTGTCGAATGTCAGTGGATACACAGAACATTTATTATCCAAACCACTAGCAGGGAAAGAAAGAAGGGTCAAATGTTAACACAGGGCAATAGAACATGTGTATACTTTCTCATTCACACACACTTTCAAAAGGTTTTTCTTTGGCAGTATTATATGTTGTAACCTATCCCTAAACTTTTACTTTGAATATTTAAAAATGGATAGTAAAACTGAAAGAAAAATAGTACAACAAACTCCCAGATCCCTTCACATAGATTCGCTAACTTAACATTTTGTTGCATTTGTGGGAACAAATTCTGAACCATTTGAATGCAAGTTGCAGATATGACATACTACATCTAAATACTTCAATCTGCAAATTACTTCTCCTAAAAATAAGACCATTCCTTTATAATCACCAGCTCATTATCACATCTGAGAAAACTAACAAAAATTCCGTAACACCATGTAGTAAACCATCCATATTCAATTTTCCAACTGTCTCAAGGATCCAGAGCCCAGATAGGTCTACATATTACATTCTGGTTTTATATCTTTTTAAGATCTTTAGTGGAGAAGGAAAAGGCAACCCACTCCAGTCTTCTTGCCTGGAGAATCCCAGGGACAGAGGAGCCTGGGGGGCTGCAGTCCATGGGGTCGCAAAGAGTCGGACACGACTGAATGACTAAACAGCAGGATCTTTTAATGGAGGACAGACACAGTTTTTGACTGTTTATAATGAGAGACTTCATTAGGTCAGTTGTCTTACAGAATGTCACAGTCTGGATTTGTTGTGTTGGGAATGGCTACCCGCTCCAGTATTCTTGCCTGGAGAATTCCATGGACAGAGGAGGCTGGTGCGCTACAGTCCATGGGGTCACAAAGAGCTGGACACGACAGAGCCACTAACACTTTCACTTTTATTAACGTTACATTTAAGTATAACATTTTTAGCAATAATATAAATGTGCTATATAAAGGCGACACTGTGTATTTCTTTCTTACTGCTTCACTTTAGGAGGCTTGCCATGCCTCTCATCCCAAGATTGGTCGTGCCAACTTTGATTACTTGGTCAAAGTGGGGACCACAAGATCTTTCCACAGTAAGGGTGACTTGCTGGTGATTACAAGCATACCTTGTTTTACTGTATCTTGCTTTATTGCAGTTTTTACAAATTGAAGGTTTGTGGCGACCCTGCCTCAAGCAAGTCTATCAGTGTAAGTTTTCCAACAGCAGTTTGCTCACTTCATGTCTCTGGGTCACGTTTTATTGTAATTGTCACAATATTACAAACTTTTTCATTGTTATTACATGTTTTATAGTGATCAGTGATCTCTGATGTTACTACTGTAATGGTTTAGCAATACCACAAACTGTGCCCATTTACAATGGTGAACTTAATCGATAAATGCTGCATGTGTTCTGACTGCTCCACCACTCAGCTGTTCCTCCATCTCTCTTCCTCCCCTCAGGCCTCCCTATTTTCTGAGACCCAACAATAATGAAATTAGGCCAATTATTAACCCTACAATGGCCTCCAAGTGTTTAAGTGAAAGGAAGCATTGCAAGTCTCTCACTAAATCAAAGGCCAGAAATGATCAAACTTAGTGAGGAAGGCATGTCAAAAGTGTTAAGATCATTACCATCATCATTTCATGTGATGCTGAAATTATCCCAGATTTGGACACTGGGGGCCCCTTCAAGTGGGTCTTATTTTACATTTGATATGACTCCACTGATATGACAATGTTCCCTTGCTTCCTGGAACAAGGAAACACCTTCAGCTTGCTTTATTCTCTTCCTGCCCAGAATGACTCCAAGGAGCCCTGCTTCTATTTAGCGGGGAATGACATTTGGGAGGGGTTCTCTCTTCTGAGGCCCTGTGCCTTTCTAATTGCTTGGAAGTACAGGTGTAGGCCTGGCTAGTTTATGGCCAGTGACTGGCCTCGGCAAGCTTGTTTATAGATCATGTGGGTGAGAGCGACTGGCACCTGAGTGTGACAATGGACAAGCATGCTCCAGACTGGGCTTCCCTAACCCTAGAGGTGAACTATGTTCTCCTATTCTGAAGCTCCAGGCTCATTGCTGTAGCTCTGTTGGGATACTCACACTTAGGATTAGTTGTAATGCTATGCGAAGGAGAAACGTTCTGCAGTGTGATGCAAGAAGGAAGGGCATGTGACTTCACAGGGAGGGGATGACTGGACGCTCCGCGTTTAGACCCCTCCTGGACTGTGCTCTGTGCATCTCCTCCTTTGGCTGGTTCCCATTTGTATCTTTTCACTGTGATGAAACTGTGAGCATTAAGTATAGCGCTTTTCTGAGTTCTAGTTATTTACTGAGCCTGATGGTAATTTTTGGGCATGACCTTGTGCCTATGTGAAGTTGAGGAGAGTCTAGTGGGGGTTATGCCGTGTAACTGCTGAGCTGTCCGAACTCCTTCACACCTACCTTATAACTGTGTCATATGTACATAAGTGTGTTAAACATGTATGTGTGTTCACATCTATATTTATACCTATATCTTTTATTGTGGTCCCTTCATATCCTTTTAGGAAGTACATGGGTATACAATTTACATAAATATTGCCATCTAGTTATAAAATGATACAAGCTACTTTTGAGTTATTTAAAAAATGGGAAAATATGAAATGCATGTATGTAAGCAAGGTCTCCAGAGGGATCTCACCAAGTGGAGAGAGTGGGAAGTTGCCCTAAACAATGGTCTAGACAGAGAAGATGTGGGGAGTGATGGCTGGGGTGACCCTGGCTGGAGAATGCTCCAAAGTTTTTGCTTGGAGGTCCAGCATTTTCATATTTGAAATAAAACCCTTTTCTCTTGATTATAAAAATAATATATGCTTTAAAAAAAAACCTGAAAATAGACAAAATTGTGTAAAAGAGAAAAACACCCATAGTCTCAACATCCAGGAGAACTACAATTGCATTTTGGTGTGGTTCATTACAGCCTTTATGTTGACACTTCTTCTCTAAATATGGCTGAGCTCCTACTATATAGAAATACTTTGAATGGTCCAGAATTAACACAAGGACAGGGAATTATAGTGGTTGCAATTCTCACTGCCAACTCTGTTAAACTGAGCACAAGAAAAACAAATTAAGGCACAATATTCCTATTACTCTTGATGCTCTTTTCACTTACTATCATTAAGATTTTCCTTTTTAACAGCTGCATAATATTCCATTCAATTCATGGACCACCACTCACTTAATTTCCTTTAGTGGGCATATTGTTTCCCCATTTTTGCTTTATTTTAAATAACAATACAATAAATGTCATTGCTCATATGTTTTGTTTCTATATTTCTTTCTTTCAAACAGGTTCTTAGATGTGGAATCACTAGATCAATGGTCATAAATTTTTCAAGGCTTTGAATACATATTACCAACATGTTTTCCAAAGTATCTGCACAAATTTGTGGTCCCTGCCAAGAGCATCTGAGAGCGGAGAGAATAGATTTTTAACTTATACTAATGTCAATCTGTAATAAAAATAAATTATGAAAGACATTCTGCAATTTCTTTTGCCTTGATAAAATTCAAGGAGGATTACACAATGCTTAAGTAATCAACAAAAGTTACAAGTTCTTATCTGTATAACATATGTTGACAGAATAACATTGTTTATAGAACAGTGTTTTATGGCTAACAGGACATATGAAAGGCTGCTGTTTCCCCTACTTACCCACATGCAATGGCACATCCTGATGGGGCGTACGCACACGCCATCACCCACGTGCAGGGCATTGTGACTGCATGCTCCTGAAACACAGCACACACCGTGCTTAGAATAAATGAGGGCGCTTCGACAAAATGTCAGTTTTTAACAAGTAAGATCGTTGAGGCATCTACCAAATTACAAAGGGGTTGTTGAGACTGGTGAGGAGACTCAGCTCTCCAATAATCATCCAAACCTTATATCATATATTCTATGAGTTAAAAATCTCACCTAGCAAAAAGATATCCTTAACTTCTTACTGCTATACTCCCCCTGTTGTTTTGAATGAATACTGGGACTCGTTTTCTTTGAAAAGACTATCCAAATTTCATTTCAGACATATATGCATATATATATACACACTTCATCTTATTTACTCAGATGCTATTTTTAAAACATACTCTTGAAAACATACTCTTGACTTTTTATATGTGTTAGTTTGTTTACTTGCGAGTGAGTATATGATAGCCTCTATCCCCTGTGGGTCCTAAATCATTCCAGGCAGGAATGTGGGTGAGGGTGGGGAGGGGTCATGGAGGGAGAAAAGGGAACCAGTCAAATGGAAGCATTAAGCGGACATCAAAGTCCTCGGATCCTGGCTGGGGTCTGAGTCACCCATATTCTCCTGCATACACAGATAGGCAACCAAGGCACACTTAAAAAACTTCGGAGTCTGTGGCCTTATTTCCCTGGGAGCCCTGGGCCCAGTTCCAATACCAGTGATACGTGCAGCCTCACACAGGCTGGCCATCTGATCTACCTCAGTCTCTGTCTCCACCTGGTGACTAGATGGTTTCTAAAGCACATTCAAGCACTGGTCTTCTTTCCTGTTATGATCCTCTGTGTTTTTGTGAGGAGACATTGGCCCTGATACTCCTGTCAAGATTCTGCTGTCACTCCCAGTCTAGCAGCCCTTCGGACACCATGACTAGCCTCAGGGTGTCACCAAGGAGGTGAGGTGGCCCCTCTCAGCAGAGGGCCTCCAGCCCTTCTGCTGACCAGCAGTGACTACATGCCCTGCCAGGGGCCTCCAGTGGCAACACCACAGCTCCCCAGAAACCAGGCAGCATGTGCTTTCTGCCATGCTAAGGCTTCAGTGGAAGGATGCCCACTCCCTTACTCCTGAAGACGCTGAGGAGTGCTAGGAGAGGCAGGGTGACATATGGAAGCCCTCTGCAAACTGCTATATTGTCACGCTTATCATTCCCCATGGGCGTGACCATGTAGGACTTTGCTCTACAAGATGGTTCTTGACCAGACCAACTGCCTATTATGACATTTAGTGAACATGTTCAATAATGCACAGTAAGGATGCTGTTGAGACAAATATGGGTTTTCTTTTTTATACAGTGAAAGGGACACTGTCTTTCTAAGTAAATGTTGGCGTCCATATTTAATATACAGTACTTGTTACCGTAAATGCCAACACAATGCAGGCACTCAAGCTCACCTACACATAGATTCTGCCCTTTCTGTTTAGTTAATAGTCTAAACTTAGGTCTCATTTGGAGCAGTGCATGTCTATGCCAGACTTGCAAGGGGCTCGGACTCCATGGCACCTCCATGAAGTGCAGTTTAATCCCACTGAAGTCTCAGGTCCCCACCCACCATGGGGTCTAGCGGGAGACAGAGATGGAAGAGAAGACTGGGGATTTGGTATCTCTTCTCATCAGTCAGAAGAAAAATCATCAGTGCACTGGCAAGTGTGAATGTGACAAGTTTCTGGGCCACACTCTTTCCTGTTTCCATGTCAGCCTCCATGTTAGTCCTGCATGCTCTACTTCAGGCCAAGGGCTGGAATTTGGAGGAATGAATGCTACAGTGTCCTGCTGAGCCATCTGAGCACAGATGGGCTTTCGAGGAGTTTACGCCCCCAAGTAGGCCCCTGAGGGGCAGGGCAACCACTAGGGCGATGCTTGGAGAGGATGAGGACAGGACTGGGATTCTGGAGTCCCTCAATCCACCGGGGACAATGCCTTACCTTGTTAGTGGTGAAGGAATCCCACACGATCACTTTCCCATCCTGGAGGAAAAGAGTAAAGAGTTCAACAAACTAGAGATCACCACTGGGGAGATGGGGGGGCGGGCAGCATAGGGGTGGGGAGGGAGAAGTACAAACTGTTACACTGCTAGATGCCAGGGGCTGGGGCTGGGCTACGTGTTTAACAGGAAAAGCTTCAGTTTAGGCAAGTGAAAAATTTGGGAGATGGATGAGGCTGAGAGTGGTGCAACTGTGTGAGTGTACTTAGTGCCACTGCACTATACAGTTAAATCTGGTTAAAATAGTATGTTTTATATTATGTGACTTTTACCAAAAGAAAGAACATTTAAAAAAGAGGTACAAACTGTTACGTATGATATATTGTACAACATACAGAATATAGCCAAGGTTTGTAATAACTATAAATGGAGCATATAACCTTTAAAAATTGTACATCACTATACTGTACGCCTATAACATATAATATTGCATATCAACTACACTTCAAGAGAAACAAGACAAAAACAAAAAACAGTAAACAGTTTAAGAATCGTCAGCAAGACTTAACAGGTGAACTGCTCAGAACCACTTGGAAAACCAGAGGAAGTGTCTGGACAATCAAGACCCTACAATGCACCCTTGAAGAAACAGGAATAGATGGGACTATACTTCCCAGCCTGGTGCAAGGCTCAGGTCTAAACCCTGCATCCCTTGCACAGATACAATGACAGAAAGCAATACTCGGACACTTTTTTCATACCATTTATAAACCAAGCACAAACTGCTGGTAAACTCTCATCACCACCATACCCGAATGTTAGTGAGTTACACCAGGATGAGGTAATCCTGAAATGACCTTCAGATGCCTAACAGCCACTAACAGTCTCCGTCTCCTCACCCTCCCCACCAGTCTCTCCTCTCTACCACTCACCTTGGAGTCCACATTCCCTGGAGGACTTTCTAAGAGCCTCACCCCACTCCTGGCCTCCCCACCCCGTGTGGAAGCTGTGGAGCAGTTCCAAGATCAGTCTGACTTCTCCAGGTGCTCAGGAACATCCCCTACCCTGACGTTTCACACCTCCCACACCTATGCTGCAAACATGGGACTCACACCTGTGATGGTGGGACCCCCGTGGGCAGCTGTTCAGGAAACGCAGAGCACTCCCACAGAGCTCTGGGCTGGCGATGCCACGGACAACATGGCCACGTTCACTGCAGCCATCTGTGGGTGTGGGGAGGGGCTATGATCTCATCCATATAATACAAACTCGCCAGAGATAAACCCACATGAGCGCAGTCATCTGCCCAGAACGTGGTGTATGGGTGGTCCAGACCCCCAGGCTCCAGCCAGCAGTGGAAAAGAATGGCCGAGTAGATTTCCTCCAGCACATGGGTGGAGGATGTGCAATCCTCAGGGATGGAGAATCTGCAGCCTCTATGGTGGGCTGGATTTTTTATTAATCACTCAAGCCATCTGGAGCCAAATCTGGTGAGTGAGGTGGATGCCACTTAGGGACACCAGCAAGGTCTGATGAACTAAAGTGACTAAAGTGGCTTGCTTCACTTCATCTGATGCTGAGATCACGCTGCATGGGCCTGAGGAGTCATGGTCAAGGTCAAAGCTGGGAGCTCGGAGTCTTTTAAGACTCCTAAGCACATTGGTTCTTCTAGTCTAATTTCTCCGACTAAAGGCCCAAACGCAAGGTTTGGGTGGATTAGATAACAGAGCAGAGCAGAGAGCTGGGGGTGGGGTGGGGTCTGGAGCTCCTGCTTGCTGGGGTGGGGGTAGAGACTCGGTGCATCGCCCAAGTCAGCGCTCCCTTCAGAGGCTTCCTCCAGTGCACAGGTGGCCTGCCTGGCCCCACCACCCACCCGCTGTGTGCTCTGGAGAGACAGAGCACCCATGAGGCTAAAATCAGTCTCGGAACTAAACGCGGTCCCTCCATGAGCACAGATGCATACACGAGGGGCCTATGTACCTGGAGAGACTGAGCCTACCCCAACCCCACCCACACAGTCAGGCGGATTAATCTGCTTTTCAGGGGAGAAAGGCTGCTCTGAGTCACTCAGAGTCTGTTCCAGGGCCCTTCTGCTGCTCCCCACCTTCCTCCCNTGCAACTGTGTGAGTGTACTTAGTGCCACTGCACTATACAGTTAAATCTGGTTAAAATAGTATGTTTTATATTATGTGACTTTTACCAAAAGAAAGAACATTTAAAAAAGAGGTACAAACTGTTACGTATGATATATTGTACAACATACAGAATATAGCCAAGGTTTGTAATAACTATAAATGGAGCATATAACCTTTAAAAATTGTACATCACTATACTGTACGCCTATAACATATAATATTGCATATCAACTACACTTCAAGAGAAACAAGACAAAAACAAAAAACAGTAAACAGTTTAAGAATCGTCAGCAAGACTTAACAGGTGAACTGCTCAGAACCACTTGGAAAACCAGAGGAAGTGTCTGGACAATCAAGACCCTACAATGCACCCTTGAAGAAACAGGAATAGATGGGACTATACTTCCCAGCCTGGTGCAAGGCTCAGGTCTAAACCCTGCATCCCTTGCACAGATACAATGACAGAAAGCAATACTCGGACACTTTTTTCATACCATTTATAAACCAAGCACAAACTGCTGGTAAACTCTCATCACCACCATACCCGAATGTTAGTGAGTTACACCAGGATGAGGTAATCCTGAAATGACCTTCAGATGCCTAACAGCCACTAACAGTCTCCGTCTCCTCACCCTCCCCACCAGTCTCTCCTCTCTACCACTCACCTTGGAGTCCACATTCCCTGGAGGACTTTCTAAGAGCCTCACCCCACTCCTGGCCTCCCCACCCCGTGTGGAAGCTGTGGAGCAGTTCCAAGATCAGTCTGACTTCTCCAGGTGCTCAGGAACATCCCCTACCCTGACGTTTCACACCTCCCACACCTATGCTGCAAACATGGGACTCACACCTGTGATGGTGGGACCCCCGTGGGCAGCTGTTCAGGAAACGCAGAGCACTCCCACAGAGCTCTGGGCTGGCGATGCCACGGACAACATGGCCACGTTCACTGCAGCCATCTGTGGGTGTGGGGAGGGGCTATGATCTCATCCATATAATACAAACTCGCCAGAGATAAACCCACATGAGCGCAGTCATCTGCCCAGAACGTGGTGTATGGGTGGTCCAGACCCCCAGGCTCCAGCCAGCAGTGGAAAAGAATGGCCGAGTAGATTTCCTCCAGCACATGGGTGGAGGATGTGCAATCCTCAGGGATGGAGAATCTGCAGCCTCTATGGTGGGCTGGATTTTTTATTAATCACTCAAGCCATCTGGAGCCAAATCTGGTGAGTGAGGTGGATGCCACTTAGGGACACCAGCAAGGTCTGATGAACTAAAGTGACTAAAGTGGCTTGCTTCACTTCATCTGATGCTGAGATCACGCTGCATGGGCCTGAGGAGTCATGGTCAAGGTCAAAGCTGGGAGCTCGGAGTCTTTTAAGACTCCTAAGCACATTGGTTCTTCTAGTCTAATTTCTCCGACTAAAGGCCCAAACGCAAGGTTTGGGTGGATTAGATAACAGAGCAGAGCAGAGAGCTGGGGGTGGGGTGGGGTCTGGAGCTCCTGCTTGCTGGGGTGGGGGTAGAGACTCGGTGCATCGCCCAAGTCAGCGCTCCCTTCAGAGGCTTCCTCCAGTGCACAGGTGGCCTGCCTGGCCCCACCACCCACCCGCTGTGTGCTCTGGAGAGACAGAGCACCCATGAGGCTAAAATCAGTCTCGGAACTAAACGCGGTCCCTCCATGAGCACAGATGCATACACGAGGGGCCTATGTACCTGGAGAGACTGAGCCTACCCCAACCCCACCCACACAGTCAGGCGGATTAATCTGCTTTTCAGGGGAGAAAGGCTGCTCTGAGTCACTCAGAGTCTGTTCCAGGGCCCTTCTGCTGCTCCCCACCTTCCTCCCACCTCCACCCACCTCCAGACGCCCTCTGCAGTCCGGGTGGATGGATGGCGTGAGTCAGCGGTGCCGACGCAGCCCTCCTCCCCTCCCTCCCTCCCTCTCTAGTAAGAGCGGTACAGAGCGACAGAAACCCAACACATGGTGTTCTCTTAAGGATTTAAAAAAGTCTAAAAGGCTAGGCAGCAACACAGACATCTGAACAACACCTTTGTAAAATGGAGCATTTGGGAAAAATAAGCCTAGAAAGAAATGCTCTAAAATAATACCGACTATGATAGGGTGGTAGGAGTAAAAACTTCTCTTTGCTCTCATTTCCAGTAAAATACATAACCAATAAGCACATGCAATGTGATATACTAGATTTGTAGGTAATACAGGAGACTAATAACACCTGTCCTATACTGTACCGGCATGGATATTAGAGCTCATGGATTATTTAGAATATGTATCCCCCTGGTGGTTCAGATGGTAAAAAACCTGCCTGCAATGCAGGAGACCCAGGTTAGATCCCTGGGTTGGAAAGATCCCCTGGAGAAGGGAATGGCTACCCACTCCAGTATTCTTGCCTGGACAGAGGAGCCTGATGGGCTATATAGTCCATAGGGTCGCAAAGAGTCAGACAATGACTGACTGACTAACACTTTCACTTTCCCCCCCACAGTTTTAATATTTATAAGGGCTATAAACAAAAATCAAATTTTCCTTTGAAAAAGTTGGACTAAAGGAAGCAGCAGGAGCCAGGGGCTAAACCAGCCAAAAAAATATATGACCTCAGTGTGTGGTTCAAGGCATGCAACACCAACATAGACATAAAAAGCAGTAAGCAGTGTAGTCAGCCTCCTGAGAGACATGTCCTTGTCCAGGCCCCTCCCTCGTTATATCAGGCTTGGTCTGTGGGACCAGGGGTATACCGCAGAAGGGAGGAGGGCACGTCACTGCTGAGCCCAGGTCATCAAACACAGCATGGCTTCTGCTTCTGTCTCCTTCTGTTGCTGTGGGAGGCCAGCTACCGCATCATGAGCAGACCAGTGGTGAGGTCCACACAGTGAGGAGCTAAGGCCTCCAGCCAAGAGCCACGTGAGCGAGCCATCTTGGAACGAACTTCTGCCTTAGCTGAGCTGTCAAATGACTGCATCCCCGACCAATGTATTGACTGGAACCTTGTGAGACACCCTGAGCCAGAACCATCCCACTGAGCTGCCCCTGATTCCTCACTCTCAGAAACCATGTAAGATACCAAATATCCACTGGTTAAGTTGCTAAACTTGGGGGAAATTTGGCATGCAGCACTTTAATAAGTAATACATAGGATGCAAAATCAATGATGTGACCTATATAAGCTGAACGACAAAAATTGTATTTCCCAAAAATACATAGTTTAAATGTGTTACTTCGGGTGTAAAGACTGCTAAACTCTTAAGCTGAAAGTAGCCACGGTGGCACCTCACTTATGCCCTCAACTTGGGGGAGAAAAACACCTTAATTTAAAAATGCTTTCCCTTACAAATAAGACCATGAAATACGGTCAGGAAGAAAAACTTTTGAATGGTTTGTCAAACAGAGTTTATAATATTTTAGTTACTGCCAATTGCAAATCTACCCAAATTGGTTTAAGTCCTCAAGCATGCCAGAGAATTCTTAACGAGGTAACTTGTGCCCTTTGGCAAACAGGCAGAGTCACAACGTCCTGAGAGGGTTTTTGAAAAGGACGGCTCCTTCCCTTCAGCTTTACAATCAGAAGCATGCCCACCATCACCCGACAGGTGTGACGTACCTGAGAGGAGCTCACGAGCCTCCTCTTATCCTTGCACCAGTCCATGCACAGAACCTTGTTCCCGTGGCCTTTGAGGGTCCTCCTGGTCTTCATGACAAACTGCCCCAGGGCCTCCACGCGCTCGGCCACCTGGTGCACTGCAAGGACAAGGCGCACTCAATCCCGTGACCAAGGACCACGTCTGAGCCTCACGCTGGAACAGGGAGGCTGCCAGGGCTCTTCTTCCCGCACTGTACCCTCATGACTCGAGATGCTCTCTCTTTCAGGCTCAGCCCCCATAGCTCAGTGGGTGAAGAATCTGCCTGCACTGCAGGAGACACGGCAGATGCAGGTTCCATCCCTGGGTCGGGAAGATCCCCTGGAGGAGGAAACTGGCAACCCACTCCAGTATTCTTCACTGGAGAATCCCATGGACAAAGGTGCCTGGCAGGCTACAGTCCAAACGGTCACAAAGAGTTGGACACAAGTGAGCAACTACGCACCCACAAAACACAGAAGGTAGAGACATGTTGTCATTTTCTGTGGGTTTCAGACTCTATGTTTATAACTTACATAATATCATATATCAACTATGCTTCATTTAAAAAAAACCCTATGTTTTTCAAAGCGCTTGCATCCATATATGCGTGTTGAGGGACTGAGGAAAGGACTGCCTGCTATCTGCAAAGCTTGACACAGAATCCTCCCACTGAAAGGCCACAGCTCTGCGATGCGGGCGGAGGCAGTGGAGTGAGGTTGCTATACCCACTGATGGGCGAGGAGACTGAGGCTCACAGAGGTTATCCGGCTAATACCAGTTCATACAACTAACTGGGAGTGAAGAAGGGGCTTCTGGCTCTCTCACCTACTCCTTTCCAGTCACAAGGACAAGTGACTTTGCAGAAACTGCCCCATCGGGTGCCAGGCTGTGCATGCACCTGCTCAACACAGGCCCCGTGTGTCCTCTCTGGTGCCCCCATGCCTGGCTCAGGCCTGGGACGTGGCTGGTGTCCCTGCCACATGCTGCTGGAAAGAACGAATTGACCAACCCAGCATACGGTACCCCGTGGATTTACTGAAAACTTACAGTGCCGGCAGAGATCAAGGTAACATACTACGGGTCTGAACACGTGAGGTGCAGGAGGTATGTACACCATGAAGATGCTCCAAAAGTCAATCCTTCCGGGGCTGGGACCACAGCCTTTTTCGTGAGGCTTAGGGAGAGCTTTTGAGGGGCTTTTAGAAATGCAGTCAACTGACGAGTCTTAGAAGGAGACAAATTCAGGTGAAACAGCAGAAAGGGCCCCAGAAGCCATCCAGTCCATCCAGTCATCGAGGGGGTGGGGGAGTCACACAGCATCTGCCCCTTGCTGCGCCTGCCTCCCCCTTCCAGGTTAGAGGCTGTGCCCGGGCTGCTCACCTCATCTCTGTCGCTCTTTCCTCCACACCTCTCAGTTGGGCCTTTTTTCAGGCAGGTGGGGAGGAGAGAAGGGGGCATTCTAAGCCAGGGGTCGGCCCCAGGAAAGATGTAGGGTCTTGGTACAGACAAAGCAGCAGGGGTCGAGAGAGACAAGGCGCTGGCCCCTTCCTTCCTCTCTGGGAGGTGCCCACTTCCCTCATGGGAAGCCCGGACCGAGGGGCTGACTCTGCAGTAAGCCTTGTGACAACAGTGTCCCTTCTTGGGAAACCCTTCCTTCTTCCCTCTCCTCTTCCCTTTCTTCTCTCTAAACACTTCCATGTATATTTCCCCCAAACAAGGAACTTTCTTATGTAACTACTGTATAATGATCAGTCAGAGAACAGACACAATCGTGTGTCTAATCTACAGACCTTACTGAGACGTTCTCCATTGTTTCAACGATATCTCTATAGCAAAAGAAAACCTAAGATCATATGTTGCCTTCAGTGGTCATTTTCTTTTGTCTCCAGTGATTTTGTTCCCCAGCTGGGCTTGTCTGATGCTTCTTCCAAATGAGCTTTGGGTAAAGGACACTGGCAGGAACGCTGCGGACCAGCGATGAGGTCCTCCCCGTGCATCTGCCCCACCAGGAGGCATCTGCTGTCTGCTAGTCCATCCCCAGCAGTGTTTCCTCTGATCATCTGGTCAAGGTGGCATCTGCCATGGTTCTCCACTATACAGTTATCATTGTGCCTTTTGTCATGAAAAAGTACTTTATGGGGATGTACTCTGAGAGCACATACATATCATGTTACCCCTCAAACTTGAATACCCCACTTTTAATATCCATTAATGATTCTTGCCTGAACCTGATTATTATGACGGCTGGCAAGTGGTGACTTTTCTAAATCATTCCTTCTGCAGTTTCCCGTTGGCCTTCTAGTATACAGAGGAAGGTTCCCTCTTCCTCAGTGTATTTATTCATTTATTTACATTAGTAGGGAACTCATGGATTCTCACTTAATTCAAGAGGTTATAATCCTTTGCTACTATTTATTTTGATGCCCAACTGGGCCCTGATTTGCTCAGTGGGAGCCCCATCAAGCAGGCTCCAAAGACCTTCCCACACAGCCTCATCATCCTCTGACAGCATCTTCTGGCAGGCTCATGTCCCCCTCATGCCCTGGCCCTGGAAGCAGCCACTTCTCCAAGAAGTCTTGGTTTCTTTTAGTTGTCCCATTTTTTATGATGAAAGAAAAGAGTACGCAGGTTAAAAGTCTTTGTGAAAACCCAAGTTGTTAAAAGTGCTTGCTAAACTATAAAATGCTACATGAATGGGCAATTAAAACACCATCGCTTCTGCTAAAACAGCATATTTTTTATTGCCACAAACAGCACATTAGTCTTTTACGGCAATGTTCACAAAGACATACTGAATGCAATTTAAAAACAGACTGAAGTTTTCTAATTTTTTACAAGCCTTTTACACAACCTTGCACCAGAGCTGTGAGCATATCCTATTTAGTATTTAACTTTGAAACTTCATATCTATACTAGCGTTGCTTCCCTCAGTTCAGCATTAGGGCAATCCTAGCCATTTAATGTCCCTCTTACCAAAAAAAGACTCACCAACCAAAATGGGGTCTCCTTACATAACATGAATTTGAACACACTCCAACTTATTATTTTTTCTCATGACATTTTCTCTTCCTATACACAGATTCACTCCCAACCCACTCTATCTTGCTTCTATTTGCCAAATCTCACATTCACTAAATTTGAGTTAAAAAAAAAATTTCTAATGAAATTAAAAACAAAAACAAAAACCTGGAAATGAGCTGAATATGTCCTGTAAATCATTTGTGGGAGCTTGGTTCAGGGCAGATGGGGTTTCTCCTTTGCCTTCTGATGAACTATTCCTTCAGGATTTAACTTTTTCTTGAAAAACAAAAAAGAAAAGAAATGATGAAGACAACCAGCTGCTTTCTATAATAAGAACTTCTAGAATATAATGATAACCTGTGAAGAAATTCCTCTAGAAGGTGAGTGGCAGGAGGATGGGGTGCTTTCTGCCTGGATCTCCCTGAAGCATGCCCTGGAGCATGCCCTGGAGCAGAGCCGTCAGGAGCCCAGGCTCTGGGTCATGGCCCCTTGCAGCTGCTCCACACCCATGAGCAGAGGCCCGCCTTCCTGCAACCACATCTTCCTCATGGGGTTGTTGGCAAGACTATTCCAGTCCGGCACAAAGGAAGCACACTTAAAATATCCTTGAAAATGAACACTGTGAAATCAATTATAAATATAGAACATAAGTTTAAAGATGAGTGAGGGGTCTTAAACAGGAAAACAGAATTATTTTTTAAATGATCTTGATTAACTTCCTAAATTTTGCACCAATATACAGTTTCTGTAATGGCCACAATTTGGTAGAAGATGAAAGGAATCAAGCAAGAAAACTTAACCAAAGCTAATTTGCAAAAACTCATTCTGTCTCTACCCCAAGGCAAAATGGGGTGGGATGTATACAAAACCCTCAAACACTTGGATGGAAGGAAAACATTTACAATTACTTACCTCACTTATGTTTGTAAGAGATTTTTTAATTGCCCCCAAACTATAAATTGGGCTTCCCTGGTGACTCACATGGTAAAGAATCTGCCTGCAACGCAGAAGACATGGGTTTGATCCCTCGGTCAGGAAGATCCCCTGAAGAAGGAAACGGTAACCCACTCCAGTATTGTTGCCTGGGAAATCCCATGGACAGAGAAGCCTGGCGGGCTACATACGGTTCATGGCGTTGCAAGAGAGTCAGATATGACTTAGCGACTAAACAACAACAAAAACCATGTATTAGCCACAGACAAAAAACCTACTCTGAAATCCCGTATTAAAGGGTTAAATTATGGTAGAGCCTTTATGATGGACTAATATGTGATTTTAAATCATACTTTTAAATGCTGACATTAAAAAGAGCTATAAAAATGATACAAGGGGCTAGTCAATCCATCGGGTTAAATTAAAACTAGGCTCAAACCAAAAACCAACTCAAACTGTACCTGGTACAATTCCAAGCATGCTTATAAATACATACACAAAAGTGAAACCATAAACTATAAAACACAACAAGATACTAAATGTGGTTGCCTCTGGGTGGGGGGCTTATGGATGATGTGTTTTTCTGTATTTCTGAATCTGCTACAGTGGAATGAGCTTATTATGACAGTATTCTAGCAAGAGAAAGGGATGAGGAAATGAAAGGCAGGTTTGCTTTCTGCTCCTTCTGACCTAATAGGCCACACACACAAGAGCCAGAAGCAGATTACTCTGCTGGGAAACTCACTTTTTTAAGACTCAGTACACATAGCATATTTCCTTAGAACATGGAAAAAGTCAATCAACAAATCTGCTTCAGACTAATCCAGAAACATGGTTTTCCTAAGACTGGAACATCAGAATAGTCCAAGGCTTCAGCCATAGAGCTTTTGAGATAAAACCTTTCACAATGTTATATTTAGAACAGATAAAAAAGGGAATAGCATTAGGTGATAAACCCTGTGGTTTCCCATATTTTGCCTGGATTTGTGCCTAGAGATGTTATATAAATCTCTTTTTTTGAGTTATTCTGTTCCTAGACAAAAATAGAATCTTCCCTTAAGGGGCTGGAAACCTGCATGGAACCCCCACACAGGCCCACGAGACCTTCACACATGTAGGCTGAAATGAACACAGCCTCCCTCCGGCTGTCTGCTTTCAGCCTGTTTTCCAGATCATTTGTCACTTTAATTTCAAATTAAGAACTCTTTAGAGTGAACTCTCTCCTTTTTTTCCCCTTGATCTTAACACTCATTCCAGTATTCACTTTTGATTACAAAAGCAGTAAATACACCAATGGGTATAAAGTTAAGAGTACCTCTACATCCCCCTCTACTCCCCTCTCCGGAGATAACATCTCCCATGTATCCTGTCACACATTTAATGCATATACAAGCATCTCTTGTTTAAGCTAATAAGACCATGTTATATACACTGTTGGGCACTTTGGTTTACTTACTTCATATTGACAATTTTCAATATACACAAAGACTTAGTTTCTTTTCCCCTTTTTATTGTGAATCTCAGCTTTCTGAGAGATGGCCTAGCATGGTGAGAAGCAGAGTTACTAGGAGCCTCGTGTCTACTCTGCATATGGTCTGAGAGTAGCTGGATAACATCTGGAAAAGCCCTAAGCCTTCGGCTGCTCTTCATTCACAAGGAAAGGGAAAGAGGGGTGTTGAGAGGAGAAGAAAACTTTTTGTGTTTGAAGACTGAGGTTGAAGCAGGTGACCCCTGTAGTTTTAAGAGTTGTGTGATAGCCACACTCCCCAAAGATGTTCACATCCTAATTCCCAGCTAGCTTCTGTGGCAAAGGGGACTTTGACGATATGATGAAGTTAGGGATCTTGAAATGGGAAGAGTATCCTGGATCATACAGGCTGCTCCAATGTAATTAATTACAAGGGTTCTTATAAGAGGGAGCTGCTACTGGTGCTGCTGCTAAGTCGCTTCAGTCGTGTCTGACTCTGTGCGACCCCATAGACGGCAGCCCACCAGGTTCCTCAGTCCCTGGGATTCTCCAGGCAAGAACACTGGAGTGGACTGCCATTTCCTTCTCCAATGCATGAAAGTGAAAAGTGAAAGTGAAGACACTCAGTCGTGTCCAACTCCCAGCGACCCCATGGACTGCAGCCCACCAGGCTCCTCCACCCATGGGATTCTCCAGGCAAGAGTACTGGAGTAGAGTGCCATTGCCTTCTCCAAGAGGGAGACAAGGGGTCAAGGTCAAAGAAAGAGACGTGACGACAGAAGCGGAGTTGGAGTTATGCGGAGCCACGAGCCTCTAGAAGCTGGAAAGACAAGGAATGGATTCTGCCACAAAGCCTCAGAAGCACTGCAGCCCTTCTGCAGCCCTTCTGACCGCATTTAGGCTTCTCACCTCCAGAACTGGTAAGAGAATAAATTTATGTTGTCTTAAGCCACTGTATTTTTGGAAATTTGTACAAAAGCAACATGAAACGAACACAAGCTGTCACCTCATGGCTCTAAAATACCTGAGAATCGAGTGAGGAAGCACCTACTCGGGGGGAAGGTAATCAGAAGGTCATGAGAAGGTGATGAAGGTGATGATGGGGAGAAGCAGCAGGGGCTGGAGAAGTGAGGGGAAAGGCAGGGCAGTGGCACAGGGCCTGGGGCTGTGGGGTTTTATGTAGGCTGGCTTCCCCTTAAGTCACCCATAAGAACCACTTCCTGCAGTTAAGAGTTGGCCCAGGGTTTGACCTGGGGATGAGGGTCCAGCAGTATGGATGCTGGTCTGAGGGTCAAAGGGAAGGGAGCTGAAGACCTGGATCTGAAATTAAGTCCATTCGAATACCAGACCACCTAACCTGCCTCTTGAGAAATCCGTATGCAGGTCAGGAAGCAACAGTTAGAACTGGACATGGAAGAACAGACTGGTTCCAAATAGGAAAAAGAGTACGTCAAGGCTGTATATTGTCACCCTGCTTATTTAACTTCTATGCAGAGTACATCATGAGAAACGCTGGACTGGAAGAAACACAAGCTGGAATCAAGATTGCCGGGAGAAATATCAATAACCTCAGATAAGCAGATGACACCACCCTTATGGCAGAAAATGAAGAGGAGCTAAAAAGCCTCTTGATGAAAGTGAAGGAGGACAGTGAAAAAGTTGGCTTAAAGCTCAACATTCAGAAANGCTGGAATCAAGATTGCCAGGAGAAATATCAATCACCTCAGATATGCAGATGACACTACCCTTATGGCAGAAAGTGAAGAGGAGCTAAAAAGCCTCTTGATGAAAGTGAAAGAGGAGAGCGAAAAAGTTGGCTTAAAGCTCAACATTCAGAAAATGAAGATCATGGCATCCAGTCCCATCACTTCATGGGAGATAGATGGGGAAACAGTGGAAACAGTGTCAGACTTTATATTTTTGGGCTCCAAAATCACTGCAGATGGTGACTGCAGCCATGAAATTAAAAGACGCTTATTCCTTGGAAGAAAAGTTATGACCAGCCTAGATAGTATATTCAAAAGCAGAGACATTACTTTGCCAACTAAGGTACATCTAGTCAAGGCTATGGTTTTTCCTGTGGTCATGTATGAATGTGAGAGTTGGACTGTGAAGAAGGCTGAGCGCTAAAGAATGGATGCTTTTGAAGTGTGATGTTGGAGAAGACTCTTGGAAGTCCCTTGGACTGCAAGGAGATCCAACCAGTCCATTCTGAAGGAGATCAGCCTTGGGATTTCTTTGGAAGGAATGATGTTGTAGCTGAAACTCCAGTACTTTGGCCACCGCATGTGAAGAATTGACTCATTGGAAAAGACTGTGATGCTAGGAAGGATTAGGGGCAGGAGGAGAAGGGGATGACCGAGGATGAGATGACTGGATAGCATCATGGACTCGATGGACATGAGTCTGAGTGAACTCTGAGAGATGGTAATGAACAGGGAGGCCTGGCGTGCTGCAATTTATGGGATCGCAAAGAGTCAGACAATGAGTGAGCGAGTGAACTTAACTGAACTGAATTTAAGGTGTTAGATTGTAAAGTGCCTCTTAATCCTCTCAGTTATAAATAAAGTATAGTATTTATTTTTCCTTATAGTCAATGATTTCTATATCTTGCTGATTACAGCCTATGAAATTATGACACCTCGCTGTTTCATCAATCATTAAAGAAAAGGCTCTTTTGACTAAGACTTACAAAAACCCACAAAGTATACCTTAATACTTGTTCTTCCTTTATTTTAATTGCTTTATCTATAGAATCATGTATATCAACACAGTGCAACAGAAATTTCTACAGTTTCATAAATGTTCTACATTAGGTCAATACTCACCAAGTGTGGCTCTTGAGCACTTGAAATGTGACTAGAGACTGAGAGACTAAATTTTTTAAATTTTATTTAAGTTTAATTAATTTATATTCAAATACAGATCTGCAGCTTCTACATTGGACCACACAGATCTCGTCATATTTGACTTATAATTTTACTCCCTACCCCGATTCCAAACTTCTTTGAGAAAAGCAATAAATCCAAGATCTTAATAGCAAATAATTTAAACCACATAAATATTTTAGATTAAGAACTGGAAACATAAACATGCACCTGGGTTTCCATTTATTTAAATAGAGTAATAACTTTGGGAAGATGAATTATGTCCTACTTTGTCTCAGAAGTTCAAACCCAACACTATGTCAAGCATGATTACAAACGAAAACCTGCCAATGGGAAGAGTCTCCTCAATATCCACTGGTATCAAAAGAAGAAAGCAGCCCAGGAGCCAGTGCTGTCATGGGCTTGCTTGAAGACAGAAGGCAAGAGGAGAAGGGGACAATAGAGGATGTGATGGTTGGACGGCATCACCAACTCAATGGACGTGAATTTGCACAAGCTCCAGGAGTTGGTGATGGACAAGGAAGCCTGGCATGCTGCAGTTCATTGGGTCGCAAAGATGGGACACAACTGAGTGACTGAATTGAACTGAAACTGTTGTCTCTCCCAGCCACTTAAGATTTTAAACTGTCATCCAATAATGTCCCTATGTTGTGCCCCTAAAGCTAAACTGTCCTCGAGAAAGTAGAGATATAGGGAAAACAAAAGACTGTCTTTTCTAATCTCCTCCTCCATAAAACAGTAGCCACTCATATACTCATACCACAGCCACAAGATCAATAAATACCTTTCAAAAGAGACTTCTGAACATCTTCTTCATGGCTGAGAGAAATCTTTTAGACACAACTACTATCAATGAAAATTTACAGCAGCAATTAAATTATATGATATCTGGGACTAGCTTCAAAATAATCTTGAGTGAAGGAAAGAAATGGGTATATAGATGAAACAAGACTGGCCTAAGCCAAATCATTGGCAAAGACAGAGAATATATTCATGAAGACTTATTGCAATATTGTTGCTACTTTTGTATATGTTTGAATTTTTCCATAGGAAAATGTTTTTTTAATGAAAAATACATATTTTTAGATGTTATAATAGCAATCTTCACTAACCTAAAAGTTAAGAAAGGTAATGAAACATAACTATGCTCACCTCATTTTTTAGTTAAATGTGCTGCCCTCATGTATTTTTTTTACAAAATAAAGTAGACAACTCTTCAGGATCAAGAAAAAATCCATCTTCAAGCTAGTCTCAGCCAGTATGTTTAATGTTTCATGCAACATGCAAGGACCTCAAATCCTTGCTGAATCTTTTATACACGTACCCAATTTACCCCATATCTAGTTCCCCTTCAATTACCTCTTCAGATGTTTGAAAAGGTGCCTAGTGGATGCAAAACTAATAGCACACTAGGTTCATACTTACTGGAAACTGTTTGCAGTGGAACTTTAACTTGTGAATGCCTAAGGTAACTGTGCAAGCACAGTATTTGCATTTGCCTAAGGGAATGAACTAAAAATATAATATCTACTGCTCCATATATCAGCTCATAGTTTAATCCCAATAGATCACAAATTATATCAATAATACCATTATTATGTATATAGCGTCATTTCAGTGATCTCAGAGGATGAAGGGAACACTATCAAATTTAAAATCTCAAATCACCCCCTTAAGGACTGCAAGTGTTGGGAGAAATGGCACTTAAACAACTTGATTCCAAATATGGGAGCATTTCATGTGTTTGGACCCATCAGAGTAAAGAGCTAGTATTTTGGTGACAGTGGGAACCTCTAGGTTAATTCTAGTATTTTAATGGCTTTTCTTCTCTTTAAAAAACAAGCAAGAACTGAAATTAAATTGGCACCCAAATGTCCCCAGGATTCATGTCCATTTTTCCTGTGCACTAGGAACTTTTGAAAATTACATCATTTAAATGTACAGCAAGATGGGTGAGCAGATGGGTTACAGATCAGGAAAAGCTCTGAACACCACGGCACCTACTTCTTACCTTACTGAAATATCTCTTCTCCCATGAATAACACTGTCCAAAGTCAAAAACTTTGGCACACTCTAAGGAACACTGCCCCAATTTTTAACAGGACCAAAGAAGGACCAGGGAAGATTCACTGCACAATGACAATTCATATGTATGTTCTCAGGGAAAACTGAATGCTTCTTTCTGATGGTTCTCAAATGATTCACTTACAGGTGTGGAATTCTGTGACTCCTGAGTACACTTCTGATTTGGATAACAAAAGGCAGTGCTAGAGCTTTCAGAGTAAATGTGAATACTAGAGCTGCTTAATTTTCTGCAAGGAGTATGGCCGGCTCTGGCTAGTCACCTCCTGCCCTTTCCTCATAGGACTCAGGGACAAATGACTGCAGCATCCTCTACATAAGCAACCTGCAAAGTAATTAGAGGCCATTATCATGTCACTTCATGCACTTTCTTCCTTGGACTTAGCTCTTTTTCTCATAAATCACAGACACTTCCCAAGCCCCAGCTCTGTTGGTTTGGCTTACATATTTCCTCAAGGCACTCACATTCTTCTTAATCTCAGAAGCTAACTTTAGCTCTGTCATCAGTGGCCAAAAGAAATGCCATGTTTCTTTGAAATGTCATGAAATATTTCCATGTCTTTAAGCACATCAACCAATCCCCACCCTTACTTCCATACACCAAACTTCATTCAGAATTAACCAACTGCTCAAGTCCAGCACAAATGTCATATGCTCCAGTAAGCTTTTACTGATTTCTTCATTCAAGTTCATTTCTGTATTCATTGCATGCTCATTGTAGATGAAGGTATAATCCTTATAGCATGATCACTTTCTACCATATAATTGCATCCATACTTACCTGTAAGCTCCTTGCTGATGGAAACCATGACTGATTTATATGACCCTCCCCATAGCAGTTTCTCAGATATGCTTGACCATCATTCAGGAAAAGAAATGCATTTTACAGAGATCCAGCACAGCCTAAGTATTGATACATGTGCATGTGTATATCCACACGCCCACCAAACACACACAACTGAAACAAAAATTTTCCAAACTGAAACAAAAATTTCCCAAACTGAAACAAAAATTTCCCAAACAACACTTACCCTCACTACATGTGAATTGTCCATTTTTGCTGGTGATATAACAGCCCACTAATTTGATTCGTCACCTACTGATTGGTTGTGTCCCACTTTGGTAACACAGTATGCAGTATAGGGTTTCTTACACAGTGTCAAAAAATGCCAAATGAATGCATGATCTGCTAACAAAAACAGATTTATTTTTTTTACCACCGTATTTGTCAACTATAGTTTCCTTTGTTCCCTTAAGAAAAAGAGTCCCTGCAAAATGTTGGATAAAACTAACAACTATCAGGAATATGTAAAACCTAGTCTTCTGTTTCAAGGAAATCATAGTCTCCTGAGTGTGTACTGATTTCATTTTATACAAACTACATAAAAGAACTTAGAGGAAGCTGACAATATCAGGTCAGTTTTTCCCTTCTCCCTCCTTCTCTATGGCATCTTAGTAGCACTTTACTCAACATCAAACATTATTATTAATAATGGTCTTCAGATTTCACCAGGCTCTCACCTAAAAAGCTTATGTAAGTAAAAGTAAAGTAAAATAAATGTCGCTCAGTCGTGTCCGACTCTTGGTGACCCTATGGACTGTCGCCTACCAGGTTCCTCTGTCCATGGGATTTTCCAGGCAAGAATACTGGAGTGAGGTGCCGTTTCCTTCTCCAGGAGATCTTCCCAACCCAGGGATGGAACCCAGGTCTCTTGAGTTGTAGGCAGACGCTTTACCATCTGAGCCACTGGGGAAGTCGGTGTATGTAAACCACCCTAAAACCAATCAGCTTAATGAAACAACAGCTATATTATCTAGTAAACCATCTTCCACTCTTTCTTGCCCTAGAACTATGATTCTATTCTACCTCAGCTCTTGCAAAGACAGACATAAAAACAGGGTATTAACAATCTGTATAATCTCTCTTGTATAACAGATACTTTTCCACATGTTCACTGGTAAGAAAAGTTGTTTTTCCAATAGTGTACTGTGAATAACTTCTAGAAAGTAAAACAGCTCATTCTTGTATATAATAACTAAGAAATGACTGTTGTTTTCAAATAATACAAATAAAGATTTTTATGGCTGAATTAATTGCAGGTGGGAAGCATTTATTCATCTTAAATTTCACCATCCCACAACTGAGAAATCTTTGAAAATATTAAAGTCTTGAAGCACAAATCAATGAGACATGTTAATTTTCCACTGGGAAATGTTACTGAGAAATACCATAACCCATAATTCTCAAACATTATTAACTGAGAATGTCAGTGGCCTTAGGCCTCAGTTTTGAGCCTCTGGTCACCTGCAGCTCTGCAGAGCAGTGAGGAGCACAGGCTGTGATATGGAGCCAGCCTCCTGGGTTGGTATTATGGCTATCACATGCTGGCTGCATAACCTTGGACAAGTTACTCAACCTCTCTCTCCCTCACTTCCTTATATGTAAAATACATATGAGAGGACAGTGAGATGATTTGTGTTAAAGAATTTCTATGATAACTAAATTAAATAAACATCAAAATATGGAACACAGTGGCTGGAACACACTAAGCATGCAAATAAAGGTGGACATTACTCCAGGACCCTGCCCTCAACTGCATTACAAAAGGCAGGACTCCATGAAGAGGAAGAACTGGGCGCAGTGGAAAGAAGTTTTCCTTAATATGTGAATTAGAAACTCCACAGCTCTACCTGTTCTATTTGTGAATCGTAGTTACGTAAACTGAGTCCTGTCTCCACATCTGTAGTATGCTAAGAAACAGAAAAGAAGTACCCATAAAATTTAACAGAAACTCAAAGGAAATGAAAATAGCTTTCAGCTAAGGAATCAGAAGAGGCTTCATAGAAAAGGTACTGCTTGATATAAATTGTAGAATAGACATGTGAAAGCAGAAATACTGAAAAGTGTATTCCAGACAGACGGAACCATTTGC
Organism: Neotragus pygmaeus; assembly: GCA_006410875.1. NCBI lineage: Eukaryota > Metazoa > Chordata > Mammalia > Artiodactyla > Bovidae > Neotragus > Neotragus pygmaeus. The sequence continues at coordinate 1,206,901 of SJYV01008279.1, forward strand.
ATGAAGACATGAGGCAGGAAAGTCTGGCATGTTTTCAGAGAACAGCACATGGTCCAATTGAGCCGGCACCAAGAGCATAAAGGGAAGCAGCTGGAGCTGAGGTTCAGCAAGCGACCATAGATTCCTGGCTGGACTGGAACTTCATAGACATGTGGATACAATAAGGGTTGTAATAGGCCATTAAGAGGGTCAGGTCAATAACACAGAAGCAAGGGTTCAACGTGCAGAGTGGTCAGAGGCTCAGGCTCTGGAGATAAGTAGTTCCAGAATCCAGAAAGCAACTGCCAAAGAATGGAGGTGTGTGATGCCACGGAAGGGCAGAGATGATGGGGATGTAGAACAAGTGGATCTCAACACCTGAGGAAAAATAAAGTATCAAAGAGAAATGACAGAGTGGTGCAGTGCCATACACAGATGCCCGCAGAGGAACAGAATTAAAGAACCCACGAAGGGCAGTCCACTTAAGGAGGCATCTTAAACAACCAACTGCAGTCTCCTTCCTGCAGGCTACCGAACACAAATGAGGACCTTATTCATGGACAGTATGTGAGCAAACTTAGTGTCAGAGGTGAGTTTGAACCTAAAGATTCTAGGATCAAGAAAAGAATTGGGGCTGAGGGGGTACTTGGAGAAAAGAGATGTAGGAGCTATAAAGAATGAATAATATGTGACAAAAACAAGGATTTTTTTCATAAGACATAAACTAACACCATCAAATAGACAGGACAAAGCAAAACTAGGGTATGGCCTCTCCCACGTGAAATAGAGCATTTACATTACATATTATGTCTACTTCATCCCTTAGAAAATGAAGCCAAGGCCAATAACAAAATCTCCCCTCAACATCAGCCATATTTCATTTGCAACAGTGATGGTAGAGGGCAAAAGTGGTAGGTGTAAAAACATTAAACTATAAGTTTGGGAAGACAGGAGTGAAAAATTGTTCAAAAAAATGTTTTGTTGTTGTTTTCCATTTACATCACATGTCAGTGAAAGGAAAAAGAGACTCCATCACTCCTGGACAAAAATAAATAAGCAAATAAACTCAAAGAACCATTAAGGATTTTTCATGACTACATTAACTCTTGAGCAGACGGAGCCTGACTTTGTCCTGTAATAAGTATGGTCTTCCTGGAGATAAGAAGAAAGAAAAGGTATGGAGTTTGGTTAACTATAGGATCGGAGCCCAAAGGCTATCTGTTTTTTTAGCAACTCTACACAGACTTTGTGCCGTTGAACAATACATAACACACAGCTGGGCTTATGGCAAAAGAAGAAAAGTTAGAACGGATAGTTGCTGATAACAGCAAGACAACTAACGTTAAGAATACATCTCCTCATGATAGTAAGATTTCACATTTTATAGGTCCTGATGAAGAAAGTCTCAGACAAACTGCCCTATCTTCTGGCAAAGCTAAAAGAGGTTAAGAGAGATCTGAAACCAAAGCATTAAAAACAAGCAAAAGATGATTTGAACATGGACTGTTTGGATTAGAGAAAAATCAAGGGAGGTGAGTACAGGATAGAACCATTGGCCTGCCTTTCCAAGTTCATCTCATTCACCCAACTGTGCTGTCTTCACTGCCATATTCTGCACTATGGTAAGCACTCAACAAAAACGTGTTAAATAAATGAATAAAAGCCTTCAAAACAATACTTGCTTTTCCCCTCACTGAAGATACCAGATTCCTTCTTGCCTCTGGGTCCCTGCACCAATTATTCTTTCTGAATATTCTTCTTCAGCCCTTCACCTTATCCTATAACTTTCCTGACATATAGCACCCCTATAACTTGCATCAAATAAGCATAAGTGCATTAGCCACCCCATTATATACCAGAACTACTTCTGCTTCCTCTTCATATCACTGGCCATGGTTCAGGTTGGCATGAGTGCTTGGTTAACAGTTATGCCCCCAACTAAACTACAGACTCCAAGAAACCACAGGTTATGTCGATTTTGCTCACAATTGGGTTCACAAATACCTGAAAAAGTTACTAACAGATGGTTGTCACTCAATAAATTTTGGAAGAATGAAGGAATAAAATAAGGACACCTCGGTAACATCAGCAGCACAGTCTGCCTTGATAATGCCAACTTCCTCAAAGAATCTATTCCCACCCACGAACCCTGCTGTCAATGTGGCTCTCATGACCACAGTCCTAGAGATCTCTCTGACCAGAAATGGACACTTCACCATTGGGAAACAAATTTGACACCCCAGTAATTTTGAGAGGATGAGTCAGCTTATCATATACAGAATAGAAGCAGAAGCTGGAAGTTACCACTCTACACCCATCATATTAGTACAAAGTATAAAATCACATGATTCTATGTATTGGAGAAAACAAGAATCCTAATGTTTTACTGGGAGAATTGAACCCTGGTACAGCCTAGAAATAAAAAAATTTGGCCTAACCTAGTGAAACTCAGTATAAAAATGTCCCTGTATGCGAGACAGAAAAGAGACACATATAGAACAGTCATATAGAACAGTCTTTTGGACTCTGTTGGAGAGGGTGAGGGTGGGATGATTTGGGAAAACGGCATTGAAACATGTATAATATCATATATGAAACGAGTAGCCAGTCCAGGTTCGATGCATGATACTGGATGCTTGGGGCTGGTGCACTGAGATGACCCAGAGGGATGGTACAGGGAGGGAAGAAGGAGGGGGGTTCAGGATGGGGAACATGTGTATACCTATGGTGGATTCATGTTGATGTATGGCAAAACCAATAAAATATTATAAAGTAATTAACTTCCAATTAAAATAAATAAATTTATATTTAAAAAATTAAAAAAAAATGTACTAGGACCAAGCAAGCTACTCCTAGCCACAAAACTGAGAAAAGTTCTGCCAATCCTTGAGAACACTTAAACAGAGATGTTAATCACAGGTCACAGGTTTGGGGGTGCAGAAAGTTGGAGGTAGCCTTGAGGTATATGGATGAAAAATATTTGAGGAAAATGAATCTATGAAATGCAGTAGAAACACTGTCTGGAATGCCCTACCATGTCAAAAGCAATCAACCTCCTTGAGGGGCAGCAGTGTAAATATATCTTTAAAAGAAAATGCTGAGACTTCTCTGGAGGACCAGAGGTTAAGAATCTGCCTTCCAATGCAAGGGACATGGCGTTGATCCCTGGTCAGGGAACTAAAATCTCATATGCCTTGAGACAACTAAGCCTGCACGCCACAACTAGAAGGGGCAGCACGTCACATCACAACTGAGTCCATGTGCTGCAGTGAGGACCCAGCTGAAAAGCAAACAAATAAACAAAACAAAACAACAACAACAACAAACAGAGAGAAAAAAAAAGACAATGGTGATCTTACAGATAAATGCAAATTAATATAATTGTTTAGTCCATTAATAACAGTGGAGCAGTAGTTCCAATTCTAGGGACAAGAGTGAATATCAGAGATAGTGCAAGAGTACTAACCATTATATGCTGCTAAGTCGCTTTAGTCATGTCCGACTCTGTTAGACCCCAAAGACTGCAGCCCACCAGGCTCCACCGTCCCTGGGATTCTCCAGGCAAGAACACTGGAGTGGGTTGCCATTTCCTCCTCCAACGCATTAAGGTGAAAAGTGAAAGTGAAGTCGCTCAGTCGTGTCTGACTCTTAGCGACACCATGGACTGCAGCCTACCAGGCTCCTCCATCCATGGGATTTTCCAGGCAAGAGTACTGGAGTGGGTTGCCATTGCCTTCTCCGAACCATTATATGATAACTGAGCATTATTTATGTATACAATTAATTATACCTCACACACACTTGTCCAGTTTTGAAATATAGACATTTTTTTCTCATCTCAGGCTAAAAAAATTAATACCAATATTTTAGAGGTATTCAAACTAAACAGTCTAATCCATAAGAATAATGTCTGATAAAACCTAAATCCTTTACAAATATTATCCATCTATCAATATTATTAATACAGTTAATAAGAATACTACTTTTAATTTGGGGAGTAAAAACAGACTACACTATGCCATGCCACAATGACAGCAAAGAAGATAAGAAATAGGACCAGGTCTGCCACAAAGTATCACAGTCTCTGGGCATAACAGCAGGCTATTCACAGGCAGATATGCAGAGTCAGACTATGTGGGGTTTGAATCCTGGCTCTGCTACTAACTTGCCATCCACATGCCCTTCGGAAAGGTACCTTCCCTGTGCTCAACTTTCTAATCTATAAAACAAGTAAGATAATGAGAGTCTCTGCATCACAGAGCCTATTGCCAGAATTACTGGAGTTAACGCATGTAAAGGACTTGGAACAGAGTTAGCAAGTGAGAAATAGATAATAAACATTAGGCATTATTACTAGGTAAATTAAAATATTACATGCTTCTAAACATTCAGGCATATATAAGGACTATTCCAAACACATTAAAGCAAGGATTTATGGGGTACAAGGGAAATGGGAATGAGGAAGAAGGATGAGGCAGAAGAAAAAAAAAAAAGACAAAAATAAGAAAGAGTTCTTCAAGGACAAATAGCAAAAATTTACCATCCTTTGAGTCATATAGTTAACTCAGTATCCAGGAGGAAAGAGCAGAGATGTACATGGACTCATGAGATGGAGGTGCAATAAAGTGAAAGTACTGAAACTCTAGTTTCCAAGGATCCCAGAGCACCTGTGGGTCCCACCTTCACGGCTTTCGACTTCTCTTGAATTTTCCAACATATAGCTAACTAGCCTTCACTTGGCTAGCATGAGTTAGTTTCTATCTCTTGCTATGTTATAGTATTTGACTGAGAAAAGCCCTCCAGTGGAAAAGAGATCAGACTTGCTCTGTGTCAAATCAGAAGGCAAAAGGCTTAAGAAGGCAGAATCCTATATAAGAGATATATTTTCAGCATATGATTCACCCAACAAAAAAAAAAGGCTCCAGGGAGTCATGAAACACTTATCACCTTGGCTGTATGAGCATTAATCCAGGGTGCAAGTTCAGGATGGGAGGCTGAACTAGTTAACTTCCAAGGTTTTTCAGGAGTGCATGATTCTAGGACTCACTAAGATCTTTATGAACAGAAAAAGCCTCCAGTATACTAAGAAATGAGGAGGGGATGGCAACCCACTCCAGTATTCTTGCCTGGGAAATTCCATGAACAGAGGAGTCTAGCGGGCTACAGGCCATAGCGTCACAAAAGAGTCAGACATAACTGAAGCAACTGAGCACCAGCACAGGCAACATACTAAGGACTGAGCACCATACAAAAACGCATTTGTGATACAAATGTTGGAGGAGATTCTGTTGCCTTACAGGCTGAAGTGCTTCCTCCCACATGCCATGCATGTTTCACATGTAAGATTTGTCCATGGTCTGTCACCTAAGTCTCAGTGACCATCCTATGCAAAACTGATAGAAATCACCCTTGTGATTTGGCCACACATTTAGTCCTATCTCATTTTCTGCAGTGAATGTTAGGCCTGTCTCATTTCCAAATCAAATAATACTTATTAAGTATCTATCCTATATCAGTTTTTACATATGTCCAGGAAATTGCCTAAAGCCCAGGAAGAACAGAATGCTATCGTCATTATAAAGGCAGGAGAAAAGAAAGCTCAAAGGAAACCAAGTTTGTCCAAGTTCCTTGACCTCATAAAGCTAAAATCATAACTTGAACCCAAGATATTTATCAACAAATATGATAGCTTTACAATATGTCACAAATATATCTTATGACCACATTTCACATTTTTAAGTATCAAGCCATAAAGTTAAATCTTATGACCCTCTCCTTGGGAATCTAGACACACTCAGTTATCCAGATTCCCCTTACTTCTTGAATCAACCACCTACAACCTCTCCCTCTTAATGACACTGACAAGTTGGAGCACTATCCACTGCCCTGTCTACTCTCGTGCGTGGGGACTTGGAATTCATCCCATCACCCAGGCATGGAGGAGACAGCCTCACTCACCAACGACAGTCGATGGTAATAAACACAGTGGAAGCATTGCCAGCTGTAAATCAGGAGACAGATGTTCTTACTACACCTCAGTCAGACTGCTGTGGGGACCTGGACAAGTCACATTTCTCCCCGTAAAATCAGATGAACTCAAGAGGTTTTCAAACTTGGCTTCTCAGAATCATATGAGAATTTTTCATAAAGTACTGATACACAGGCCCACTGCAGACCAATTAAATCAGAAGCTCTGGAGGGGAAAGTTCTGCCACCTGTAGTTCATGAAAGCCCTGATCCTGACTCTAAGGTATAGCCAGGGTTGACAGCACAGATGATCTAGGTTTTTCTCTAAGCTTCCCAAGGTTCCTGACCCCAAAGGATCAAACAGTTAGACTACTCAGGCCACACCACCACTTCAGGCTTTCTGAAGTTTCCATGCTTTCACGCCTCAGAAAGCCTCTTTCTGGCCAACAGGAAGAGACACACCTTGTCTTCAATGGTCAGCAGCATTTGCAGTTTAGACAAGAACTGTGAAAACAGCAGTTCAGCAATTCTATGGTAAGTAGGACAGGTTTAGAAAGCTTACAAATGAGAATTAGAGCTGAAAAGGACATGGAGGAAATGGGAAAATGAAAAATAGAAATTGCCCAGTCCTATTCAGGAGTACCTCAAGGCTGTATATTGTCACCCTGTTTATTTAATTTATATGCAGAGTACACTACACAAAATGCCAGGCTGGATGAAGCACAAGCTGGAATCAAGCTTGCTGGAATATCAATAACCTCAAATACACAGATAACAGCACACATATGACAGAAAGCAAAGAACAAAAGAGCCTCTTGATGAAAGTGAGAGAGGAGAGTGAAAAAGTTGGCTTAAAACTCAACATTCAAAAACTAAGATCTTGGCATCTGGTCCCATCACTTCATGGCAAATAGATGGGGAGAAAATGGAAACAGTGACAGACTATTTTCTTAGGCTCCAAAATCACTGTCAATGGTGACTGCAGCCATGAAATTAAAAGACGCTTGCTCCTTGGAAGAAAAGCTATGACCAACTTAGACAGCATATTAAAAAGCAGAGACATTACTTTGCTGATAAAGGTCTATCTCTTCAAAGCTATGGTTTTTCCAGTAGTCATGTATGGATGTGAGAACTGGACTATAAAGAAAGCTGAGTGCCAAAGAGTTGATGCTTTTGAACTGTGATGCTGAAGAAGACTCTTGAGAGTCCCTTGAACTACAAGGAGATCAAACCAGTCCGTTCTAAAGGAAATCAACCCCGACTATTCACTGGAAAGGCTGGTGCTGCAGCTGAAACTCCAATACTTTGGCCACGTAATGCAAAGAATTAACTCACTGGAAAAGACCCTGATGGTGGGAAAGATTGAAGGCAGGAGGAGAAGGGGATGACAGAGGATGAGATGGTTGGATGGTATCATTAACTCAATTGACATGAGCTTAAGCAAGCTCCAGGAGTTTGTAATGGACAGGGAAGTCTGGAGTGCTGCAGTCCATGGGGTTGCAAAGAGTCAGACACGACTGAATGACTGAACTGAACTGATTCTGAAGCATTCCTACCTCATTGCCATTTTGAAAATATATGTTTCAGCAAGGAAAGAATTTTTTTATATAGACTTATTTGGCTCTGTTGGGCCTTAGTTGTGGTACATGGAATCTTTGATCTCGATCACAGCATGTGGGATCTTCAGTTGCAGCAAGTGAAGTATTTAGCTGTGGTTTGTGCGATCTCAGTTCCCCAACCAGGGATCAGACCTGGGCCCCTTGCATTGAGAATGTGGAGTCTTTGCCACTGGCCCACCAGGAAAGTCCCAGAAAAGGATTTTGCTGCGAAGAAGGAGAAGCTGAGCTGGACTTGGCCACTACAAGAAATACAAGGTACCAAGCGAGGCTCACAAGCTTCAGGATAAGCTTAGTATTTTCATCAGTCAGTAAAAAATTAGGAAAAATTATTGTAGAAAAGTAGAATGAGTCTAGATTATTAGAGAAACAAATAAGGGACAACAAAAACCTAAACAACAAGAGAACCCACAGAAGCTTTCACATATGCACTGTAAAAGCAGTCGCTTGGAGTGAACGACAGAGAGGTTCAATGTCACCCACATTAACCAGCAGGTCACAAAGAAGTTTTTACAAAGAACGAGCTGAAATGATCTATGGTCCATTTCATGAAGTGTTGACCCTGATAGCCACTGGCACAGAGTGTGGAGAGTGGCAGAAAGAGATACATTTCAGGAAAACCAAAAGCCAAACACCACCTGCTACTTTCACTGGGTCAAAAAGGCCAGGTGAGATTTGAGTAGAGAAGGAAGCCAAACCTGCAGGCTCACTTCAAATGATGAGATGATCCCGGTCTACTTACTAAAGAAAGCTGATTCTAGTCATTTCAGTGGTGTCCCACAAGTCATTACAAGGTAAGTATTGTGGACAGGACTCTCCTGAGATTATTAAGCACAAAACACACGTGCAAGCCCACTGCCTTCCTGCAGAGGATGAGAAAGTTGTTTTTACTGAAAACTGAAAGCATTTTTTTCCGGGGCAGGGGGCGGGGGAGTCCCAAATCACGACAGATGGTGACTGAAGCCATGAAATTAAAAGACGTTTGCTCCTTGGAAAAAAAAAGTTATGACCAACCTAGACAGCATATTAAAAAGTAGAGCATCACTTTGCAAACACAGGTCCATCTAGTCAAAGCTATGGTTTTTCCAATAGTCATGTATGGATGAGAGTTGGACTGTAAAGAAAGCTGAGCGCCAAAGAATTGATGCTTTTGAACTGTAATGTTGGAGTTTGAGAGTCCCTTGGATAGCAATGAGATCCATCCAATCCATCCTAAAGGAAATCAGTCCTGGATGTTCATTGGAAGGACTGATGCTGAAGCTGAAACTCCAATACTTGCGCCACCTGATGCAAAGAGCTGACTCATTTGAAAAGACCCTGATGCTGGGAAAGATTGAAGGTGGGAGAAGGGGATGGCAGAGGATGAGATGGTTGGATGGCATCACCGACACAATGGATATGAGTTTGAGTAAACTCCAGGAGTTGGTGATGCAAAGGGAGGCCTGGCGTGCTGCCTTCCCTGGGGTGGCAAAGCTTTGGACACGACTGAGTGACTGAACTGAACTGAACTGAAAGCATTAGGTACACAAGTGGCAGGCAACTCCACTCTCCACTAGATGGGACATGTGCTTTTTGCATACTAAGCTGCTTCAGTCACATCCAACTATTTGTGACCCTATGGACTGTGGCTCACCAGGCTCCTCTGTCCATAGCATTCTCCAGGCAAGAATACTGGAGTGGATTGCCATTCCCTTCTCCAGGAATCTTCCCGACCCAGGGATCATATCTGTGCCTCTTGTGTCTCCTGCATTGGCAGGTGGCTTCTTTATCACTAGCATCACATAGGAAGCCCTAGATGGGACATAGAAGTTGGTCAAATGAAACCATTCAACAGAAGAAGAGAGCCCTTTAAAGGTGATGATGTGCATGTGTGCTCAGTTGTGTCCAGCTCTTCACGATCCCATGGACTATAGTCCTCCAGGCTCCTCTGTCCATGGAATTTTCCAAGCAAGAATACTGGGGTGGTTTGTCATTCCCTCCTCCAGTGGATCTTCCTGACCCAGAGAAAGAACCTGCGTCTTCTGAAGCATCTGCACTGCAGGAAGATTCTTTACCACTGAGCCACTGGGGAAGCCTTAGGGATGATGTGACTGGTGGCAAATTATGACATCTATTCTATATCACAAATGACTAGGGATTTCTTTACTTTCTCACACTGATGTGCATGTGTGTGTGTTTGTGTGTGATAGAGATTGTTACCCCTTGAGCCATTATGCATTTATTTCTTTATAATCTATTCTGCTCCTTTTTATAGTATAAACTCCAGGAAGGGAGAGGACTTTGCTCATTGCTTAGTCCCAGTTCTAAAGCAGCACTGGAACCTGATAAGTTTTCTTATCATGTTTGAAAGAAGACTAAATGTTTGACTAAATATATAAATTATCAAATGAGTGTCTTTTATCTTCTCTATCATGAATTTATGCTTGGATCTTTTCTTTCACAAAGCCCCAAGAACAATCCTGTTCAGGTAAAACATATGCTTTCCTAGTTAATACGCAATCAGAGAAACAGACACAACTTTTTGATTTCAAGTTGAGGATTGAGATGCATAGCTAAAGTTATAAGATGATTTCATCCATAATGGTGCCTTAATGTCTCAAAATGTACCTCTATTCCACTTGGTTTTTCAAAATACTCATGCAGAGATACAAACTCAAACACATTTAGATACAATGAATTATCTGTATTAATCTGAAGAAGCAAACAGCCCAATCATATCAATGCTGTACAGGCCGAAAATGTGTCATCCTGGTAGTCTAAAATACTGAAATCTTTTAGTTGTTCTCTTCAAAAGAAGTGAAAAACGTCTGAATTTCCAAAGATGAAATTTCCATGTTGGAAAAGAAAAGAAGAAAAGAAAAACACAGATTCTTAACAGGTCTGAGACAGATTTAAAGGTGCATTTGAAAATTATATGCTGTATTTGCACAGGGAAGAATCTCTGCTTCAAGTACTTTCTTTATACACGTGCTGACAAAATTAAGGGCACACCATCCTTTGCTGAATGAATGCTTATTAGAAATGCTGGTGTGAGCCATTTCCTTTTGTTCCCTGGAGTAAAAGCTAAACCTTGGGGAAAAAAAATAAATAATACTGTGTTAATGAATCATCTTAAGCTGGCAAACTTAAAGCTGAAGTCAGTAAGATTGATAAATTAAGGTTCTGATGGCAACAAGACTCTTTTCCTGTCATGCACATGGTAGCGCTATAACAGGAACACTTGTTTCCATCTTAAGGATCAGGGAAGATTGATACAACGGTGAGATTCGGCATTGCTAATTAGGAATGTCAGCAAAAGAAGGTCTGACGTTCTCTGTGCTGCTGAAGTCAAAATAGCAGAGAAAGGTACGTAAGACTCATGTTCCCATTTTCTCCATAGCCAGGGGGTGAAAAAATAACAGCCCTTCACACTCATTCAGCACTTGCAATTTACAATTCACTTCTGCACACAGCTACCATTTGAACTATATTGAACATCCAAAACATACTGTTTACACCCATTTAATAAATCAGGAAACTGGGTTCAGTAGGATAAGTGACCTCTCCCATGTCACAGAGACTGCAAGTGATAAAGCCAGGCTTTCAAGGCAGGCCAGTACTTCGTTTCTATATACAAGGCTGCACTGAATGACAGAGCTGGCAAGAACTTGCCTTCTACTCTTTCACTCTGCTTACCTTATTTTAAAAATCAAACAAGGGTTGCCATTTCTGTTGTTGGGATAGTGGTAAATGCAAACCTAGTATGGAAATGGCTTCTACTTTTTGCAATTATTATCTGTTCTTTGTGTACAAGTGTGTTGGTCATAAAAGCACAGATAAATTCATGGGTCATAAAAGTGTGCAAAGTCAAGTTTAAGTAGTGAAAGTCCTGAGAGGACAGATTATAAACATGCTCTCATGACTTGTCCAGCAGCCACGATGCTGCTTTGAAACAGAAAGGAAAACAAAATGTGTCTTTCTTAGAATGCATTTTGCCATCCCCCAAATGATTTACAAATAGACACATAAACCCCTGCAGTATGTTCTTAAGCAAGGAGGCCGTGGAGCCAAGAGAACTCCTCTGGGTTATCCAGTACTCTGAGTTTTGTAAGACTAGGTGACATGCTCAGGACAAAACATCTCAGTCTGACATACAACAGGGATAAACACTAGAGCAGTCCGCATATTGGCGGGGGAGGGGAGGCGGAACATATATATATATATATATATATGTTGTGCTGTGCTTAGTCACTCAGTCCTGTCTGACTCTTTGTGACTCCATGGGCTGTATAGCCCTCTAGGCTCCTCTGTACATGCTGATTGTCCAGGCAAAAATACTGGAGTGGGTTGTCATGCCTTCCTCCAGGAGATCTTCCCAACCCAGGGACAGAACCCAGGTCTCCCTCTTTGCAGGCGGATTCTTTACCATCTGAGCCACCATGGAAGCCTAAGAACACTGGAATGGGTAGCCTATCCCTTCTCCAAGGGATCTTCCCAACCCGGGAATTGAACAGTGGTCACCTGCATTGCAGGCAGATTCTTTACCAGCTGAGCTACCAGGGAAGTCCATATGTGTGTGTGTGTGTGTGTGTGTGTGCGTAATGAATGTATTCACAGAGCTTGAATCTTAAGTTTGGGAAACTCTCCACAATGAAAGTATGAACTGAAGCCATAGCCACAAAACAGTCTAAGCAAGAAAAGCCAAAGAAACCAACTTCAGGAAGCACCTCCCTTGGCCCCATGCTACAAGTTATAGAAAGTGTGTGACTGCCCAGGCTGCCCATCTTTCACACTAATATATGAACAATCTAAGTGTCAGGTTCTGGCAAGAATAACAAAAGGAAAGAAGAATAAGGGAGAATGGTGCCATGGATCATTAAGAGAAGGGTTAAACAAACACAGTAATTGGTGGAGAAGGAGAAAGGGTAATGAACACATTTAACATTGCAGAGTCACTCTGAGCCCTGACATCAGTGCTGACAATTCCCACGTTCTTCCATTATGATCTGGTGATTCATCCCCATGATCCATTCACTAAATAGATGGTTCCTTCCTAACATTGTTCTCATTCATGAAAACAATCTACTTTCCATGATCCAGATGAAATACATCTCCAGGAAGCCTTGCCCAATGTCCTGATCAAAAGTAATATCTTATTTCTCTCTGCGGTTCCCAACAAACTTTGGCCAGAGCCCTGCTAGAATTCATTTCACATATTTTAAATGCCCTCCCACCAATAAATTATTAGTTTTTGAGGTTGGAAATCATGTCTTGTCTCAGTATAAACTACTAAGCATCTGTGTCAGTGGTTGGAACAGAGGTTTTTAGTAATATTTTATTTTATTAAGTTGAATTCAAATACTTAAAAGGCTCACTGCAGCACTAATGTTCTGTACTTATGAAGCATGTATTCTCTCACTTAATCATTTATCAATTCATTCATTAAACAGTTACTTACTATGCCCCTATTGCCTGTCACCCATTGTGTTCAGATCCCTAAGATACAATGATGTCCCCCTTGGAGTTTATAGTTGAGTCTGGGCAGTGATCAAACAATTATGAAATTAGAACTATGGTGAGTACTGCAATGGAAACATTTAGGAGAATTTGAAAACATCCATTGAACTCTAACACTGAAACTTCCAGGGGTCAGTTATCAAAACACCGGCAGAGGCAACTGTGATGAAAATAAGAAAAGGACTATAAAGGCCACTGCTACTGCAGCTAAGTCACTTCAGTCGTGTCCAACTGTGCGACCCCAGAGACGGCAGCCCACCAGGCTCCCATACTCCTGGGATTCTCCAGGCAAGAACACTGGAGTGGGTTGCCATTTCCTTCTCCAATGCGTGAAAGTGAAAAGTGAAAGTGAAGTCGCTCAGTTGTATCCGACTCTTCGTGACCCCATGGACTGCAGCCTACCAGGCTCCACCGCCCATGGGATTTTCCAGACAAGAGTACTGGAGTGGGGTGCCATCGCCTTCTCCGATGAAGGCCCCTAAATGATGACAAATACAGCTTCACTGCAGTTTTATTAGGAACTTAGGCAATATTAGAAAAGAAGTAAGTGTTCAGCTTCAACCCGTGTCCTTATTCTGATATATTCTGATACACGACATGGTGGAAGACTATACCTGCCTCAGGGCTTTGAAAATCTGGGTTCAGCCTTGCTCCAGAACACACTAGGTGCAGACTCTGAACTTCTCCATCTGTAAAATGGAGACCATAATCTCTGCTGTGATAACGACACAGTGTTGATGTGTAAGGATTCAATGACAGTGGAGTATAAACACATTTTGTAAAGTGCATATTGTTGTGTACACAGAAATATGTCAACCCAAAAGTCTGATATATAAAGCCATATGAAATATATACATATATTCATATATACACACACATAAATTCATATATATATTATGTATTTAGTTGGGTTTTGCATTATGTTACACATTTTTTCCAATACAGCAACCTTTCAGTCACTCTGTTGTTCTTTACAATACACTTTGTCTGCCAGCAGGGGTGGGAGAGGGAGGTAAGAGGATATCAAAGTCTCTGCCTGACTCCTCTGCTCACAGCCAGAATAAACAAAGGACAAAGGACCAAAAACCTGAGTCAAACCCCAGAGGTCAAGCTGCACTGCTGGATGAGGGTACCAATTAACATACTCTGTTGTTAAACTGTTGTCAGCAATAAGTATCTGGAAAAATGCAGAGATCTTACTGATACCACGAATTGACATCATGGGGAAACAGAAGCGTATTTCACCTAATGTTTTGTCATCAATCATACAAAAATAAGAAATGTATACCATTGAAACAGCATCTTTATATCTAGTTTCCTAAATAAAGAAGGCTGACATAAAATCCTAGATGGCAACTCTCTTCTCCATCTATCATAAAGAACGGCAAGAAAATCCTAGAAGGAAATGCTAGCACTTCATAAGCAGCAGTAAAATCATTTACTAATGATAATATTTAGTAAACAGTTACCAAATGTCAGACACTATTAAAAGAACTTTCAGTACAATGCCCAAACCTCACCACAACCTACGAAGTAGGGATATTGGTAAATAAACTCTTTTTTACAGAAAGAACAATTAGACTCAGAGAAGTTCACTCATTTGCCTAAAGATCACACCGCCAGCATTGAGCAAACATACTGAACACCACCATTTATCTGGCATTGTTCCAAGAGGCCAGGAGAGGTGGGGGAGGACAAAGGTGAAAAGGCAGACATCCTTGATCCAGAAATGAGTCACACACTGCTTCTACCTAAAGAATCTACAGCAAAGCTAGGACATGAACATAAATTACTATAGTCCAAGGTAAAAAATTCTAAGTACCACAAGAAATGCACAGTTGAGCTCCATCTCACTGTTTATAGGTACTCTCGGCCAAAGTAGGGGGTACATTTGCAGTAGATAGGGATGAATTCCAGGCCAAAAAAATTACAGAATTAATGTGACTAAATTTATTCTTCACAACATTACAAATATCTGAGGTTCGATTCCTTTAGAATAAGCCTACAGGCTTCCAAGGTAGCACATTGGTAAAGATTCTGCCTGCCAATTCAGGAGACGCGAGTTCAATCCCTTGGTCAGGAGGATCCTCTACAGGAGGAAACAGTAACCCACCCCAATATTCTTGCCTGAAAAATTCCATGGACAAAGGAGCCTGGTGGGTTACAGTCCATGGGGTCAAAAAGAGCATGACATGAATGAGCAGCTGGGCACACAGGCATGCATGGGCTATGTATTCTCTGAGTTCACCTCCTGGGGTAATTCAGTAACACAGCTCACAGTAAGTAGATTGGAAGCTTCCTGAGAACAGGTGCTGCCTGTACTGTATCCTCATGCCCAGGATGGTGTTGAGTACACAGTGGTGCTCAAGAAATATGGATCTAGGTGTCAAATGAATTAATGTGTTATTAATAATTAGTTAAACAGCAAATTAATGAATACAGAAGCACAAAGGCAGGTGTACACTGTTAAGAAATACAGACCACGCTGGAGTTCATGAACTCAAGTTCCCTGAGTGCTAAAGCCCCTGTCCCCAGGTGTAACTTTGCAAACACGAGTGTCAAGGGACTTTTGCTAGACAGCAGGTGGGAGTTTTCTTAACCAAGAGACCACAGTGGTGACCTACCTGGTCAGTGATTTGAAGAATACCAAGAAGCAAAATGAATTCTTATTTTATTCCTCATCAGGGCAGGAAGCACAGAGAGAACCGCAAAAGCTGTATTATCTAGAACTTTCTTGAGAGCTATAAAGTAACTCATTTGCAGAAGTCGTTGATTTTGTACACAGGGACTGTTTGGTGAGATTGAGGAAGCGAATGATGGTTGACTTCCTGGAGTGAGTCATGGCTGTAACCCCCTTTGAGAGTATTAATAGAACGGGGGGAAAATTTCCAGGAAACATCAATTACCACAACCACCAAAATAGAAAAGTTGGCTGGTGACTTAATCACTAAACTTTTGGGGAGACTACCCCCTTTCTTTATCAAAAAAAGGTAACAATAAATCAAACTAACACATTTTGAAACTTGTTAACATCATTTTTTTGTCGTTTGCAGAGTTATCTTTTAATCCTATACTAAGATTCTGCTTTAGCAAAATGACCATGCTGATTACAGTTAAACCAAGGTCTCAAGTCCAGACTTAGATCTCAAAGAAATAGACAAATGCACTGGATGACTCATTCATCCATTCATCCCTCCCTTCGAACCTTAAATCAATAGGTATTTAATGGGCATCTACTATTATGTTCCAGACTCATACTCCCTAAGATACAAAGAACTAAAGAAAAGAGATAATAAGCATAATAAATGTCTTGATCTCTGCTCACTATATTGGCTAAATCTCCTCACATTGTTTTTAGGCTGTATCAGGATTAGGGTTAAGAGATTAGTTCCGTTTTGTAGCCTCAGAAAGTGCTGGGAATCTTAGGTCAATCTAAGAGGTTTCAAAACATAAGCATTTTAGTCCCACTCTAAAGGCATGACATGTCTTCCTTCATAGCTTTATTACTTCATAACTTGTATGACTTAGAGCAAGTTAGTCCATGCCTCTGTGCTTCAGTTTTCATATCTAACAAATGAAAATAAATAGCAGCACTGTTGCATAAACGATGGGGATTAAATGAGCATATACACATATATAATTAGGAGCATGTGCACTTGTGCGTGTGTGTGTGTGTGTGTGTGTGTGTGTGTGTGTGTGTGTGTATACATTTGGAATGGAATCTGGAACATAACACCCCAGAAAATTTTACTATTATTGTCATCATTATTATCACCCCCACTTAGTACAAGAGAGGGGTTTTTCATTAGTCTTCACAGGAAGAGAATCAGTTGCACAGCTCTAACCCGGGTGATATATGCAGATGGATCTCTAGTGGCTCACTCACTTACACTCCATCACTGTGCTTTGTCATCCTTACTCTAGTGAAACCACACACTCCAGTCCAAAAAAATATTCTGCCCGAGCAATCCAGTTGGGCCACCTCTCTCTCAACTGTGGTTGATTTGCTTCCATTGCCTATTTAAATACAATAAGTGTGATGAAGGAAATAGACTGCCCATCCCATCCTCATCCACCTCAAACACATAAAAATCTTCTCAACTAATCAGTTCCAAGCATCTGTTCTGCCCCCCAAGCATTTCACCACAGCTGTTATACAATACTTCCTGCAGAATGGAATTTAATTAAAAGGATATTTTGGCAAGAAACAGTAATAAGCTGGTCATAAACATGTTCCCAATTAATTCAACATGCTATCTCCTTAAAAAGTTGTAGCCATGAATATCTTCATTGTGTTCTCTAACTGAAAACACTGGAAATAACACATGTGATTGGCAAAGTGGCAGTATTTGNCTCTGGGAGATGGTTATGAACAGGGAGGCCTGGCATGCTGCGATTCATGGGGTCACAAAGAGTCGGACATGACTGAGTGACTTAACTGAACTGAACTGAACAACCTTAATTCCCCATTACCATGTAATCTAATGGAGTCACAGGTTCTAGTGCTCCACTACAAAATCTACTTGAGATTCTAGTGTTTCCTTCTCTAGTTATTTTACTTCAGGAAACTACAAGGGATCATTTAAACAACTGTTTGGCCACTGCAGATCATAGACTTTGCCACTTAACCCTTTTTCTACTAGTGAAGAGGTCATTTTTGTCATCAAATCTAATCACGTGAGAGAATGGTTAAAACTTTCTTTTTGAAAATTTGAAAATAATTTTGAGGAACTTGTCAAATCTTATTTATTTACTTATTTATTTTGGGCTGCCCTGAGTTTTTATCCTGCATGCAGGCTCTCTCCAGTTGCCATAAGCAGGGCTACTCTTCCTTATGGTGCGTGGACTTCTCAGTGCGGTGGTTTCTCTTGTCGTGGAGCACAGGCTCCAGGTGCCGGGCTTCAGTAGTTCTGGTGCACAGGTTTAGTTACCCCACAGCATGTGGGATCTTTCCTGACCAGGGATCGAACCCATGTCCCCTGTAAAGGAAAGCGGATTCTTAATCACTGGACCACCAGGGAAGTCCTGCCAAATTTTAAATAGTACAAAACACTCACTATACACACTTATCTTTTTTTTTTTTAATTACTACATTTGCTTTATTGCTTCTCATCCTACACACAAACACGCACACTTTTTTTTCTGAACCACTTGAGGGTAAATTCCTTAAATTATGATTTTTTATCCTTAAAAAAGAGAGAGACTATTTCTACTCAGATGAACTGCATTAAAAAAAAAAATCTTTAGGGAGAAATGGTCTCTTACATAATCACAATACAGTTATCAACTCCAGTAAATTAACAATGATACAATGCTTTTCCCAACTGGCTATTTGCTTTCAAGTTTTTCCAGTTGAACTAATAATATCCTTTATAGCATTTTAATTTTCTTCAATACAGGATCCAACTTAGGATTGGATGTTGCATTTGGTTGTCACATTAGCCTCCTTTAACTTGGAACATTTCCACAGCCATTTTTTTTGTTTTGTTTTTGTTTTTTTGTTTTTTGGTCCTTTAAGACAGGATGTTTGAATGGCTTCCACATTCTTCGTTTGGCAAAGGTAAACATCTGGCTGCCACTGCCTCTGGAGAAACACTGCTTCTCCTTCCCCACCATCCAAATTTACCCAAGTTCTTCTAGGTGATTAAACAGGTACCGTAGAGGGAAAGGCATTCTGGGAAATGAGATTGTGAGAGGTAGTGCTGATTTGGTAGTGCTGATTTGGCCGCAAGCCATGTGGAACAACTGTGTATACCTAAATACATATATATATATATATATATAATTTCAACTGTCAGAAAAAATAAAGAAGTTGTAAAAAATCAAAGTATGTTTCACATCTGTTGTAAATAAGGTAAAATAAAGCATTGAAAAAATATTTTCAACTTTAGGCATTAGCTTAAATATGATTGAGCACAAGGCTGTGATACTGGGGCTAATGTCATTTTAAAGAAGAGGCATAACAGCTAAGCTTGGGACAAAATCAGAAGGATTCTTTTTGCTGTAGAAAAAAATTTTGAATCACCCGCAGCTGAGAATAGGATCGCAAAGAATCAGACACAACTGGGCGACTGAACAACAACAACTATAACTTGAAACCTTCTCTACTTTTGTCTTCTTAAACTTATATTCTGTGTTATGGGTTGAATGTTTGTGTCTTGATCTTGGACTTCACAATGCCTCCAGCATTGTGAGAAATAAACTTGATTTGTAAGCCACCCAACTTTGGCAGTTTTTTTTTTTTTTTTTAATAGCATCTCTAAGTGACTAAGACATTGTTTTCTTTTTTCCAACATAATATTCATCACTATTTGAATTATGTTACATATCTGTTTTTTTCTGTCTTCTTGCCAATCCCCATTTCACTGATAAGCTTGTTGAAAACAGGGGTTTTATCTTACACATTGTCATAGCTCCAAAATCTAAAATAGTACTATGTATACAATAGGTGCTTACTCACGAAAGAATGAAGGGCAGAGGATACCACAGAGAGCTTTGACTGCTCCAAAGAATCAAAGCAACATGAAAGTGTGAAAGTGTTAGTTGCTCAGTCATGGGCTCATTGACTGTAGCCCATTAGGCTCCTCTGCCCTTGGAATTCTCAAGGCAAGAATACTGGAGTGGGTAGCCATTCCCTTCTCCAAGGGCTCTTCCTAACCCAGGGATCAAACCTGAGTCTCCTGCATTTCAAGGGGGGATTCTTTACCATCTGAGCCACCAGGGAAGCCCCCAATATGGCATGAAAAACTTTCAAGTCATTCCACTTAAAGCTCTCTTCTAATAAAAGCCCAAATTGCCAGGATGGGGCTGGTAATTAGCTACAGGCATCATTTTTCAAGCATTCAGAAACAAAGTTATGTTGTATATTTTAAAATATGGATTGGGAAATGACTGTTGAATGATTATTGGATAGGCATAACATACTGCAGCATTTTAGTCACCAAATATAAAATATATAAGTACATATTTGGACTTAAACACTTAATGAAAATTAAACTCTTCATGACAAATTAAACTACAGAAATTATAGGTACTTCCCTCCCTTGTTGGACATCATGAGGCCCCTATTCCTAAATGGGAATAATCCACTGGACATGATTAATATCTGACCTGTGGAAATGGGGCATATACTTAACACTATTATTTGACATCACAACTTCCTCACTAACTGCATCTTCCTGATTTCTGAAGTCACTTGAATTGAATGCTAATTCAGAGCTTCCATGAGAAGGAATGCTTAGAAAAATCCTTCTCAAGCTGGGAAAGGGATCTTTGTCCACTAGTCTGAAGGTTTAAAAGAGAGTTGCAAGGGTCTGTGGTGAGGAAGAGGCCCCACTCAGGCAGTCGAATTGGCCAGATTACCTAGGCAGCCAATGTAATATTCCAGCCAATGTAATAACATAAGCGAGCTTCCCCAGTGGCTCAGCAATAAGGAATCTGGATGCAATGCAGGAGACATGGGGTCAGTCCCTGGGTTGTGAAGATCCCATGGAGAATGAAATGGCAACACAATCCAGTATTCTTGCCTGGGAAATCCCACAGACAGAGGAACCTGAGAGGTTACAGTCCACCAGGGTCGCAAGAGTCAGTCACAACATAGCGACTAAACAACAAAAGACAGCTTCACAACCACCTTCATGTAGTAAAACATAGACTAGTTGCTAAATAATAGTAATAATGAGCTTAAGAAATTTAACCATCATATCCATGTAATCACAGACTCTGGTCCAGAAAATATAGTAACTCTATGCTTCTAATTATTATTCTTGAGTATCTTGTTTCCCCATATTTCAGAACACTGAGAAAATGAACTTCCATTTGACTCTCTTCAAATACAGAATGGTTTAATGTTATGATAAATCAGATGGCACTGAAATTAATAACTATCAGGTGCAGTGTATTATTACAGTAATTTATAATACACAGTACAGTTCTTCTAGTGTGATGAATTATCTTTCTAATGATTGTTCTACTATAACATAACAACTAATAGATACTTTTAAGTTTGTACTGTAACATGCCTCAGGTACATGATTTTTTATTATGGAGAATTATATCAGGAGAAGTCTTTTTGTATTCTTTCCCACATTCTATTTTTTCTTCTTATGTATATATCACTGTTAAATACTATCATTATAATCTAATCCCTAGTCCTCAATGAAAGCACTTGAAGTCCAGAACTCTTGGGCACCCCAAACATAACTTTGGAAGACAGATCTTAAGGTAGCTCCAGATGTCCTTTGGAGAAGGAAACGGCAGCCCGCTCCAGTATTCTTGCCTGGGAAATCCCACAGACAGAGGAGCATGGCAGGCTACAGTCCATTAGGTCTCCAAGAGTTGGACATGAGCAAGAAACTAAACAACAGCAACAACAGAGGCCCCAATTTCCTGATGTTTACACCTTGAACAATCTCCTTCTCTTAAGTGTGAGCAGAACTTGATTGTAACCAGTAGAATATGGCAAAAATGATAGAGTGTCATCATCATTATTATGCTATGCTATATGGCCAAGATCATGGGATACCATTCGTGTGGTTACTGCACATTATGTAAGACTCCATCTTGCTAGCAAGCTTGCTCTGGAGGTGCCATATTCCTTGCTAACTTTGAAGAAACAAGCTGCCATGAACCCTAAAGTTGCAAGGACGTGAATTCTGTCAACAGTCTGAGGGAGCTTGGAAGCAAATCCTTTCCGCTGTTCTGAAGAGACGGCATACCCAAGCACACCTTGATCCCAACTTCATGGGACCCTGAAGATGAGAACGCAGCCTAGACAAACCTCAGCTGTGAGTGAGATAACAAAAGTATATTATTTTAAATCACTCTGTTTGTGGTAATTTTTTATGTAGCAGTTAAAAAGTAACACAATTACACTTAAAGGACCTCATCCTAGACTTCTGGTTTAAAGCTAATGATATGAAATTTCTTGAGGTATTACTACAGTTTCATAGCCTATCAGATTTTTTTGGTGAGAGGAGGAAAGTATACACCTGAAATCTTAATAGTTCAAAAACATTCACTGATTAACTTCCATATTTTATTATATGTGAAGGCAACATATTTGATAAGATACTTTATCAGATTTTAAGGAGATTATAGTATAATGGAGAAGAAAAACACAGAAACCAGCTATTGCAACATACATATGCTATTGCCATAGAATATAGAGAATGCGGAAGGGAGAGGTGGTATAGTTATAAATGGCCTCCTCGAGAGATGATTCTAAAATGGAAATTGCTGTCCATAGAAAGAAAGAAAACACGCCTTGTTGAACTCCTGTGCACTAGGAAATTGATCAAGTGGCTGTAACAACAACAACTAAAAAGGTGGCATTTATATATCCTTTGCTAGGTATTATTCCAAATGCATTATTTAATTAATTCCCACAACAATTCAATGATATAAATATTAGTTTCATTTTACAGATGGGGAAACTGAGAGTTTAAGGAACAGCTCAATAGTGACAGAGAATTCATTCCTCTGATGTCGCCATGACTCTTGGACCTGTGTTCTTCCCACTGAAATGCTATCTTTTGGGAAACAGTCTTTTGACCTGCCTGTGCACTGCTCTTCTAAATTATAGGAGCCCTACATTTCATTCTGTTCCCATGGTTTCCTATTCTTACATCTTTAAGGCATCAGTTATGCCCTATTGTAATTATTATATAATTCATGTATCACCATAAACAGAATTTAAATTGTTTGACAGCTGAAACTGTCCAAATCGTTTTTGGTCTCTTGTTTCTATCACAAGCCCTGATAAGAATGTCCAATAAATGGCAAATAAGGGAACAAACGTTTAGAATCTCTACAGGCCAAAAGAATGCTCATTTTACTGGTCTTTGCTCATAAAAATGACTTCTAACAATGAAAGCGTCCATGTCGGGGAGTTTGATTCATTCTTGTTTATAAACATTGTTAGTAAAACAAATAATCTGCTTAATTAATAGATTAAAGATGAATGCATGGATAAATAGATAGATAAATGAATTGATAGATAGATAACTATGCCTAAGGAACATCAAAGAATGCTCTAAGGGATTGATGACCAGCATTTTTCTTTGTTTTCACTTGTTTAGTAGCTGAGTGGTGTCGATTCTCTTGTGACCCCATGGACTATACAGGGTCCTCTGTCCGTGGGATTTCCTAGGCAAGAATACTGGAGTGGGTTGCCATTTCCTTCTCCAGGGATCTTCCAGACCCAAGAATTGAATCCATGGCTCCTGCCTAGCAGGTGGATTCTTTACCACTGAGCCACCAGGAAATCCCAATGGTAAGCCATTACTTACCATTAACTGCATACCAGGGTATTATGCTAAATGGCATGATTTTTTTTCATTTGATCTTTACAAGACCCCTCTGAAGTAGATATTCACCCTATTATACAGTTGAGGAAAGTTCACAACGGGATTGTACCAAAGGGAGTCAGTATAATGTTCATGTCTATGACCTTAACCACTGTGCATCCTGCCTCCTACTTAGGTCTGCAGTTTGCTTTCCTATTTTTCGTTTCTATTCATTGTCATGAGCCCTAAGTTGAAGTATTTTCAGGCTTTTATGAACCAGTTACGTGGAGGAAATGAGGTTCAAAAACAAAATAAGCCTTGCTGACTGTGGTTGGATTGTTGCTTCCAAAAAGATTTTTACATTGTAATCCTGGGGACTGCAAATGTGACCTTTTTGAAAAAAAAAAAAAA
>SJYV01008282.1:0-15076 GCA_006410875.1 Neotragus pygmaeus
GGAACCAGTCTGTTGTTCCATGTACAGTTCTAACTGTTGCTTCCTGACCTGCATATAGGTTTCTCAATATTGATTAGTTTTTGCTTTTAAATAATTAAGCCCTTAAGACAGAGATAAACTTATTTTTACTTTTGAGAAAATAAAATAATACAGAACTAAGCACAGGAATAGTGGGTCTCCCTTCACCTTTCCCAGTTCTCACTCCCTTCCCTAGCTGTAATCACTGTTAGTGATTAGGAGTTTATCGTCTCAGATTTATTTCTACCATTTACATTCAATATCATGCACAAACAGAAATATACTTTTGTTTTCTTTCACTTTACATGTTTGGGTCCACGTTCTCTGCACTGACTTGACACATGTTAGCTTAAGCTTTTCAGGCCAATGTGGGGTTGTGCTTGAGGACAGCATTTATGCAGAGGGAAAAACACATTACTTACAGTTACTTTGGTTTTAAAAATTAATTCTAGCTATTACATTAATAAATTCAAAATCTTGACTTTCCCATACACTTTTAAAATTTCATTTATGAGTAGTCGTTCTAATTTAAAAGCCGAATGAGCTCTGATAATAACTTCTAAGGGGACTTCAAAATTATTCTAATTCCCAGAACATTTTAGGTTAGATTCTTTTAAACTTTCATTTTAAAATATTAGATTTTCTTTATAAAATACTGTTAAGTGACTTCAAGTGAGCAAAATCTTCTCAAATACNTCGTTCTAATTTAAAAGCCGAATGAGCTCTGATAATAACTTCTAAGGGGACTTCAAAATTATTCTAATTCCCAGAACATTTTAGGTTAGATTCTTTTAAACTTTCATTTTAAAATATTAGATTTTCTTTATAAAATACTGTTAAGTGACTTCAAGTGAGCAAAATCTTCTCAAATACTAGATGCTAGTAAATTTAATAAATGCATAACGTTTAATCTTAATTCTCTTAAACATTTCAGTACTGATTTAAAGAACAGGGGAGCCTGGCATGCTGCAGTCCATGGGGTCACAAAGAGTCAGAGACAGCTTAGCAACTGAACAGCACCAACGACTGATTTTAAAAAGTAAAAATCTCTAATAACTTTCAACTAAAAATTCTAAGTCTAAAATCAGTTATTTAAAAGTTAAATTTATATTGGAATCACAGGGCTATTCCAAGAGCTATTCATATATGCTAAATCCTCTAAAATGTTATAAACAAGTTAAATATCAAAAAAAATACAGACTGTTACTAAACTTAACACAAAAGTATTATAAGTTGGCTTTATATCAACAATTGCTCATTAGATTCTGAATTTCTTCAGATGAAAAGTCCTTTTCTCCCGTATCCCTAAGCAAGTGAAATTTGCTCTCCTACTTCTGCGACCTAGGGCCAGGATGGAGTAGGGGAATACATTTTGAACAGTAAACTGGGGCCAAGCTCTGAAATCTGGTTTTCTCCTTCGAACCCTGACTGAGACAGCAAGGCCTTATGTCAGTAACACGAATATGTCTGCGTCCTCATACCCTCACCAATCCTGCGTGACGTGTGCCACCGCTGTATTTACAGTGGAGCCAACAAGGAGCTACTGAACAGCACGTGGAACTCTGCTCAGTGTTACGAGGCAGCCGGGACGCGAGGGGGCCTGGGGGAGGATGGACGCGTGCATCTGTGTGGCCGAGTCCCTCTGCTGCCCCCCGAAACTATCACAAGATTCTTAACAGACTATACTCCAATACAGAACTAAAAGTTTTAGAAAAACAGAGTATCTCCCATGTTAAAAAAAGAATCATGACATGCGATGACATACGCATACAATAGAATACCACAGGTAGGGGAATGACATTAAGATACCATTAGGTGAAAAAAGCAAGTTGCAGAGTCCTATGTCTACTCTTATTTATATGAAATGGAAAAGAGAAACATGTGTGTTCTAACAAACAGAATATTCTAGAAGGGCGCAAAATAAACTAGAAATAGTAGTTGCCTCTGGGTAAGGAAATTGGGCTTCCCAGGTGGTGCAGTGGCCCAGCCGCCAATGCAACAGACACAAGCAATGTAGGTTCGATCCCTAGGTCAGGAAGATCCCCTGGAGAAGGAAATGGCAACCCACTCCAGTATTCTTGCCTGGGAAATCCCATGGACAGAGGCGCCTGGCGGGCTACATGGGGTAGCAAAGGGTCAGACCCAACTGAGCACACACACACACACACACACACACAGAGACTGANGATCCCCTGGAGAAGGAAATGGCAACCCACTCCAGTATTCTTGCCTGGGAAATCCCATGGACAGAGGCGCCTGGCGGGCTACATGGGGTAGCAAAGGGTCAGACCCAACTGAGCACACACACACACACACACACACACAGAGACTGAGTAATTAGAAACAGAGGAAGAAATTTTTCTCACTTTTTCTACCCTTTCATAACTTTGGATTTCATCCTATGCACATGCATTATCGTTTCAAACGCTTAATATGATTTTTAAATATATCAGAATTAAGAAATATGAAACTTCGTCAAGAGAAACCTCACCCCGAAAATGGAGTCAGGAGGCCAGAAGGGGGCGCTCTTAGGCAGGGCCCGGCACAGCAATTAAAGAATTGTCGATTACAGACCTCAAAAGAAGACCCACCGACAGGAACAAATCGTCAGTTAGAGGCTACAGCAGGAAAGATGGACGCACCATCTTCTGTAAGGAGCTGCCTACCCCAGCAACTCAACCAAAGAGAAACTTTCATCACCTTGAGCTATCACTGTTCTCTGATGGACTCTCATTCAAAACATCCCTTCCCAACTTCCTCCTCCTCTCTATAAAATAACACCCCCTCCTTCATTTGCTGGGCCTCCCCTGCGGCTCAGCTGGTAAAGAATCTGCCTGCAGTGCAGGAGACCTGGGTTCGACCCCTGGGTTGGGAAGATCCCCTGGAGAAGGGAAAGGCTACCACTCCAGTATTGCCTGTGGCTTTTGTTATAGCTTGCTTGTCCCAAACTGCGATTCCTCTACTGGTCCCAAATAAATTCACTTTCTTTAAAAAAAAAAAAAAAAAAAAAAAAGGTGTTTTTTGGTGTGGACCATTCTTCAAGTCTTTATTGAATTTGTTACAATATTGTTTCGGTTGCACATTTTGGTTTTTAAGCCATGAGACAAGAGGGGGTCTTAACTCCCCAGCCAAGGATCGAACCCACACCCTCTGCATTGGAAGGCAAAGTCTGAACCACTGAACTACCAGGGAGNTTGAATTTGTTACAATATTGTTTCGGTTGCACATTTTGGTTTTTAAGCCATGAGACAAGAGGGGGTCTTAACTCCCCAGCCAAGGATCGAACCCACACCCTCTGCATTGGAAGGCAAAGTCTGAACCACTGAACTACCAGGGAGGTCCCCCAAAATAAGCCCACTTTTGCTGGTAAAATAGCTCTCATTTCTGAGGTCCACAGAGGTAAATTTTAAAGGTGGTCCTGCCACCCTGGGTCCAGCCTTTGTGCTGCAGCTGGTGCAGCTGGAGTGGCCTTGCTCCCGTGGCACACGTTGGGGTCAGCTCAGTTGCACGGATGCTCAGCAAACTTGCACTGACCCAGCAGCGCAGAGATGGAAAGCAGGGCAGTGCCCAAGTACCAACGTTACTCTGCAGCCGGGCATCTAGGGGGTGGGCATAAATGACACTGTGACCCCCCCCCCCCAGCATCCTGCAAATAGTAAGCGCTGGCTATCTTCAGGAAGCAAGGAAGTTAAGTTAAACATTTACTTACGAACTTAAGGCACAGTCAGGATGAGTGCTGTGTTCCACACATGTTAAGAGCTTCACTGGTCTGCAAAATGAAAAGAAGTAATATTTAAGGGATGATTCAAGTGACTTTCATTCATCATACGTTTATGGGGAACCCGCAAGGTACTGGAGATACAAAGTCTCTGACCTTGAAGGACACAGTTTCTTTTCAAAAATATTAGCTGGCATTTGTTGAGCACTTACTATGTACCAGAAAATCTGATTATGTATTAAATGTTTTACATAGATGATGTCATTCCCTCCTTTCAACAACTGAACAAAGCAGGTACTAAGGAGATCAAAACAGTCAATCCTAAAGGAAAACAACCCTGAATATTCACTGGAAGGACCGATGCTGAAGCTGAAGCTCCAATACTTTGGCCACCTGATGCGAAGAGCCAAGTTATTGGAAAAGACCCTGATGCTGGGAAAGATTGAGGGCAGGAGAAGAGGGTGGCAGAGGATNTGAATATTCACTGGAAGGACCGATGCTGAAGCTGAAGCTCCAATACTTTGGCCACCTGATGCGAAGAGCCAAGTTATTGGAAAAGACCCTGATGCTGGGAAAGATTGAGGGCAGGAGAAGAGGGTGGCAGAGGATGAGATGGTCAGATAGCATCAAGGACTCAGGGGATATGAATTTGAGCAAACTCCGGGAGATGGTGAAGGACAGGGAAGCCTGGCATGCTACAGTCCATGGGGTCACAAAGAATCGAACATGACTGAGCAGCTGAACAACAACAACAAATTATTATCTGCGATCTACAGCTGAGAAAGCTATCCAGAAGAACTTGGCCAAGCTCTCACAGTAGCGAGTCTCGGAGCTGACTTTGAACCTCCCCTCCAAAGCCTGGGCATGGAACCACTTCTGTAAAGATGTACAGCTTTGCTTGGAAAATCTGTTGATAAGAACTCTGGGTGGAAGGTTGGACCTGAAGCACGTGGGTGATGGCTGGTGTCTGGGCTTCAGGGAAGAAAGCTAACTGCTTGCATGGTAAGGCGAGAAGATGTGGGTTCCAGGACAGTCTGGAAGGAAGGGAAAGTTCCAGGACAGTCCGGAGGGAAGGGAAAGACAGGAGCCTGGTAGCAGTGAGAGGCAGGCCAAGAGAGGATGTCAGTCAGCCAGAGGGTGGCTGGAGGAGACTTGGGAAGAACAGGAAAGCATCCTGTCTATGGCATGCTACGTGACCCCTCCCTGGGACTCTCTACTCAGTGGACACCATTCAGATACATTCTTTTTTTTTTTTTTTTAACAAGAGTAGTGTCATTGGATTTCCCTGGTGGGCCACTGGTTGCAAATCCGCCTGCCAAGGCAGGGGGCACGGGTTTGATCCCTGGTCTCGGAAGGTTCCACGCGGTGCAGGGCAACTCAGGCCGAGCACCCCAGCTGCTGAGCCTGGGCTCCGGAGCCCGTGTTTGACCACAAGGGAAGCCCCAGCACCGCAGCTAGAGAGGACTCCCCTGCTGGCTGCAGGGAGAGAAAGCCGCCTCACAGCAACAAAGATCCAGCACAGCCAAAAAATAATATTAATTTTTTTAAAAGTAGCTTGGTATTGCTTTCACGCCTCCCCTCTTCCCCCACGAACACGCACTGAGTTTCACGGAGTGTGAGTCAATACATCGCAAAGCAGAAAACAGGAGGCAAGAGAGGCTTTGAACAAGGACCTTGCCACGATCTGCAGGTCTTGGGGAGAAAGTTCGGCCGCCGTGGCACAGAGATCCGTGTCACCTGAAATCTGACGGGCAGGGGATTCTCACTTACATCTGGGCTTGAGTCTGATCTGTTAACCCTGGTTGCTCACCCTGTGTTAAGCCTATTGTTATCTCCTCTGGGCGCCCAGGAGAAATAAAATCCCATCTGAACACAAGAGAGCCTACAGGTGGTACAGAAATAGGAGCTGGGGGCTGAGCCAGGCATGCAGGGGCACAGCCTGGGGCCAGCTTAGGTGGGGCAACGTGACTCGGGAAAAGCAGGCTGAGTCCTCGAGGCTCACAGCTGTGAGTCAGGAAGGCAACCCTGGGCCCCCACTTGACCTGATGACTTGTAAAAAGACAGCCTCCTCAGGGAAGTCCCTGGGCCAAAGCAAAGTGGTCATAACTTTGGAATATTTAGCCTTTTGTTTTTCCTATCCCTGAGCTCTTTTAGAATCAGAATTGCCATTTATTTAATTTACAAAAACCTGATGCTGTAAGAAAGGAGGAATCTTAGAGTAGAAAGAAAAAGGGGAAGCTTCAGGGTCATACAGTGATGGGTTCAAAACTCAGCTGTGTCACCGAGTGGTGACTTTGGGAAACTCACTTAACCTCTGCCCTTTCATTTACCCATTCATGAAAAGGGGATATTTATATAAAACAGACAAAACGAATCTATGCTCTTACAAGTCCAGAGAGGGGTTCCTACTACAGGCGGATGGGGAGCCTAAAGGGAGACCAAGGAGAGACTGGGGTGCTGGCGACGCTCTGCCTCTTGATCCCGGTACACGTGTTCGGTGACCTGGGGAAAATTCATCCAACTNAAGTCCAGAGAGGGGTTCCTACTACAGGCGGATGGGGAGCCTAAAGGGAGACCAAGGAGAGACTGGGGTGCTGGCGACGCTCTGCCTCTTGATCCCGGTACACGTGTTCGGTGACCTGGGGAAAATTCATCCAACTGGATCCTTACGGTTTCTGCATTTTCCTGAACACAGATTATATTTCCAAAACAAGAGGATGTGCTTTACTTTGTGTTCAAAACAGGGTAACGACAACACCTGACTTCAGAGTCTTCTGAGAGCGTTAGCAGTAACAGACGAGGAAAACAGTCCAGCTTCAAGCTGTGGGGAAAGAACAGGCCTGTTCTCCTGGGGGGAGGCCAGAGGACGGGGAGACTCACACTTCTGGGGGCTCTGCTCAGGTGGGAGGGTCCCCAGGTGCCTTTTGAGAAGGCCAGAGGGTGGCAGGGCCAGCTGGACAGTCTCTGGTGCTGGTAAAGGCTGCAGATGTAGCGTGCTCCCTGCGGCACTCACAAACCTTCGGGAAAGCCCCTAAGTCACCGAAGTGTTGGGCTCCAGCCCCCAGGGAAACAAACCGGCCTGCAAACTCAGGAGCCAAACTCAGGAGCCGACACATAACGGCACAGAGAGAAGCAAGAAGCGATAGGTGAGGAATTCCCAGGCCAGGGGAGGGCTTTCAGTCATCCCAGAATTTGAGCCAAACTTACATTTCCAAGTATCAGGAGCACCCTGAAATGATCTCTGACTACATGTATAGAAAGTACCTGGCCCATAAAGTCCGTGATAAATGGTAGCTATGATGACTTTTCGGTTGGTCCACAGCCACCAAGCATCTCTCTGTAAGTATCTCAAGTTCCCCTTAATATAAATCGTGGGTAGTGTGGCATCCAGAGAAGCAAGGGTCACAGTCCCTGTGTGCAGGTGACTCCCCATGCAGGGAAGCGAGTGAGGAGGAAACCAGATATTTACAAATGATAAAGGACAAATGTCCATCCTTTAAGCATCCTAAAATGGCTGTGGACAGTAGGGGGTGTGGGTCAGGGGGAACTCTAGCTGGAAAGCACTGCCAGTCCCCAGATCCAGTGACAACAGGAAGGCACAGTTCCGTGGCCTCCGGGGCTGACCTCTGAAAAACCTTTCCTACAGCCCCCTGCTCCTTCTTTGAATATAAGCACGGATAACTGTTGCTGAAGCT
Source organism: Neotragus pygmaeus (assembly GCA_006410875.1). Lineage (NCBI taxonomy): Eukaryota > Metazoa > Chordata > Mammalia > Artiodactyla > Bovidae > Neotragus > Neotragus pygmaeus. The sequence continues at coordinate 7,432 of SJYV01008282.1, forward strand.
GAAGCTCCAATACTTTGGCCACCTGATGTGAAGAGCCGACTCTTTGGACAAGACCCTGATGCTGGGAAAGATGGAAGACAGAGGCGAAGGGTGCGGCAGAGGATGCGAGGGTTAGATAGTGTCACAGACTCAATCAGCACGCATTTGAACAAACTCCAGGAGACAGTGAAGGACAGGGAAGCCTGGCCGTCCTGCAGTCAGTCCTTGGGGCTGCAGAGTCAGACCCGACTTAGCGACTGAACAACGGACTCCAATCCGCCACCTACGGGTAGTCATCGATACAGCGGTACTGGAAACCCATCTTGTCCAGCCTCTCTTCCAGGAGCTTCACGCTGCCTTCTCCACAGGATTCCCTGAAACACAAACACAGACATAGGCACATAAAGAAGCTGTTTCCGTGTTAAAGAAAAGTTATACCGGCCACGTGCTGCTGAGATCTGCTCCTCGCTGGAGAAACACATGGCAGATTCTCCGAACCCAGAGGTGTTGCGGGAACCCGAGCCGCCACTCCCACGTGGAGATGATCTGAACCTTAAACCTGTCCGAAGCCTACGAGTCACGCACATCCACGCCCAGGCCCGCGCCAGCGCATGTACGGTGGACCACAGGATGCATCCCCGCCGCACCGCACACACAGCAATGTTGGGCTCGGGCTCCGAGCGAGCTGACTGCCCCCTTATCCATCCCACAGCGTATTAAGTCGATCTTCAGATGGAAATAGAAAATACACACAAATTCAAAAAATGTTAGAAAACTCAAAAAAAAAAACAAAAAAAGGGGGCGGGAGGGGTCTAAATCTCACATCACTGGCGATAACCTCTGCTAACATGCTGATGTACATCACTTTCGACTTTATAAATGCATTTATTCCGACGAGACTGAGAACATAAAACCCAATTCTGCTGCCCAATGCGTGTTTAATCGCGTTTGCCCATGTCTGTGTGTCCACGTACGTACCTCTCTGCCATTATTTTTAATTCCTGCTTGGGCTCCTTTATACAGTCTGAGCATAATTCATAAAAAGCAGTCCCCTGTTGTTAAAGGTTCAGCCTTACATTTCGGTGCCATTGACACTACATGGATACATGTATATGTATGGCTGAGTCCCTTCGCTGTTCAGCTGAAACTATCACAACATGTAATCGGCTATATACCCCAATACAAAAAGGATGACTTCAAGCTTGCATTGATATCTGAGCTGATGCAACCACTGAGTTAGTGGTTTCCCAGAAAAGTATGGATCTTAAAAGCTTTCTCAGCCAGTTATCTGAGACCCAGTTATGAAACTGGCTGTTCTGTGAAAAGGATGTCTTCATTACATAGTCCATGAGTCAATTCTGAGAACTCCTGGTGAGGTTTTGGGACTTCCAATGACAGAGAGAAAAAGCTGGCTTTGCGCCACACGAATGCATGAGGCCCTCTCCTATCTCATGCTGCCCTGGTCATTCAAAAAGGCTGAGCGGAGTCTCTGGATAAAGGAGGCTTTCTCTCTGGGCTTGGGACTGACTCGTGGCGTTTCAGAAAGTCAAGCCTTTGCCTTTCTCTGCCCACCACACTATGAACAGGGAAGACTGTGGCTTCCCCAGAACCGTACATGTAAGTCAGACTGGATCATATCACATCCAAGAAAAGCATGTTTGTGCCATGACCATCACCAGTAGCACTATAACTTACACCTTGGGTCCTCCGATTTCATGCATAACCCAGATCTCAATTCGTGTGATTTTATCCTTCTGGAGGTAGGGAATTTCAAAATCTGCAAAAAAACTGAGAAACACACGTTTTGTCAAGTCCTAAAGCAATATGACACTGTTCCCATATCATTGTTAGCTGATTTACACATTAGTTTTAACACTATTGGGGGTTGTTGGTGGTGGTGACTTTGTTGCCAAGTCTTGCGACTTCATGCACTGTAGCCCCCCAGGCTCCTGTGTCCATGGGATTCTCCAGGCGAGAATACTGGAGTGGCTTGCCATTTCCTTCTCCAGGGGATCTTCCTGACTCAAGGATCAAACCCTTCATTGGCAGGTGGATTTTTACCACGGAGCCGCAAGGGAAGCCCTTTGGGGGTTACTTTTCAGCTTTAACTTTTAGGTTACTTATTGCATTCGTGCATTCAGCTGTTAGTCGTATAAAGGGATGGACGTGGCTCTGATGTCCAGGTCATTCAATGGTTCTGCTCCAGCAGAACTTACAAAAGCACTAGATTGGGATATGGGGATGATCCTCTTAAGCTTCCATTCAAAACTATTAAAAAGACATCTTGGCATGTTTGTCATATATGCTAGTGCTTGCATTCTTACCCTTTCACAGGATAGGCTCCTGCTGGCTCTGAGCCATTCAGCATGACATTGATCACCCCAGAACTATCTCTTGCATACTGCAAAAAAGAAACAAGCATTTTGAGTTAAAATACCAGATAAATCTGGTATTCCACAGAGCTAGAAGGTATGTAAATTGGCATCTTGGAAAGCAAATTGCTTTGAAATGTGCAAACCTCATGCCTGTCATCTACCATCATAAAACAATACAGGACTTCCTTGCTGGTCTAGTGGTTAAGAATCTGCCTGCCCATACAGGGCACATGGGTTCGATCCCTGGTCTGGGAAGATCCCACAGGCCACTGAACAGCTAAGTCCGTGTGCCCCAACTCCTGAGCCCGCGCTCTAGAGACTGGGCTCTGCAGGAAGTGAAGCCACTGCAAAGAGAACTCCCACACTGCCACTAGAGAAAAGCCCCTTCAAGCAGCAACAAAGACCCAGCACAGCCAACATAAATAAAGAACTATTTTTTAAAAATAAAAGAACGCAAAACACTATCAGATTCCAACCCTGTATCAACCAGTGTACACTATCTTATGCTGCTGCCATTACAGTCTCAAAAATCCCAGTGGCTTTAAGCAAGAAAGGTTTATTTCATGCATGTGCTACATGTGTATCACTGGTTTTCGGATTTGGGGTTTGGGTTTTCCTACATATGCTCCTGCTCTGGGACCTGAGTTGATGAAGTCTCCACATCTGCAGAGTCATAGTTTATCAGTGAAGGGAGAGAAAAAGTGGCAAGCCACAGACCAGTTCTTCAAGTCTTCCCCAGTGGCTCAGTGGTAAAGAACCTGCCTGCAATGCGGGAGCCACAGAAGATTCCTGTTTGATCCTAGAGGCGGGAAGATCCCCTGCAGGAGGAAATGGCAAGCCACTCCAGTATCCTTGCCTGGAGAATCCCATGGACAGAGGAGCCTGGCGGGCTACAGTCCATGGGGTCTCAAAGAGTCGGACATGACTAAAGTGGCCTGGCGCGCATGCACACACACACCTGGAAGTCACGCAGTCACTCCTGCTCACATCCTATTAGCCTGTGCAAGTCACACAGAAGTAACTTCAAGAGACAGAATGAATGCGAAACACACGCCCAGACAACGAGCCAGACGTACTCAGGAAGCATCACGAAGGATCCCCTGGTGCCCAGGAGTTCTACTGCAGCACGGCTTGTAACCAATCTAAACAGGCAGCCACAGGGAAGGGTAGGTCCCTCGTGGCACTCACACGTCTGAAACACGACCCAGCCACTGGTAAAAGCCTACAAAGGACTGGCCATAGCCCAAGAGGTGCTTACATCCAGAGCACAGTGTGAGACGAGATGGACAGAGCATGGCTTGCGCTCAGCTGTGTTCAGAATGACTGGGCGGGGACTTTGCTGGTGGTCCAGTGGCTGAGCCTCTTGCGCTCTCAGTGCAGGGGGCCAGGGTTCGATCCCAAGTCAGAGACCTGGCTCCTGTGTGCTGCAACTTGAAAATATCCTGCCTGTCACAACCGAGACTTGGTGGAGCCAAAGAAAGAAAGAAAAACACAAAGATAAATAGGCAGAAGTGTGGGAATTAGTTAACCCCCCAAATTCCTAAGGCAGAGACAGGGCCAGAGAAATTCCCCAATCTGCTGCTCAGCACACTACTGGACCATATGATTTCCCTGATAAAATGCTTCTTCGAGACTGAAGGTGGAGCAGGGCAGGGTTGTCACGCAGATCTGAGATAAGCAAGGCCGGGCTTGTTCTCTGGCAGTGTTAAGTGTTAGTTGCTCAGTCATGTCAACTCCATGATTCCATGGACTATAGCCTGCCTGGCTCCTCTGTCCATGGAATTCTCCAGGCAAGAACACTGGAGTGGGTTACCAGTTCCTTCTCCAGGGGACCTTCCTGACTCGGGGATAGAACCCTGGGCTCCTGCATCACAAGTGGACTCTTGACCATCTGAGCCACGAGGAGAGCCTGGCCGCCCAGTACCGGCCGCAACACGCTGCTCCCTGCCGCCGCACCTGCCTCAGATTACTTCTAAACATGCGAACATTCGAGGTTAAACCTGCAAACGCCAAGGTCTGATACCCACTATATTAAATGATTTGCTCCTAGGTAGCAGGAATGTGAATGACTAGTTTTTTTCCTTTATACATTCTATAACTGTCATTCTCTATCACGAGCAGCTATTAAACTGGTGATAAATTTTTTCATTAAAACAAAGCATGTCGGGACTTCCTTGGTGGTCCAGTGGTTAAGACGCCATTCTTCCATTGCAGGGGGCATAGGTTCAATACCTGGTTGGGGAGCTAAGGTCCTCAATGCCACATGGCACTGCCAAAAAAAAGGAAAAGGAATGCAGATACCGTGAGGCTGTGCAAAGTCACGGTGTCCAGCTGCTGCACTTGCTAGCTCAGTAGTTAGTCTGATTAAGTTTCTTGGCCTCGTTTTCCTATCTGTAAAACGAGGGTAGTAAGAGTCCCTTCCCATAGGGTTGCTGTGATGGTCAAATTATTTAAAATGATACTATGTATGGCATATTTCTCTGCCATGGTTCAGACCCTCTCCTCATCAGTGTATCAATACTATACCATCTCACTTCATGTTCAGACTACCCAGTATATTCTGAGGGCGCATAAAATGTGTGAGTGTTTGTGTCAGTCACTCAGTCGAGTCCCACTATTTGTGACTGCATGGACTGCAGCCCACCAGGCACCTCTGCCCATGGGATTCTCCAGGCAAGAATACTGGAGTGGGGTGCCAATTCTTTCGCCAGTCGTAAAGGGTGAGCATGCTTACCAGACTCCCGTTTCAGGGTCGGAGGTGGCTTGGAGCACACTTTGAAACGGGGTGGGTCCACTGGGTAACGTATGGGTCTCTCTGCATTCGATGCTGACGCCACCCCTGCGTGGTCATCAGGACCCCACGTTCAGGTGGCGATGTGGCCACACACAGCCCCCCACTCCTCAGTGAGGGGCTTGGGAAGCTCACCCCCTGGAGTCTGCACTCTAGGCAGAACCTGTGGGGAGTGGGCACAAACCGAGGGCTCCCCAGAGCTGGCAAGAGAGAGAGGAATAAGAACACCTTTGTCAGGAGCCACCCTNAGCCCCCCACTCCTCAGTGAGGGGCTTGGGAAGCTCACCCCCTGGAGTCTGCACTCTAGGCAGAACCTGTGGGGAGTGGGCACAAACCGAGGGCTCCCCAGAGCTGGCAAGAGAGAGAGGAATAAGAACACCTTTGTCAGGAGCCACCCTCCCCTTAGTTCCAAACTGCCCCCGTAGCAGAAGATTTGACCCAAGAGTCTCTCGCCCTGATGAACAGTGGCTCCAGTGGACACCTGGTGATCCAGGGCAGGAAATGAGACTGGAAGGGACACAGATGACCCTGAAAGGGGCTCGGTGGCAGGACTGGACATCTCCAGAGCCCTAGCCAATGCAGATAACAGTCAACTGCTCTTTGTAGGGCACTGAGCTAAAAATGTCACCTTCTTATTTGGAATCTTTGGTCTAATGCTGGTGACAGGAAATGTAAGCTGCAGTCACTGGTGTTTTCTAGCTACTGATCGCTATNGCCAATGCAGATAACAGTCAACTGCTCTTTGTAGGGCACTGAGCTAAAAATGTCACCTTCTTATTTGGAATCTTTGGTCTAATGCTGGTGACAGGAAATGTAAGCTGCAGTCACTGGTGTTTTCTAGCTACTGATCGCTATCAATTCTGCTGACGATATTCTCCAAGAAACGGACTGGCCTTTAGGGGACCATGGGACTTCCCTGGTGGCTCAGGTGGTAAAGCGTCTGGCTACAATGTGGGAGACCGGGGTTCAGTCCATGGGTCGGGAAGATCTGCTGGAGAAGGCAATGGCGACCCACTCCAGTATTCTTGCCTGGAAAATGCTATGAATGGAGGAGCCTAGTAGGCTACAGTCCATGGAGATGCAAAGAGTTGGACACAACTGAGCGACTTCACTTTCACTTTCTGCACCTCCAGTCTATCTCTGGTCTCCTATCATCTCCTGCCCCAAGAATATCAGCTTTCTGGACACTTCTGACCCCCACATATAGGTCTCAGGTGCCCCAGGTTCTCCCGTAAAGCAGAGATTATGCCACTTCACATCGCAACCAATATCACATCGATTTGCAATACTAACAACAACCGCGACACAACAGTAACAATANGCACGTGTTGTTGGCGTCTTAGTTTTCATGTCTGCCAAATGAGGAGTGGGCATGAGGCTCGGAACACCTCTCAGGTCCCTTTTGGCCCCAGAGTTCGTGATGCTCTCAGGCCTCAGTGGGCACATCCTGTGGCCCTCTCCTGTCTTGCCCTTTGCTGCCCGTATCCCCATCCTTCGCTCTGCTTATCCTCCCACCCACCCCTTTTTACTCAGCAGCCCCTCTGGACCTGGCCTTATGCCAAGTCCTGAAGATACAGAGATTCAAACAAGCTCCCCGGCCTGACACGCTCACAGTCACGAGTGGGCCAGAGTTGTTTGAAGAAAAGAGGACTGTCAAATGGAGTGAGTGCTGTGGTCCAGAAAGGGGAGACTGGTAGCCACAAAGGAGGCCGGCAGCCACTCCTGAAGATCCTCGAACGGGGACTCGGGCCTGCTCCTGCAGCAGCTCCTGGACGGGCTTGTCTTGATGGGGAGGCGCAGTGTCAGTGATGACCTCAAGTGGCCCCTTTCGGCCGCAGGAATCTTTGATGTGGAATGCTCAGTTGCCGCCTTTGCTGGAGAAGAGGGAGAGAAAGAAAGAAAGGAGAAAGAAGGGCTGGCCGGCCCTCCTGCACATTTCTGCTTGTGGGACCAGACCTCTGTTTCTTGGGGCTGCAGGCTGTGTGTGTGGGAGGCGTGGTGGCTTAGCTGGCCCCGGGGACAGGGCCCTCCCAAAGCAGCGGTGATGGCCCAGACAGACCTCTTCTCTGGGCCCTGTGTCAGCACCTTGTGGCCGGGGGCAGAGTGGAGCCTGAGTTTCCAACAGCCTGGCTGCCCGCCAGAGTGATGCTCAGGGTGCAGCGATTCTGAGGCTGACGCTGGCATTTGCCCCTCAACCCCATCCCCCGCAAGGGAGGTTGTGGACAAGGCAGCTTTTCTAATAAGCAGCCTCTGCTTGCCCGGTAGAAGATGAAAGACTGTGTGTGAGAGTGGGTAATTTGGGGTTTTCCTGATGAAAGCAGCTGACATTTGTTCGGACCTCTGCACACTGCAGCCCTTGCCTTTCATCTCTGCTATCAAAGCCCAGCTCATATTGGCCTGCATCCGGGGCAGGCAGTGCCACGGGAATTGAGTTGGGCAGAGACATTACTTTGCCAACAAAGGTCCATCTAGTCAAGGCTATGGTTTTTCCAGTGGTCAT
>SJYV01008283.1:6638-29572 GCA_006410875.1 Neotragus pygmaeus
TCCCTCCCCAGACACCTTCGGAGAAGACAGGAAGCTCCAGCATCGGAAGTGAAGCCAACAGACACACACGGACGGCTTGCCCGGCCCGCACACTCCTGTGAGCTTGAGTCCCTGCAGTGGATGCCTTCAGAGCTTCACTCACACACCTTCCAGTGAATCTGCCCACCCCCAGCTGGGACAGAGGCGGGCCTCCACTGGCTCAACAGCTAGACTCGAACATAACAAATGCTCTGAGGCCGGAAACACTGAAGCACCATGGACCAAGAGTTAACAGAAAAAGAGATGAAGAGTGACCCTGAGCGCCCCCTTGAAGGGCAGGGGCATCTGATGGAGGAGGTAAAGTCTACCCCCAGGCTGAGGGGAGGGGCCCAAGTGAGGACTGGTGGTCCCACTAGGATCCACTGGAAGCAGCCCTCCACCCAAGAGTCTCAGTCTCCTACTCCCAGGCCTGAGGGTGACGCCATCCCAAACTTGGTTCTTTGATCTTCACCCAAGCCCGTGGTCCCCATCATTGTAGGTCAATCACAGGTCAATCAATGTAGGTCAATCACTTGCCAAAAGTTAAGTTGGAGAGTTAGGGGCTGGTATTTTTCATTGAGAAGAAGCCCAGTATGTGGAGGTGTCTGGCCAACTCTGAGAGCTGACTGGAGCTCTGCCTTGCTTCTAGGAGAGCCAGCCCATGGCATCCCTCCCCCCCAGCAGGACGGCCCAGGAACAGTGATGTGACCACAGCTGCATGAGGGCCTGCGATGCCACAAACAGCTCTTAGTGACCTGGGAAGTGCCCCCTGGGCCTCTCTGCAGACCCAAAAGCGTCTGGGAGACCCTTGGGAAGGCAAGAAACCTGCCAGGGACCACACGGAGTCAGGAGGTCTAAGTGGTAGCGGCACAGACAGGTGAGGACCACGGATGGACCATACACAGGCACCTCTGTGAACCCCTTAGGATGTAGACTCACCCCCAGGGCAAGAGGTCACCCTAAATTAACTGGGTTACATTTCTGTCATTAGGAATGAACCCTTCAAGGGGGTCCCTGGCACACCCCTAGGTAGTGGCCTGAGATTTGCAGAGACAGACTCCAAGTTCTATCTCAAAATGATCCCTGCGTATTCAGCAACATGAGAAATGTAGTCACCTCTGTAAAAGCCAATGGCCATGGGGGAAGGATTTCCAGCAGCAGTGGAAAAAGCTAGGTCAAGATTTAAAACTAACCAGCAAAACCAACTGGAAACAGCAGGGGAATTCGCTGTGAGCGCTGGTTTCAAGTGCGCCCCGTCCATAATTACTCGTTGCAGAAGTCACGAATCTCCTGCCAAAATAGGGCCTCCCTTCACTGACGAAGCCCTGTTCACACCACTCCCTCTTTATTCTGCAAAAAGTGAATTCACTCAAAAAAGAAATTAGAAAAATAATTGATATAATAAGCATAACCTTGAAAATACTTCTGCCAGAATTTAAGAGCAGAAGTGAAAGGAGGCCCAAAATAAAAGCATCGTGAAACTGAAAACCTAAATTAGTTCTAAGCATTAGCTGCACCCACTTCTCCACCAGCTCCCTGAAGGTGAACGGGAGCAATCCCTGCTGCATGGCCCAGACAACAGGATCAACTCTGCTTCAGAGAGCATGGTCCTCCAGTCTCAGCTGCCACAGATGGAGAAAGAGGACCAGCTGGTCCTGTTTCGTTTGTACAGATGGGGAAACTGAGGCTGTAGGTGTAACAGTCCTCTTTCCAGGACACGATAAAATGGAAGGTCCTCACCAATCTTAAAATTAACTGTGATCATGTTGCTTTGGCAGGCAACATATGAGTGGAACTGATGCCTCACTGTGGGCAGAAGCTCTAAAGCGTCTCTGTACAACTTGCCATGCTCCCTTTCCGCTGCCTCAGTGAAGATGGAAGTCCAAATCTAGGTGATTCTCCACCAGCCTGAGTTTCTGAGCCTCCAGGGGAAACAGAGCCCTCCCGCTGACCAGTGTTGACAAGTAGCAAAAGTCAAAATTAAACCTTTGTTTTATTTAAGCCACTGCACGTGGGGGCTGTTTGTTACTACAGCATAACCTATCTTATCCTGACTGAGGCACCCTTTCGGGGTAAAGGCACTGACTCGCTACTCCAGCTTTTCTTTATCAAGTTCACCATGGCTGAATTTTAGCTATCATGACATCCCATGCCTAGCACATAGTTGGGCTCAGAAGACTTTTTTTGAATGAATGAATGAACAAAGACTCAATGGATAACCAATTAGGTTACAGTAGTAAGGACCTACTGTATAGCAGAGGAAACTATACTCAATAATTTGTAATATTTGTAAAGGGAAAGAATCCATAAAGTAATAGATAAATATATGTATAATTGAATCACTTTGCTGTACACATGAAACAAAAACAACATTGTAAATCAATTACACTTCAATTTAAAAAAAACACTCAATAGATAAGGAGCCAGAAAAACAAGATGATGTAAACTGACATTTCCTGAATCCGGGAGACAAATCTGACACAGAAAATGATGGTCCATGCTCTGGACGAACATGGCAGCAGGCTTTAAATTCTAACCAAAGGTAGAGGCGGTGTGCCTGTGTGCTCAGTTGTGTCCAATTCTTTGAGACCACATGGACTATAGCCCACCAGATTCCTCTGTCCATGGGATTTCACAGGCAAGGATACTGGAGTGGATTGTCATTTCCTCCTCCAGGGGATCTTCCCCACCCAGGGATCTTGCATCTGCTGCGTTGGCAGGTGAATTCTTTACCACTGCACCACCGGGGGAGCCCAAATTCCAACCAAAAATCCACCTAATTAATGATTAACGATTGCCTTCTAAAGGGAAGGCAAGGAGATCCAGAGCGCCTAGGGAACTCACCCAAGGTCACAGCTGGTGTCTGAGCAGCCAGCCCAACTCCAGAGCCAAGCCTGGGTCCTCTGCCTGCCTGGGCACTCACCCTCCAAAGCATGAGTCCCAGGTGAAATCTAGGCCCTGGTAGTTCACCTGTCCCTCTCTGTCAAACCCACACAAGCGAAAGCTCAAAGATGAAGTGAGCAACAATGTGTCAAATGTCAATCCCGAGTCAGCCTTCAGTTGTTTTTATTTTTGTTTTTGTTTTTTTGAGAACATGGGACCTGCATACGTTAGGGAGTCTCCAAGTCAAANGCCGTAAGGGTGGTGTCATCTGCATATCTGAGGTGATTGATATTTCTCCCGGCAATCTTAATTCCAGCTTGTGTTTCTTCCAGCCCAGCGTTTCTCATGATGTACTCTGCATATAAGTTAAAGAAGCAAGGTGACAACATACAGCCTTGACGTCCTCCTTTTCCCAATTGAAACCAGTCTGTTGTTCCATGTCCAGTTCTAACTGTTGCTTGCTGACCTGCATACAGATTTCTCAAAAGGCAGGTCAGGTGGTCTGGTATTCCCATCTTTTTCAGAATTTTCCACAGTTGATTGTGATCCACACAGTCAAAGGCTTTGGCATAGTCAATAAAGCAGAAATAGATGGTTTTCTGGAACTCCCTTGTTTTAGAGCAGATGGAAAAGGCCGTCGCCCCACCTGCCCTAGACACCCGCTCACTTTCTGCTCCTCTCTCCCAGCAGCCCCCATGTTTCCAGTTAATACACTGGGCTTCCCCGGTGGCTCTGATGGCAAAGACTCTGCCTGCAATGCAGGAGACCTGGATTCGATCCCTGGGTCAGGAAGATTCCCTGGAAATGGCAACCCACTCCAGTATTCTTGCCTGGAGAATTCTGTGGACAGAGGAGCCTTACAGGCTACAGTCCATGGTGTCACAAGAGTCAGACATCACTGAGCAACTAACACACTATTAATATATTATTATACTTAATATTTGTGTTTTACTTTATAAAACCCTTCAGCCACATAATCTGTTTAGTTTCTTCCTTCCTCCTTCCCTTCCTCTTTCTTTCTCTGCCTTCCTTTCTTCTTTCTTTCCTTCCTTCTATTCAACGTGCATTAACCGAATTCCCACTTTGTGCTAGGACTTGAGCCAGACCCTGGGATCCTAGATCAGAGAGAAAGGGGAGAGAGAAAGACAAGTAAAGGAGCATAATATAGGGTCACAATAGGTGCCCTGTGGGTTGAAGAAAGCTTCCTGAAAAGATGGCACCTAAGCTGAGTCTCGAAGAGTCCTAGGGGTCAGTGTGTGGAAAGGGAGAGCAGGCACGATGCCTTCATGGAGTGAGAGTGTGAGAAGGTGTGAGGATGGGCATGTGTGTTAACATGACCCCGAGTCCTGCTGTGGAGGAGTCAGCGCTGGCAGGTGAGGATGGAGAGCTGAGGAGGGTGAGATCACAGAAGATGCTGAGAGTCATGCCAGGGTGCTCCTGAAGGCTACAGAGACCTACTGGGTGCTATGACGATGAGGTTAGCTTGCTCATGTTTGCATTTTAGGAAGATCACTCTGGCTTGGAGAAGGAATGGAGACAAGGCTAGAGAGGGGAGGCTACTCAGCAGGAAGCTGGATTTATCACTCTTATTTCATAAACGAGAAAATTAAAATTTGGAGGGCTGATGAGCTATCACCTTCACACAGTAGGCTGTGGATCTGGCGTTGAACTGTGGGTCTGGTGGTTTTTGCCAAGATCTTATTTGCCATTACTCTTCTTCATGGGTCATAAACTTTAGACAAATGTCTGACTTACCCCCCCTCTAAGCTTTCTTACTCCCATTCCTTTGCTTCCTCAGTATCCTTTTTCTGAAACACCCAATGCCCAGATATGCCATTTCAAACCCTATTCATCTACGAAGGCCTGTCTCAAAGGCTGCCTCTTCCAGGGAGCCTTTCTTGATGTTCCCAATAAGAAGAAAGCTGTCCTTTTGAATCCCAGTGGTAGCTGAACGGAACTTCCCTTTTGTCGCTGAACACAACTTACCTTCAAGGACTCACACGCAGATTCTCTGGGTTGGTGGTGGCGGAGGTCCACATTCATTTATCTTGAACTCTTTACAGCACCCCCATCGTGGCCTGTCCACTTGGGCCAAATACTATTTACTGGGTGAGTGACTGCATGGTTCACTGGGGAGGTGCTCTTCTTCCTCTGAGATGGGAGGGAATGATGAAGGTGGGATCTTAGGATCTGATGAGGGATGTTGCGGGACTCAGTGGATGCCCTCCATGCTGGTGAGGGGGCGGTGAAAACTGTAGGCTTTGGAGTCAGCCCAGTCAAGGCTCGGGTGTCTGCTGTGACACTTACTGGGTGGGTGAGAGTAAGGTGGGTAGGGCAAGGGGTTCCAGGAGAGCTGGGAGGCCCGAGGGGCCTCTATGGGGACACACACCAAGTCCCCAGGGTGGAAAAAGACTTGCACGTGGCAGCGAGGGTGTGGCTGGAGTTAGAGAGCGAGGACTTGACTGGGTAGAGATTTTCTTGGTAAGTGACTGATAGCTGTTTCTGCAGAGCCCGATGCTGGATGGTCAAGCCCCCACCGAGGCTCAGGATGCAGAGGAGAGGCCAGGATCTGCAGAGCCTGGAGACTCGCTACAGGAGCCTGAGACCCAGCAGCAACCCAGTAGGCCAGACTGGACCACCAGGGAATGACAGGGTGGGGCAGTGACGGGACGATCTTCCCACATCCCCCAGCTTCCTTCTCCCCAGATCTTCCTAGGTCAGCCTTAAATGACTGATGGCCAGAGGCTTTCTCACTATCCGTCCTAGACCTGCTTTCTCTCTGTTTTCCATTTGGGGGCTTGAGTGGGCTCTGAGGCTCCTGTGATCGGAGCTCTGCCCTCCCACCCATCCCACGATAATGGGTCAGGGGAGGTGGGCAATTGCAGTGGGGCAGACTCCTACCGCCGCTTGGTGGCTGTGTGGCCCTTGGGGTGCAGTGGGCTGGTGGCCAGGGGCAGGGCCCTTAGACACTCCTCTGCCCTCCCCACCGTCCCTGGGGCAGGTGCTGGTGTGCTGGGCGGCACTGCCGGCTGGGAGCCCTGGGGCTGCTGGCTGGTGCAGGCATTGGCTCCTGGCTTCTAGGTCAGTGCTGGGACCTTCAGTGGCTCGGGGAGGGACAAGAACGGGCTCTGGGGGTGCTGGGAGAGAGGAGCAGAAAGGGAGCGGTGTCTAGGGCAGGTGGGATGACTGCCTTTTCCATCTACTCTGACAGCAAGTGGAGATGGGATGCAGGTCCAGCCGGAGGGCCTCGGGCTCTATGCAGATGAACGTTTTCGTCCTATAGTGAGAAATGTGCGTCAGCAGGTGATCCAGGGAGGCCCTGGTCAAGCTTCACTGGGAGATCTTTCCCAGTGTGAGAGAGAGACAGACACAGACAGAGATGAGAGAGAGGGCGCGATGCCCCTCTGCGTGTTGGGAGGGACCTGCCTAAAGCAGGGTGGTAATGAGGAGTCCCCAGAGGCTGCCTTCTCTCCCTCTGCAGCAGGTGTCTTGTTCTGCGCCTGGGCCCCCTCCTGGGGGAATCCCTTCCTTTCCCAGCCTCTTCTCTGTGACCCTCTCCTTGTCTTTGACTTCTGAAGTGCTGGATCTGTGGCCAGCTGCCTCTCAGCCCACTCCTGGAGCCCTGCAGGATGAGATGACTTTGAACTTCTCTGAGGCCAGCAGTGAGGAAGCCCTACTCCCCTCTATTCCCAGAACAGGTAAGCCACACCCCCAAGGTGGGGAGACTGCCCTCCCCAGCCCCCAGGCCCAGGGCCCCTGCACAGTGCTGGGGTCCTCCCAGGTTGCCGTCATCCACCTGCATCTCCTGTGCTGTGAGGGTGAGGCCCTGGTCCAGCCTCCAGAAGCTGATCTCTGATTCAGGGCTTTCAGCACTTCTCGAGGACTGCTTTTATCCCTAGTGGGGGCGCGGCTAAAAACCCAGGCTGCCAGGAGAGGTGGCGACTTGCCATCTGGACAGAGGGAGCCTGCTATGCAGGGCAAGAGGAGCCAGGTGTGTGCTGGGGTGGACACGGGTCTTGACCNTCCCACTAGTTCAACAGACATACTGGACAGAGTCAGCCCTAGGACCCATTCCAGCTCTCGAGTTCTCCAGTTCCTGTGAACATACTCTGGCTGATGCAGGAAAGAAAGTCAAACTCTTTTAAGAAAATCACTAAAGCCCTGAAATTATGTGGAAGCCTTTTGAGATCCCTGCAAGAAAGGCATTTGCTAAATCCCCTCTATTATTTCCAAAGGATATTTTCTATTATTATTATTTACCAAAGGAATTTCTGGACAGAGTTTAAGTGCCCCAGAGCCTGCAAAATAATCATCTCTTCAAAACATAACAAAAGGCTCTGAATATTCTTGGCTGATGACTTCTTCTTTGAAACATGTTCTCTGCTGAACAAAGAATTTTCTTTGTGTTTTTTTCTCCCCAATTTGTCTAAGTTTAAGTGAAACACACAAGCAAAACCTCGTTATGATTACTAACCTAGAAAAAATTTTACATCAGCAAATAGCCTAAAAATACAATCTTCATATTGGTGATTCTCGTTTCAAACATGATCAGTGTCACTCACAGCCCCGGGGACTGGATATCAGGAACAAGACAAAAACTGCATCTGTTTTTTTATATTTATTTATTTATTTGGCTGTGCCAGATCTTAGCTGCAGCATATGGGATCTAGTTCCTTGACCGGGGATCAAACCCCAGTCCTTGAATTGGAAGCACCAAGTCTTAACTAGTGGACCGCCACACAAGTCCTGGTATTTATTTACTAAGAACTGTCAGGCAAGCTCTGTACCAAGACCTTTCCAAGCACTAGTTCATTTAAACTCTTGCATGAGAGGGAGAGGCTGAGACCAGAAGGTGTTTAGTCAATGCTGGCCTGAGATGATGCAGTTGGTTGGAGATGGAACTGGGATTTGAACATGGGTCTACACAGACCCTCAAGTCCTTGCTCTTAGCCATCCCACCACGTTCTCTGCCAGGCACAGCTTCGTTCAACCCTCACCCCAAGCCCACAGGGCAAGTTTCTGAGCCCCGCTGTACAAACAAGAGAACTGAGGACGAGCTGGATCCCGTCCTTGGCGGAAGGACACACAGAGTTAGTGCCCGCGGCTGAAGCCAGGATTCTAATTAGAATCAAACCAGGAAGCCCTTTGCCCGCTTCCACACTACTTCCGGGTGATGTAGGCATTAAGGTTCATGATCCCCTGGTTTGGGCCTATCTTGCGGTCCAAGGCGCTGCTGTTGTCAGCCCCCCAGATTTCCCAGTCTTAAGGAAATGAGAGAACAGAGGCTTCCTTGCGGTGCCAGTGAGCATGTGTGGCCAAAGCCCAGATTCAACCTCTGGAGCCGGGGTGAAAGGACTGGCATCCGGGGGTCGTCCTAGAGATGCTTCTTCTTGTCCAGAGACAGGGCCCAGGCAGTTGTTCCACTATGGGCATCTGTTTGCAAAGGCTAATAATCCAGCTCATAACAATGTGCAGCGAGTTGCAGCTTGGCACTGGATTCCTCAGACTGGGAGAGAAGCTAAGGTTTGCAAAATATGGTTCAAATAATCTCACTCCCCCTCCCCGTCTTTTTTTTTTTTCTTCCTTCTTCAGCTTTAAGAGTGTAAGAAACATAGAAGTTTTGTGGCTTCGCACTGGTCTTTTTATGGCGCGAAAAACTCCAAAACACAGTTGCTTAGAAAAATGCCTCTGCACAGTGCTGCCCATTGGGCGGCCGTTTTCAATGAAGCACGCCATCCGGTGCTGAGACTTCGGGGACTTGAATGTTCTTCGTTAAAGAAAAGGTTTTGTTCTCAAACAAAAGAGAGATCCTGACTCAACAACTGTTTGCATCTTGACCTCTGCACTCAAATCTGCTCACAAAAAGCAACTTGATACAAGGCAATAAAGACGGACCTTGGATCCAATCAGAAGGACCTAGCGGCTGGCTCTGCCTCTTCTTGACTCTAGGACTCTGGGAATCTTAGAAATCTCTGAGGATTCCTGTTGTTCCTCACCCATTTAATGAGCACAGTAAGTTCCACCTGTAGGGCTGTTGAGAGACTTGGAAGAGATAAGACATGTTAGGCACAGAGTCACTCATTTCTTCCAGAAATAATTGTCAAGTACAGTCAGTCCTCTACCTGTGACCGAGTTTGTTTGTAAGTCCAACAAAGTTAGCCTCAGTACCCAACTAACAAGGCTTCCCAGGCGGCACAGTGGTAAAGAACCCACCTGTCAGTGCAGGAGATGTGAGAGATGCAAATCTGATCCCTGGGTCGGGAAGATCCCCTGGAGGAGGGCATGGCAACCCACTCCAGTATTCTTGCCTGGAGAAGCCCATGGACAGAGAAGCCTGGCGGGCTACAGTTCATAGGGTTGCCAAGAGTCTGACATGACTGATATGACTTACCGCACATGCATGCACCCAAGTAACACAATTGGCTATATAGTACTGATTGTAATAGGGTTATAATACTTTTCACACAAATGATATATACATCAAAAACACAAAAATTAAAAAATTGAATCTTACAGTGCAGTTCCTTGAAAAGTCCAGTGTACAACAGTTGGCATACATGGGCTGGCATGCATGTTTGCATCTTTGAAAGTTCACACCTTGAAGGCTTGTATGTAGGGGACTTATTGTGCCTACGAAAGGCCAGGTTTTATTCTCAGGACTGGAAAACCAACAGTCAGGCAAGGCAGACCCCATCCCCGCCCTGGCAGAGCTCACGTCCTTGTCGGGGAGAGCCCGTAAACGGGTAGAGACATGAGTGAGATCACGTGTGATGGCGAAGTCTTGACCATTAGGGTAACGGAGGACAGAATGACCGGGGGAGGGGGTGGGCTGCCTTGGCAAGAGTCATCAGCGAGGAGCTAGCACTTGAGCTGAGGCTGAATGATGTGAAGAAAGTAGCCATGAAAAGACGGCTGGGGCAAAGGTCTGCAAGTGCAAAGGCCCTGGGGCAGTTGAGAACACCAAGCTAGAGCATGTGAACTCTCAGGGGATGGAGGATATAAGACTGCAGGGGAATGTGGGGGTGGATCAGAGGATGCCTTAACGGCCATGATAAAGGGTTGTATTGGGCTCTGTTCTAGGTTCAGTGGGAAGCCATTGGTGGTTGAAGCTGAAACGCCAATACTTTGGCCACCTGATGCAAACAGCCAACTCATTGGAAGAGACCCTGATGCTGGGAAAGATTGAGGGCAGGAGGAGAAGAGGGTGACAGAGGATGAGATGGTTGAATGATATCACCAACTTAACGGATGTAAGTTTGAGCAAACTCTTGGAGATAGTGAAGGATAGGGAAGCCTGGCGTGCTGCAGTCCATACGGTCACAAAGAGTTGGGCACAACTGAGCGACTGAACAACAGCAACAAAGCAGTGGAATTACAGGATTCATTTGTGTTCTGACTCTTAGATGAAGTCAGGATAATGGCAAGATACGTTGGAAAAGAAACAGACCAGTTAAGAGAATTTCTCAGTCTAGCAAAAGATGATGGACTATCACGACAGCAATGAGGGTGGAGAAGCCGCTTGAATTTGGGGATAGAGCTGGGAGGTGGGGCCATGAACCAGATGGTACCCAGAGAAGAGAGCCCAGAGGTGGCCAACCTTCAGGAGCTGTGTAAAGGAGTATTCTGGAAGTGTTGCAGAGAAAGAATATCGGGAAGAAGGGAGTAGTTGGTTGAACTAAGAGGAGGGCACCATTGGATTTGACCAGATGGCGGTCACACTGGTGACCTTAACACAGACACTTTCTATGTGGAAAATGCAGGCAACTGTCTCCATAGGTTGCATAAAACACACACGTTTTTTTCTTTTTTTTAATCTCTGTTTTAGGAATGGAAACCGAGCCCCTCATACCTTCCATTGGTAGCAAACTTTAAAGTTCGGAAACAGATTTACAGGGTTGTCTCCTTCCTGGTGACCTAGGTGGCTCTCATGATAATAAAAATATCCGTAATCATTGATGCCCAGTCAATATGGCAGACTGAGCAGACCCTGAATGACTGTCCACCCCACTCACCCCCAGTACAAACCAATAAAAATGTAGGATACCACGTAACATCAAATTATTTCAACACAAAGCCTATTTCAAAAGGAAGGAAAGAAAAATCTCCAGGAATTCAAAATGAAGATAAAACTCAAACCAAAGTAGTTGATAAAACCTGAAGACAAACAACTTACAGGGTATCAGGGCTGGATTATAGGAGCTGGAGTCTGGGGGAAGAAAGGAATCTTCAGGCTTAAGTGAGGCAGAGTCTGTGTCTGACCCCCTTCCTAAAGACAGAAGCCATGAAGCATGGATCACCCATGAAACTCCAAGCTAAAACGTTATTATAAAATCCATCCAGAGCTGATAAAACCCACAGGATCCCACCAAAGAGGCACATGTGAAACTATCAGAAGCGGTACCTCTAAAACTCAAGAGAACAAGGTTCCTATGGAAAGCTGCCCTATTAAAGATGAGCTCATGGTAAAAATTACAATCCACAGCAGCAAGAAAAATATGCCCTGAGGTCTAGTACAATCAAAAGACATAGCAGAAGAGAGAAATTCACCCCAAGAACTAGAAATAAAAAGTTGAAACTTCAAGCATATGTAAAATCTTCAAAGANTGTACACCCGTGGTGGATTCATGTTGATGTATGGCAAAACCAATACAGTAAAAGTTAAAAAAAAAAAAGAGAAAATGAGATTAAAATGCTTTTAAAGATATTCTTCTTGTATCTACCACATGCAACAATAAAAGCAAAATAAAACTTGGAAAAAAAATCATCTTTTGATATTCTGACTACCTGCTGTTTGCTGCAAAACCTTTATATAAACTGCCCCCCATGCCACCTCCTCAGAACAGTTCTCTCAGGGTTACTTGAAATGTGCCTCCCAGACTTAAGCCCTGAAAATTTCCACCAATTAAAATTTCCACCAATTAAACATAACTCTCAACTTTTAGGTTGTGAATATGTTTAAAGTCAACAGTGATAATTATATTCCCTACTTCATGAGAGTGTGACAGGATTGAGAAAACAACTGTGAAACACTTACAACTCTACCTGGCACATAATCAGCTCCATACAAATATCTATTTGCTTTGTTTGTTTTCTTTTTTAAAGCCTGTTCTCATCACTGCAACCCATGTTTGCTGTTGAGCAGCTACTTCACGCAGGTTCATGTTGGCCTGGTGGGCCACTAAGACCCTCCGGTTACCGCTTTCACATGAACTGCAGCTTAGCGGAGCCACCCCATCCTTTCCTTTTTTCATTGATTCTTTGATCCCAAACGCAGAAGAAGACCTTCAACCATACTGTGAGCTCAACATTATATCTCTTGCCTGGAGATGGGTCTTATAGAGAATCCTACAGAAAAATGTCCCCTCTATATCTGTCTCATGATGAGTGACACCAGGGAGGTGTAGAGATGGAGGCCTGCGGTGTGTCCACTCTTCCCACACCTTACCCTTAGGGAGAGTATGCCTCTGCAAAGGCGGGGCACACATCTATGACAGGGGTGGGAGGCAGTGACTGCGTTATTCACAGGTCCCTAGCTGTAAAATGTAAACAACTATAGCCACCTAGCTGTGAGGACCAAAAGAAGCTGGGCAGCAGGAAGCACACAGCCAAGCTGTCATCAGACCCACAACATTAGAAGATCAAAAATAAAGGATTTGGAGAGGAATTCTGATTGGTCAAATGCCTCAACACCTGGAGGCCTAGNCCAAAGGAAGCTGGGCAGCAGGAAGCACACAGACAAGCTGTCATCAGACCCACAACATTAGAAGATCAAAAATAAAGGATTTGGAGAGGAATTCTGATTGGTCAAATGCCTCAACACCTGGAGGCCTAGAGAAATGGGCAGGAGGAAGGCTACATTTTCCAGAAGATGCTGATGATATTATTTGCGAAGTAAAAGATGACCCCATGATGAGCAGAGGAAGTTAGCCTGGAAGGAACAATAGGGCAGCCAGGGTTAGGTATGCACACCATGCAGAGGCAGTGAGATAAACCACACACACACACACACACACAATTCATAACCCAATACTTGGCCTTGTACATACAGTGCACTCTGATCCTTTCTCGTCCCTTCTATTGAATTTCATGCTTTAAAAAAGGCCGGTGCAACTCACTACACTGGTAGCATTCCACTGATGAGTCACAACCCACAGCTGAAAAACACTAGTAGATATGGCATGCCCCAATCTGCAGCCCCACTAGGTTGCTAGAAGAGAGAAAAAAGTTCATTTGGCATACACTGATTTTGTAAACCCTTCCCCAGGTGCTCTTGAGCTAGCTTCTCTAAGAATTTGTTCTGGAGGGTTGCCAAGTCTACGGGCTTGGCTACCATCTCTCAAGTCTGCTCTGAGGGACTGTGAGCTAGGATGTCTCCTACTTGAACCTTAGCTCAGTTTCAGGGTTTCCGGATCCTTTTAAATGGGTTTGGGCTGCCCTTCCTTTATTGAAAGGAAGGAGACAGACTGGGGGCGACACTGCCTTCCCTGTCTCCTGTTAATATCACCTCATCTTTCAGAAACACTGGGTAATCTTCCTGACAAGAACACAGCTGTTTGTTGCCAGGTGCCGCAGCACCTGGCTGCCTCTCCTGCACTCTGGACCTTATCCTTGTAGCCTTGGCCTTTCTTGCCTGCGTTTTACATGATGCGCTCCCACTAGACCACAGTCCTAGATTCCAGACCTCGCCTCCCCACTGTTAACTCGAGGATTTGGCTGGGAAAACTTATTTAATATCTCAACCTAATTTTCTTCACTTGTAAACTGGAAATATTACCGTTTACCTTTGGGATTTTATCAGAATTAATTTATACGCGGGAGTTCCCTTCTCCTCCTTGGAGTAGCAGGGAGACTTTTCCCAAGCTCCCTTTGCTTTTAGAACACCATCACAGGCTTCGATTTTGTTAGATGAAATCCGGAGTATCAGCTGCGATCACCCGTGTCATCTAAACCGCGGCGGAAACCACAAAGCCTCCGAACAAGTTTCTAATGAGGCGACTCTCCGTCTTCCTCAATTAATTACACAGAAACGATGAAAAATGGGGGAAAAAACCGAATGCGGTATTTCCCTCTAAACAGTAGAATGACCTGCAGGCAGCCGCCTGGGCACAAGCAAAATGAATTAATAACAGTCAAACCCCCGTTATTCCGGGAGCCCAGCCCACCGCCAGGGGCGCGCACCCGGGAGCCGCGGGCAGCACGTTCCGCAGGGCAGGTCTCCCGCCCCCGGGTTGGGGGCTCTCTCGGTTGCTGGGGACATCGGAGCTGGCCCGTCAGCACAACGAAAGTTCTGCCCCCCGGCGGGAGAAGGTATGACCTATCACTGAGTGCAAGCGAAAGAAAGAAACCCACCCCAGCCCCGGACGCCGCGCTCCTTGCTTTTTCGGACGCCCTCCGGCAGGACGCGCCCAGCAACCCGCTTCCAGGAAGGCTCTGTACTTGGGTCCACTCCACGCGTCCGCACTCTTGCCCCGGGCACCCTCCAGCAGCAGATCTCTCCTCCCCACTCCCTTCCACTCAAACCACCCTCTCGCAACCTCAGCAAGCCCGACTGTCCGTGGGAGCCAGAGCCTCAAGGCCCCAGAGTCCCGCGCCGCCCGCGGTTACCAGCTCCTGCGAGGTGCGTGAGCGCAGCCGCCGCCTGCAGCTGTCTGGCCGGCCTGGCGCTCCCGGCGCTGCGGTGCAGCGGGGACGCGCGCACCAGACCTGCGGCGGAGGCGGCGTGGGGCCGTCCCCTCCACCCCCACCGAGTTCAAGGGCGCCCCGCTGGAGGAGCTAGCTCTGCCGAACGCTCTGTGCCCTGGGTTGGGGGGTGGCACTCACACACCTGGATGACAGCCTGTCGCGAGGAAGGGAAAAGGACCTGAGCGCATTGTTAGCACTCCCGGGGCTCGGCAGTGCGCCCAGTTGGCCAACTTTAGGTAACCAGAGCCCGCGAACTGAGCTAGCAGTGAGGAAGTCTAGGAGAGGGTTAGGAAAAATCCTCAGTACTGAGTTCAGGTTCAGTACCTGAAATTAATCTCTCCATGCCTGCCGGCACCGGGTCTACCAGACAGGCCCCCCAAAAGATGGGAGTGAAACAGGAGTGGTTTAAAGTTAGAGACCGAATTCGCTCCTGCCTTTCAGTAAATGCTTATTGAGCTCTTACTCCATGCCGGTCACTGATCGGGCGATAGAAAGCAGCCCCCTGGGGTCTATATTCTAGGGAAAAGACAGGCAATCAACAGAACAAATAAGAACGTGTCCTGTATTGGACTGTGACAAGTGTTGTAGAGAAGAAATAACTCAGGAAAAGGACAGAGAATGTTGATGATGAGGGATGCAGTGTTAAAGCAGGGGATTGAAGATGACCTCCTGATAGGGCTTGCCTTCAAGCTCAGCAGGCCTGGCGCCCTGGAAGCCAAGTGGAACCCGCACTGTATTACTGTGGGTAAATGCAGCGAGAGCAGCAGGCGGGCAGCTTCCTGACTCTGATTACCTCCATCTCTTGGTGCCAGAAAAGGATTCCTGGAAATGACAGCTGATTTTTTTTTTTTTTAAAGCTAGTTTCACTCCATGTAAAATGAAGTGCTTTGCAAACCATCCATCCAGCTATATTCCTCAACCTTGGCCATTTTAATTCTAAATGGCATAACATGACCATCTGTGATGAGATGCACTAGTCCTTCCGTAATTCTCCATATTGGTTACCACATTCCTGGTCACCGGGAAGCAATCCATCACCCACGCAGAAGAGCCNATATTCCTCAACCTTGGCCATTTTAATTCTAAATGGCATAACATGACCATCTGTGATGAGATGCACTAGTCCTTCCGTAATTCTCCATATTGGTTACCACATTCCTGGTCACCGGGAAGCAATCCATCACCCACGCAGAAGAGCCCACACAGCCCTGTTGATGGTACAGGATGCGGCAAATGCAAGCAGAGCACGGAGCCTCAGAATGACTACTGCTGAGAAGACATGGTGCAAACAGGCCCGTCTCTGCCTTAGCTGTCAGAGTCTGGTGGCGTCTTTCGGGCAGAGGACCAAATACTCTGAAAACAAGGGCATATCTTACTGTGTGAAAAAGGCCACTAACCCTTAGTTTCGGAGGCTGAAACTGCAGCATTCAGTGAGAGCAATATCAACAATGGGACGGCAGAGCTCCCGTTTCTCTCCTGAGCATCTCTGCCTCCCCATCAGCTCAGTTCAGTTACTCAGTCATGTCTGATTCTTTGCGACTCCATGGACTGCAGTAGGCCAGGCTTCCCTGTCTATCACCAACTCCTGGAGCTTGCTCAAATTCTTGTCCATTGAGTCAGTGATGCCATCCAACCATCTCATCCCTCTGTTGCCCCCGTCCCCTCCTGCCTTCAATCTTTCCCAGCATCAGGATCTTTTCCAATGAGTCAGTTCTTCACATCAGGTGGCCANTGGACTGCAGCCCGCCAGGCTTCCCTGTCCTTCAGCGTTTCGTGGAGCTTGCTCAAACTCCTGTCCACTGAGTCAGGGATGCCATCCAACCATCTCACCCCTTGCCGCCCCCTTCTCCTCCTGCCTTCAATCTTTCCTAGCATCAGGGTTTTTCCAATGAGTTGGTTCTTTGTACCAAGTGGCCAAACTATTGGAGCTTCAGCATCATTCCTTCCAGTGGATATTCAGGGTTGATTTCCTTTAGGGTTGACTGGTTGGATCTCCTGCTGAGACTCAAAGACAAGAGTAAATTCTCAAGAGGAGGTGGCAGGTCGGGATCCATCCCAGAGCTTCTAGTTACAAACTCAGGGATGCTGTCTCCCTGGAACCACATTCTGCCTTCAGAAATGAATCCTGGGTATCTTTAAATGCCTAGCCGACTCCGGACTTCAGATGAATAAACTTGATGGCAGAGTGTGCATTGGAGAGGATGCCAGCGCCAGGTGAGTAACCCAACTACTTCATCTTACAAAAGAGGAAAGGGAGGGAGGGAGACGATCTTCCCAAAGGCACACAGCAGCGGGCCAAGTCTGGAGTCTGGGTGTCCCCACGCAGCGCTCTGTGCACAGCTCCAGGCCACCTGAGTGTCTCCTGACCCTCCCTCATCCTCCAGTGACATGTGGGTGCAAATCAAAAACCATCTCAATGGAGTCGCTGTAAATATTTTCCATTTGGCTTGCAGGTTAGCAAGATTCCTTTTCTGCCTTGCCATTTTAGACAATTTACGCTTCCATTCTCAAAACAGATTTCTATCCTAATAAAGGCTTTTGTTACTATTATCCACCTGTCATTACAAGGCATTAGACAATTATAGAGCACGGACTGACTCTCCCACCATGTACCTGCCCCTCCACTCTTGGCAGGGAGAGGGGCACACCTAAACAGAACATTTCATTAAAAAAATAGAGATGAATCTTCTATTTTTTTAAGCACTGCCAAGACTATTACCTTCGCTTTTGAAAACTTTGTTGTGAAAAGTCACTGGCGTGAGCGCGAGGGGAATAAAAAAGGAGTGTGGGCTAGAAAACCGTCTCCAGCCCCGTTTTGATTGCCAGACGATTGACAAAATAATTTGTACCCGTCGATGCTCATGAAGGGAATTTTTACAATGGATTTGCCAAGCAGATTTTTAATTTTAATCAGTAATGAAAAAATGACAACCTGGATCACAACAAGACATCAGTCGCTGAGCGGGCTTTGCAGTCTCTGTCAGGCAGCCTCCATCAGGGACCCGCACCTCCGTGAACATCAATCACAGGTTTCAAACTCCTGTACATCTTCGGGATTTAATTAGACATTTAAGTTCTTTACCCGCAATTTGCAAAACTGTCACTTACCAAAACTGCAAGTCGCTAAAAAATGTTCTGTGTGAGTCCTGGGAGTTTGTTTATTAACAAGCTGGAAATTAACCTTCGGACACCCACTGGGCACCCTCATTCGGCTCCGGCCTTCGACACACAGCTATAGATATTTTCAAAAAGCAATACATTAAAAGTTGATGAGTGTGGTAAAAAGCAGCACCCAACTCTGCCATGGGAAGACGGAGAGGAGGAATCGATGTGATGGAAGGGGACTTATTTTGAGACTTTCTTGGGTGTGATGACTGGCCATGGTACAGAAGGTGGAAGGGCTTTAGAAGCAGGTTTATGTCCTGGCTCCCTTCAGGACCTGCTGTGTGACCCTGAGCCATCACTTGGCCTCTCTGAGCATTTGTTGCCTATACACCTGGAAATAGATAAGCAAAAACCGTGAATAAATAAATAACCACCCCTCGTTAATGAATTGCAACAATTTATATAGAATTGCTGCAGAGTGCCTTGTTGTTTAGTCTCTCAGTGTGTCTGATTCTTTGTGACTTCACGGACTGTATCCCACCAGGTTCCTCTGTCCACAGTATTTCTCAGTCAAGAATACTGAAGTGGGTTGCAATGCCCTCCTCCAGGGGCTCTTCCTGATCCAGGGATCAAACCCATGTCTCCTGCAATGGCAAGCAGATTCTTTACCACTGACCCACCAGGGAGGCCCTGTGAAAGGGAAAGAGAAACTTTCATAGGGCTGGGAAGCCCTTGTAGGGTGCCTGAACAGAGGTTAATTCCACCTTGCTTGACAGGTACTTTAAGCTTGTGCAGAGGATTAGGAAATGTCCCACCCATGTGAACAAGGATGTAGACAGACACTCACGGTTCATGAATGCAAAAGACAGATAGATCAGTGCTGTAGCCTCTGCCCCAGCAGGAAGAAGGGCCCCTCACACCAGCCCGGCACAGTGACCTCCTGTCGCAGGATCACTGACCAGCAGGTGTGACTTGCAAGACATACAGTATATTTACCATCTGGGGCTTTCATGTTCCCCTTCAAAAGCCCCTAAAGCTGTGTTTGCTTTGAAATCTTTGGGACTTGGAGGTTTTCATTCTGTTTGGTTTTCTCGTCTAAATGTTGCAGAAATACGTCTTCTCGGTATAATTTTTCATTGACAAGAAGGCGGCTTGGAAGACGAGGCTCCCAAGGTTTGCTGCGCCTCTTAGCTGGGTTGTACCACTTGGGAAATAAGCAGGGCCTTCTCCTTTAAGAGAACCTTGGCTTAGCCGGGCGCATTATTGAAATGAACATAAAAGGTGGATTGTGAAAAACCTATTACTCACAGATAAGAAATGCACCCCAGGCAGAGCTGAGGAGGGTAAACTTCTTTTCCAGCTGAAGTTTCTTTCAAGTAATGGTCCCTCCCTGCCCCCGAGAGTGGTGGGATGGGGAATTACAGCGCCTGCAAAGGACCCTTCTCTCCTTGCCCAACTGTCCACAGTAAGACAGGCCCCAGTGTTAAATCAGTTCACTAGTCAAAATGGCAACATGGATTTTGCAGTTTCACCCCTGCTGAAATTACCTGTCCTCACCTGGCTGAATCCCCACCGCCTTCCTGCGGGAGATGGACCAGGCGCTCTCATTATCTACTAACCATCCTTCCGTTCCCGTCTTCCAGGTGACCACAAGGCCTTTTCCCCTCCCCTCCCTCCTATCCAGTCTGTGCTGCAGACTCAAAGAACCCAAATCTCAGGATGCAAGAGCTGGCAGACTTGGCAAGTCCAGGCTGGGGCTTTCAACCATATTCAGGTGCCAAACTCCGCTGTGCGACAGTGGCCAGCTGTGCACCTTCTCTGGGCCGTGGCTTCCGCAGCTTCTCCTCTGGTTTATGCAGCCACGACCATGGATGGAAAAATGTGAATCTAGGGGGAAAAAAAAAAAGAAGTTTGAGAATCAGCAGACCTAGGTTTCAATCAACTTTGCCATGAGTTTCTGCCTCTCTGAGTGTGTATATGTGCATATACCTGTTTTTGTGCATCCATAGAGCCTGGCCCATTGCGGGCTCTTGACAAACACTGATTGACTAAAAGAACAAATGTGGTCTTCTTTTCTGCCACCAACACATGAAGCATCCTCCAGGTAACACCTACTCTGTTTTACAGGGAACCTGGGACGTGGCTTCCCACCCCGATGCTGAACAGGATCTGGGCATCACTCCTTCCAGACGCCTCCTTCCCACCAGAGCCACAGCCCGTGGCCAGGAGCACAGCAGAGGTATACAGCAGCTGGTCCCATCTCAGTGAAGGCAAGCGCAGGGTCCACACCCACAAAGGCGCCCCTGGGCAGCACTACCCTGGGTGACCTCCCTGGTGCTGTGGGAACAGTGGCTGGGCAGAGCAATGCCAGCCCTCCGTGGGCCGGGGCGGGCCAGGGCGGCAGGTTCATGCACTTCAGATGTGTGTGTGTGAGTGCCCTTCATAATAGGGCTTTGTCCCGGCCCCAGTCAGCCAGCGTCTGCAGAGCTCTGGGAGGCCAAAGGCGTCAGCCCATGTACACAATGCCACCTTTCAGCTCTGGGAGGTTCGGTCCAGAGCCCGGAAATGCATAGGCATCCAGGGAGGAGAAAGCCAGGTCCTAGGAGGCCATCTGCCAATGCCTATCCCTGGGGCTGGAGGAGCGCCAGGAAGTCAACTTACCCCCTGGCCATTTGCAAAGAGGAACGTGATGTGGACCATGAGGAAGAGGGAGAAAAATCTCTATCCATTGGGTGCTTACTGTATACCAAGCACTGTGCCAGGCACTTGAGATTCTTTGTCTCACCTCTGGGAGGGTGCATTACCATACCCATTATACAGTTGGGTAGACTGAGGTTCTGAGTAGTAAAGTGACCTGCCCACAATCCCCAAGAACCCAGGTGTCTCTTCCTCCAAGGCCTGTGCTCTTTCTCCTCTTCCTCGTAGAATCTCCCTCCCCAAACATCCACCTACCTCTCTCAGCTCTGCTGGAACAGACCCAGCTGGATGGAATGGCATTTGGATCCCCGAGCACCCCCCAGCCTATTCCCCGCGGCCTCAACCTCGCTCAGCTTCTTGCTCCACCTGGGTCATTCTGAGCACGGGGATCTTGCTACAAAACGTTCTTTCCCTGGCCACCCACCAGCTGCCCTGCAATACCCTCTCTTCTCCCAGGATGGGAAGGAAAGGCATCAGAACCTGGCCTGTCCCCAAGGCTCTGTTGCTCACCCTTCACCAGCTGGGCTGTGACTCCAGGGGCAAACACACGGTGCTTTCCCCAGACCAACTGAGGACCGGCTGGACTCCCCGCCAGGGAGAACTGTGTTCACCGCCCCCTCCTCTCCCATGAGCCACGTCTCCGCACCCAGAGACAGTGAGAGGGGTGAGCAGACCTGCCCAAGGCCACTGAGGCTGTAATCAGGGACAGCAGCGTGAACTCTGAGACACTGGTCCAGTGTTCAAGCTCGCCATCCACACTAGGCATTTCTCCATCTCCATGTGCGCTTGGCAGGGCATCTGAAATGAGACTTGCTTTTGTGAAAGCCTGGGCACTAGAACTGGAGAGTCTTGGCCAGCAGAAGACAGCAGAAGGCATGCGAGGAGACCAGCAGCGGAAGAGTAGGGAGGTGACTGGAGGGTTAGAAGCAGAAAGACCTGGGCTCGAGTGACAGCTCCACCACTTCCAAGCTGTGTGACCTAGGGTGAATTCCTTAACCTCTCTGAGCTTCTGTTTCATCATCTGTATTTGGGGCAAAGCATCTTCATCATCAGCCTCCCTCATAAGTATGTTGCATGGTCTTGGCACAAGACAAACGCTCGAAGAAGGTTTTCTGTAAATGTTACTATTGACCGTCTTTATCATCATCCTCATGCTTTAAGGCTGAGCTGTGTTTCTTGTTGTCTAGACCACTGGGTCCCCTTTCCTTGATCTAGAGAATGAAAATAAGACTCTCTACCATGGAAGGATGCAACAAGATAGCATGCATTAACGTTTTGTGTGACACCCAGAGAGAATCATAACCATCTGCTCTCCGATCAGTTCAGTTCAGCTGACTCTTTGCCACCCCATGGACTGCAGCACGCCAGGCCTCCCTGTCCATCACCAACTCCCTGAGTTTACCCAAACTCATGTCCATTGGGTCAGCGACACCATCCAACCATCTCATCCTCTGTTGTCCGTTTCTCCTCCCACCTTCAATCTTTCCCAGCATCAGGGTCTTTTCAAGTGAGTCACCTCTTCACATCAGGTGGCCAAAGTGTTGGAGTTTCAGCGCCAGCATCAGTCCTTCCAATTCAGGACTGACTCTCTAATAGGTGTTTGCTTGTTTGTTTCATTTGTCAGATCAACTCGATATGTCTGGTCCTCAAAGATAATGATACTCAGGGCCACCGCTGATGGCGAGCTGTATTCCCACCCCCAAGGCATCAGTGGCGTGGGGATCTGACTCACACCAGGAGTTGACGGTGCTCATCTCTTCCCAGCTCAGTGCCCAGCAGCATCCTTTAGGAGCTTAGAACTGGCTAGAAGTATTTACACCATGGAAATTGGCAAAAGCTCCAAATCGGGAATTTTTTCCCCGGAAAATCAATTGTTGCACATTAACAGTGCACAGAGTCTTCATTTCGTTTCTTCCCACAACCTCAAGATCTGTGTAGTAATGGCACGGACCAAGGGCCTTCCAGCCGGGCATCCAGGAGGCTTGAACCACAGCTGCCATACGAGCCTTGGGGCAAGGGGCCCCATCCAACAGCTGAGTGAACGCGGATCCAGACCCCACTCCTCAGCACAGGCCTGAGTCCTCCCGCAGAGTGACACCAGGTCATTAAGACGACCAGACCACCAGGAGGTGCCAGGCAAGGAGACACAGACAGCCACGGGCTGCATCGCAGCACTAAAGTGGCGAAGTCAGAGCCATGCCCGCATCCAGAGGACTCTCTGCCTGGAGAGCAGCCAAATCTGGATGCCACAGCGTGCAGCTGTGGGGACGGCTCATCTTTGGGGTGATCTTTGAGAACCCTCTGTGTGTCCAAACTGGAAATACAGACGCTGAGCCGGCCCTGCCCTCCTGCCATCCACACGGCCAGCTGCAGGTCAGGGGGTGCCTACAAGGGGAGGAAGATCCATCAAATCAAGGCACTACTCGGCCTCTGCAGGACCCTCGGCTCCTCCTGGCCTCAACCCGCCCCTGGCCACCCTGCCCCCACCCCAGGCTCGCCCAGGGCAGGGGTGAGGGGCCGCTCTGTGCCCAGGGCCTGTTTCCTCCCCA
>SJYV01008284.1:0-16813 GCA_006410875.1 Neotragus pygmaeus
GTCCATCACTGACTCCTGGAGTTTACTCAGACTCATGTCCATTAAGTCAGTGATGCAATCCAACCGTCTCACCCTCTGTCACCTGCTTTGTCCTACTGACTTCAATCTTTCCCAGCATCATATACGTGTGTGTTTGTGTGTGTGTGTGTGTGTGTGTGTGTGTGTGTATTTGTGCACAGAGCAGGGTGCACTCATCCCTGGTGAGTTTAGGGGCCTCAGCAAAGGTCTAGGAGCCTGGTGTTTGTGAAGCAGCTCTGCATTGCCCCATCCATTTGTTCACCTGAGAACTATTTCCTGAGCATCTCGGTGTCCATCGCCACCCACAGCGTGCAAGAGGTCACATGAAGCCTCCTCCAGTGTCTCACTGTGGTCCCATGGGGGCATAACCTGGCCTCACTGCCACTCAAGTGGACTGAGAACACAGAGGGTGCCACAGAGTCAAAGGAGGAAGTGCCCTGTGGGGTAGAAGCCAACTGAATGTGCAGGTGGAACCAGCTTTCTCCCTGGGGTGCTGTCTGAGACCCCAAGCCTGGGTGGCGCCACTGCTGAGCACTCCTGAATCTCCCCTTGGAAACAAGGCAGATAGGGTTCACAGACAAGGAAAAGAGGGTAGGTGACCCACACCTATGTACCTGGGAGATGGGAGAGTGTCTTGCAAGTACAGTATTGGTGTCCACAGGCGATGGGACATTNCCACTGCTGAGCACTCCTGAATCTCCCCTTGGAAACAAGGCAGATAGGGTTCACAGACAAGGAAAAGAGGGTAGGTGACCCACACCTATGTACCTGGGAGATGGGAGAGTGTCTTGCAAGTACAGGATTGGTGTCCACAGGCGATGGGACATTATTCCTCCCATCAAGGTGAACCCACCACCATCTCAGACCAGCACAAATGGGAGAATGAAATGCTTGAGATACCTTGACCTGGATTCTGATCAAACAGAGGTCCAGGGATGTGGAGACAAGAGGGTTCAGGAGTGGGCAGGTGACCTGTGTTATGGGGAGGTTCCCTCTGTGAGGGGAAGACACACACCCAGAGGTCCCCAAGATGATGACACAGATGCACTAAAGGAGCCCTATGTGACAGGGCACACACATCCACAGTTCTCCCCCCAGTGCCATGCTCAAGGTTCTGACATGCTGTTTTGCTGTGTATTCTAATTCCATCTTGTTGAATATTCAGATTAGAAAAATGCTGGAGTCCCACTGCAGCAGCCAGGGATTCAATCTGAAGGGGTGAGCAGTGTCAGCAAGAAACTGAGGAAACCTCTCAGTTTTCTTGACTGCCAATTTATTTCAAGCTTATGATTCTCTTTTATACTTTTACNGTTGTTCTTCTTTTCATTCTTTGTGGACATGAGCTCACTCTTTCCTCTGTGGTCTTCTAAAAATTCTAGGATGAAGTAAAACAGGATGGACAGGGAAACTGGAGAATTTTTTTTCCCCAAAATTAGTTTCTTTGTTTTGACATTAACCAGCTACAGGTCCATGGACAGGTGTGCTGACAGTCTAAAAAATGGTGGCAGATATACTTTAGCCACCTTTAGATAAAGCTAAATTAAGGAATACACCACTAACACAAATGCTTTCAAAGTTAAAATAGCATTTGTTCTTGCTGCTGTTCTTAATACCAGCCAAAATATAAAGAACGAAGTAATTTTTCTGGAGAAATTAGCATGCCCTGCTGTAGAGCAAACTCTAGGAATTTTTCATATGAAGTTTTTTTTTTATATTTTAAGATTGAGCTCTTAAAATATAAGAATGTAATTCCCTTGCTCAGTTTTGGGAAGACAGACTAGAACTTGAAATGAGATGCATTGGAGTGTTCTTTTTGAAAGTGCCGTTTGAATGTATGTTAACTCTGCTGCTTGTTCTGGAGATTGCTTTTCCTGAGTGGATTTAGTGCTACTGGGATTCTACACTAAATTTCACCTAGAAATGTGATTATGTGACTGGCCAAGAAGATATCAGTTGATATCAATTAGAAGCTGACTCTCCTGCTTGATTATTGATTCAAGCTGGATGGTAAACTTTAAGAAAGCATTGGCCAAGTTTGGCTATACCTAGCATATGTGGCTCAGAGACAGTTCTAGATAGAGTCATAAAAATGTTTACATATCAAATACTATTCTAGGTTCTTGGATAAATGTTGTGGTCTCATACTTATTCTCGTGAAACTTACCTTCCAGAAACAGAGACAGAAACAAGAAAACAAAGGAGTGTGCGCGCACACACACACACACAAGAATGTCAAATAGTCCAAGATCGATGGAGAAGATGAAACAGGTAATGCGATGGTGAAAAGGCAGGCAGAAATAAAGGGCAATTTAAGCTGAATAACTAGGGGAGGACTTTATGCAGAGGTACTACTGTGAAGAATCCAGCCGTGAAAAAAAGTGGAAAAGCATCCAAGCAGAGAGAACCACAGGAGCAAAGGCCCTGAATAGACGCAAGCCAGGAGAGGTGAGAGATGCAAAGATGACCCGTATGGATAAAATATCTGACCCAGGGAGGAGGTGGTTATAAGCAGAGGCTGGACAGGTGAGCTGCAGCAGGGTCACGCAGAGCTTTGCAGTTGTCCGTAAGCACTTGGCACTTGATTTTAAGTGTGACAGCACAGAGAGCCTGTGGAGAAAAGGGAACCCCCCCCCCCACGCTGTTGGCGGGAATGTAAGTTGATGTAGCCACTAAAGAAAATGATATGATGGTTCTTCAAAAAGCAAACATAGAGATACCATAACATCCAGGAATTCCACTTTACGGATATACCCAGATAAAATATAATTCAAAAAGATGCATCCAGCCCAATGTGCAGCCCTGTTTGTAATAGACAGGACATGGAAGCAACCTAAATTTCTGTCAACAGATGAATGGATAAAGAAGACATGGTACATACATACCGTGGAATATTACTCATCCATAAAAACAATGAAATAATGCCACTTACAGCATCATGGATGGGAATAGAGATTATCATATTAAGTGAAGTAAGTCAAAAAGAGAGAGATAAATATCGTATTATATCACTTATATGTAAAAATCTAAAATATGACAGAAATGAATCTATGAAACAAACAGAATCAGGGACATAGAAAAAAGAATGATGGTTACCAAGAGGGTGGGGGTGGGAGAAGGGGAAAGATGGAGTGGGTAGTTTGAGTTAGCAGATGTAAGCCTGTATACATTGAGTAGATAAACAAGGTCCTTTGTATAACATAGAGAACTATATTCAATATCCTGTGATAAACCATAATGGAACAGAATATTTTAACAAAAAGAATGTATATGTATGCATAACTGATTTACTTTGTTGTATAGATGCAATTAACACAACATTACAGATCGATTATATGTCAGTTAAATAAACAAGCAAATGTAACAGCACATCATTTGGAGGTTTTAAGGAAGAAGTTTCCATGACTGTACTTATAGGACCCCAATATATTTGAGAATCAACTCTAACATTTTTTTTTGTATTTTCTTCATTTGTTGTTGTTGTCCAGTCGTTCAGTTGTGTCTGACTCTTTGTGACCCCATGGACTGCAGCATGACAGACTTCCCTGTTTTTTACCATCTCCTGGAGCTTGCTCAAACTCATGCCCATTGAGTTGGTGATGCCATCCAACCATCTCATCCTCTGTCTTCCCCTTTTCCTGCTGCCTTCAATCTTTCCCAGCGTCAAGGTCTTTTCTAATGCTCTTCACATCAGGTGGCCAAAGTATTGGAGCCTCAGCTTCAGCATCAGTCCTTCCAATGAATGTTCAGAATTTATTTCCTTTAGGATAGACTGATTTTATCTCCTCACAGTCCAAGGGACTCTCAACAATCTTAAGCATCAGTTCTTTAGCGCTCAGCCTTATTTATGGTCCAACTATCAAATCCATACGTGACTACTGGAAAAACCATAGCTTTGACTAGCTATGGACCTTTGACTATATGGATCTTCTTCATAGTATTTATTATATACTTTATCTGCCAGTGGGGGTCTTTTTTACATCTACCTTTTCCTTGGAAGCCCATGAGGATAAGAAAGAGACTATCTTATCTACCACTGAATATCTGGAAGTTAAGCAAGATCTACAGATACATCATGAGTACTCACCCAATATATGCTGGTGGATGAATGACTAGATGTNTCTTTTTTACATCTACCTTTTCCTTGGAAGCCCATGAGGATAAGAAAGAGACTATCTTATCTACCACTGAATATCTGGAAGTTAAGCAAGATCTACAGATACATCATGAGTACTCACCCAATATATGCTGGTGGATGAATGACTAGATGTTTTTAGATGTCTATTTCTGGTTCTTCTTAAGGTCACAGGACACTTAAATCACCCTCTTCAAGATAACTACAAGACAGCTGCACCATTGCAATATTCTCAGCAAGACTGTACATGCTGAGCCCAGAAAGTACATACTTTTATGNAGTGAACTCTGGGAGTTGGTGATGGACAGGGAGGCCTAGCATGCTGTGATTCATGGGGTCGCAAAGAGTTGGACATGTCTGAGAGACTGAACTGAACTGACTGAACTGAATAGTCTAATTTTTAGTATCCATTTTCACTTATGGATTTGATTACTGGCTTGATTGCTGTTTTCCCTTTTGACTCTCCTTTCTCTCATCCTGGTCACTTCTGTCACTCTTTTCTCTTCTCTTCATAACTCTGTGAATCACTTTGGATATTCCTGGCTGTAGAGAGTTGCTTCACCATTGACCTGGGGGTTTTGTCTTCTGTGTTGTGTGGATGAGGAAGTCTTGATGCTATGGTAAGAGCTTGGGACTGAAACCCAGATGCAGGAGGTTCAACTCCAGAAATTTAGACCATCATAGAACTTCTTACCCAAGGGGACATTAATAGATGAGAGCCCTCCCAAAAGCAGCCTCATACCTACACTGAGACCAAGTTCCACCTAAGAACCAGCAGTTCCAGTGCAAGACACCCTAAAGTAAAAGGGAAAAAAAAAAGTTCCAGCAAAACAGGAATGCAACCCTAAACATTAAAAGACAAGCTGCCCAAAGCAATACCAAACCCACAGATACCCCAAACTCACCACTGGACACCACACTGTACTCCAAAGAGAGAAAATCCAGTCCCATCCACCAGAACAGAGACATAAGTTCCCCCAACCAGGAAACTTTCAAAAGCTGCAGGTTTAGCTCCACCCACAGGGAGAAGATTCCACAATTAAGAGGAACTATGACCCTCCAGTCTTCAGAAAGGAGACCTCAAATACAGCAAACTAAACAAAGTGAAAAGGCAGAGAAATATCCAGCAGGTTAAGGAACATGATAAGACCTATCAAACCAAACAAAAGAAGAAATAGGGAGTCTACCTGAAAATAATTCAGAATTATTAGATGAAAATAATTCAGAATTATTTGATTATTAGAATTAGTAAAGATGATCCAAATTCTTGAAAACAAAATGGAAATACAAATAAAAGGACTAGAGACACGTATTGAGAAGATGCAAGAACTGTTTAATAAGGACCTAGAAGAAATAAAGAATAGTCTATCAGTAATGAACAATGCAATAATTTAGATTTAAAACATTCTGGAGGGATCCAACAATACAGTAACTGAAACATAAGGTAGGATAAGGGAGCTGGAAGACAGCATGGTGGAAATAAATGAAGCAGAGTGGATAAAATAAAATAAAAGGAAATGAGGACAGCTTCAGAAACCTCTTGGACAATATTAAGCCCCTCAACATTTGAATCATAAGTGTGCTAGAAGAAGAATACAAAAGTAAAGGGCCTGAGAAAATATTTGAGAAGATAATAGCTGAAAACCTGTCTACAATGGGAAAGGAAATAGCCACCCAAGTCCAAGAAACCCAGAGAGTCCCATACAGAATAAATACAAAAAGAAACATGGCAAGGTGCATATTAATCAAATTAACAAAAATTAAACACAAAAAATCAAATATTAAAAGCAGCAAGAGGAGAGAAACAACCTATAAAGGAATGCCATAAGGATAATAGCTGATCTTTCACCAGAAACTTGGTTGAAGCAAATGGAAGGATATAATTAAAGTGATGAAAAAGGAAAAAAAAAAAAACAAAAACTACAACCAAGATTACTCTACCCATCAAGGATTTCATTCAGATTTGAAGGAGAAATCAAAAGCTCTACAGACAAGAAAAAGCTGAGAGCATTTAAAACCACCAAACCATCTCCTGAACAAACGCTAAAGTATCTTCACTAGACAGAAAACACAGAAAAGGTATATAAAAACAAACCCAAAACAATAAAGTAGATGGTAACAGGAGCATACCTATCAATAATTATCTCAAACTGGGGGTTAAATTCTCCAACTGAAAGACAAAGATTGGCCAAATGGATAAAAAGAAAAAGTCTCTAAAAGAGACCCACCTCAAATCTAGGGACACATACAGACTGAAAGTGAGGAGTCTGAAAAAGATATCTCATGCAAATGGAGACCAAAAGAAAGTGGGAGTAGCAATACTCATATCAGATAAAATAGCCTTTGAAATAAAGATGATGATAAAAGACAAAGAAGGATATTACATAATGATCAAGGGATCAATCCAAGAATAAATATTATAATTATAAACATATACAAACCCAACATGTGAGCACCTCAATACATAAAGCAAATGCTGACAACTGTTAAAGGGGAAATCAACAGTAACAGAATAATAGTGAGAGACTTTAATACCCCACTCACACCGATGGACAGATCATCCAGACAGAAAATTAGCAAGGAACATAAACTTTAAATGATACATTGGACCAGTTAGCCCTAATTAATATCTACAGGGAATTTCTTGCTAGAACAATGGATTTCACCTTTACCTCAAGTGTACATGGAATATTATCCAGGATAAATCACATCCTGGGCCACAAATCAAGCCTTGGTGAATTTTTAAAAAATTGAAATCATTTCAAGGATCTTTTCTGACACCATGCTGTAAGACTAGAGGGGGAAAAAAAAGAACTATAAAAAACATAAACATATCATTGAATAAATAAAAAAAGAAATCAAGATATGCATGGAAATGAATGATAATGAAGATCACTTAAGGTATCAAAAAGGAAATAAAAATATGCATAAAAACAAATGACAACAAAAATGCAACCACCCAAAATCTATGGAATTCAGTAAAAGCAATGCTGAGAGAAATTCAGAGCAATACAATCCTACCTCAAGAAATAAAAGAAAGATCAAATAAACAACCTTACACCTAAAGCAACTAGAATTAAAAAAACAAAAGGAACAAAAAACCCCCAAAGTTAGTAGAACGAAAGAAATCATAAAAAATAGAGCAGAAATAACTGAAAAAAGAAATGAAGGCTATAGCAAAGATCATTAAAATTAAAAATTGGTTCTTTGAGAAGATAAAATA
Source organism: Neotragus pygmaeus (assembly GCA_006410875.1). Classification (NCBI taxonomy): domain Eukaryota; kingdom Metazoa; phylum Chordata; class Mammalia; order Artiodactyla; family Bovidae; genus Neotragus; species Neotragus pygmaeus. The sequence goes on from SJYV01008284.1 coordinate 7,374, forward strand.
GACAAGCCATTAGTCATATCATAAAAAAAGGACATCACCATCAATAAAATTAGAAAAGAGAAAGGAGAAATTGCAACAGAAATATAAATGACCATAAGAGACTACTATGAGCAACCATATGCCAATAAAGTGGACAACTTGGACAAAGTGGAAGAAATGGACAAATTCTTAGAAAAGTATAACCTTCCAAAACTTATCCAGGAAGAAATAAAAAATTTGAATAGACCAATCATAAACATAGAAATCGAAAGCATAGTCAGAAGTCTTCCAACAAACAAAAGGCCAGAACCAGATGGTTTTATAGCTCAGAGAGACAAGACTTAGCCAGAAGTAGGCCTTTGACAAGCAAACTAATCAATTCAGAAACTTACCTCCCATATCTGACCTGTGTGCATTCCAGGGAGAAATATTCCTCTGCCTTAATCATTCCAAGGCAGGTACCAGGCAGCTAGAGACCATCCTATAACCCAAAGTCCACTGAAATTATTCAAGCCAGTCAAACCTAAACTATTTACCCGGGTTTACCTGCCCTTTCTTNTTACCTCCCATATCTGACCTGTGTGCATTCCAGGGAGAAATATTCCTCTGCCTTAATCATTCCAAGGCAGGTACCAGGCAGCTAGAGACCATCCTATAACCCAAAGTCCACTGAAATTATTCAAGCCAGTCAAACCTAAACTATTTACCCGGGTTTACCTGCCCTTTCTTGAGAAAATTCCAATAAAGACAGTGATCTGAGTGTTCCCTTCTCTCCTGTCTCCAAACCTGCTGTTCCTCCAGAGACCTTGTGTGATCATCAGCTGTGCCTCTTGAATCTAGCGGAACTGTGAGTACAATTAACTTTCCTCTCAATGGTGCCGTCCTCTCCACGATGTCATTCTGTCACTTTCATAATTTAAGATCTGGTGCAAACCAAACAGAATAATGTTTACAGTGTACCTTCAGTCATAGAAAAATAATATATATGCATACATTCTTAAATACATACATATAATGCATATACATATTATATATGTATGTTGCACATATAAATAAGTATATGCATAAGAAGACAGTTTCAGGAGAAAGAATTGTGGGGAATAAAAATATTGGTTGGGAAAGAAAATCACTCAATACATACTCTTTTAGACAATTTAAATTTCTTATATATATTGTCTTTATATAAAGACAATGAGCAATCTGAAGATGACAAAGCCTAGAATAAAAATTAGACTCTCAAAAGTATTAATTAAAAAGTTAAATTCAAAAATTAAAAAAAAACAAAAATTAAAAAAATGGAATTTATTTTTAAAATGTCTGTTTTGTGGGGAACACACTGGAGAAAGCAGGACAGTTGGAGAAGCCTGGGGGAATGATGCATCAAGCAGAGAGGATGGTTCAACAGACTAGGGAGAAAACAGGGAGAAAAATGGATGGGTTAGGTTAGAGGTCCATATTAGTGGTAGACACATAGCACTTGTTGGTAGATAGAATTTTGGTGACAAGGAAAAGAGGAATTGAGAATTGGTTTAGGGTTTTGACCCAGGCAGTTGAATAAACTGGGGTGCTGGTTACAACCATGGGAGAAGTGTGAGGGGCAGGATTACAGGAGATGCATTAGACAATCCTATTTTGAGGCTGAGGAGATTGTATTCAGAGATTTGCATGACTTAGTTCTCCCTTCTCTCGGGAAGAGAGGGAATTAGTAAATGTTCTTCATAGCCTCTTTCAGGGGGTACTTCATGCTCTGAGACAGAATGATATTATTTCCAGAAGTTAGTTTGGATATGATTTAACAAAAAGGAAATGAGTATTCACATATCTTCCTTTGGCTGAAAAAATATATATGGATTTTATTATGTGAAGTTTCTATGACAGAACTGGTAATTTCTCTCAGTGCTTTAAAATAATTAAAAATATTCTGGTTGATTTCTCCTAGTTTTATTAAGATGTGATTGACACACAAAAGTTGTGTGTATTTAAGGTATTCAACACGATGTTCCTTGTATCCAATTGTCTTCATCACAGTTAGTCAACTGGGCTATAGAAGTGGGATCATGGCTATCAAGAGAAACCACTTCTCTTTGAAGCAGGTACCAGCTAACTTTACAGCTTGACCAAGGAAAGTGCACTGCTTTCCCCATCTAAGAAGGAATGATTTCACATTATAAAAGAAAATTGAAGTCAAAGAAAACCCATAGGGGTCATGGGGCTTGTGAAACCAGTGAAAATCAAATTATATTGGATTATTTTATAGCATAAAATAGAAGAAGAAAATAAAGGAAATGTGCTGAAAAATTCTAGTCTAAACTGATTCATGCTATTTTACTGCCTTAAAGGGAGCGAAATATTGTTTTAAGGTCTGGAAATGAAAAACAAATATCCCTCAGCTTTGCAGGATACTTGAAACAAAGCAATGAAATAAACAGAAATAAGCAAGAAAATGAACTTCAGAAACTGTCCTAATTTAAATTTTATTCCTGCTAATAAAAAACATACAAGTAGAGATGTCAAGTTAGAGATACCAAGTTGATATATAAAATTTCAGACAAGATGTGCCTTCATTGTCAGTCAACAGATAATTTATGCCATGGCATTACTTCATTTAACTTCTTGCTACCTTAGATTCTAAAACTGTACTGTTTTTTTCTTTACATCCTGTAAACAATGTTTATCTTTTATATTTTAATATTATCAAGTGTTTAGTACCATCAAAAGCATATACATGATATATAAAGACATGCTTTTGTAATGAAAAATAGAAATAACTTCTATTAAAAATCTGTTACAATTTATTACAACAGATTAAAATAAAGCTTACTGTATTGAATGACATTAATCTACTTTGAGTAAAATTATTCCCAGACAATTAATTTAAATTTGTATCCTTATTTATCTTGTTTACTGACTGAATAGTGATTCAAGAACACCAAATATAGTCTAAGCATTTATTATATTTAGTATATATTCATTAAACTCACATTATGAATTTATATATTATAGTACACATATAGATTTTTATATTATATAATATTATTACATATATTCATTATACTTTGGGGTTAGATATATCTTTACGTTTTAATCTCAAATTTGGTCATTTCTGAAGAAAATAATAGTGCAGTTTCCTATAGGTTACTCTATGTGTTTAGTGCACTACAGAAAGTGAACACTTTGCTTTATGGTTTTCATTTGGAGTAGTTGTGAGTTCTATTCAAGAGAGTAGCTTGCACGTGAAATACATCATGTATGTGCACATAGCTTTTTGAAATACAGCACCAATCCCTGTACTAGGTAAAGAGGAGATAATGGCAAAGATGGAGACAACTTTTGCTCTTGTGCACCTTACAACTTCAAAATTATTTAGAGCACTGAGAGGTATGAGGAAAGACATATATTTACTCTAGCTGACTAATTTTAAAACTTAAAGTGTGAATAAATGAATAGTTAATCGAATCTGTATAATTGAATTAAACACCAGAACGGTAGCTCAGGGGCTTCCCCAGTGGCTCAGATGGCAGAGAGTCTGCCTGCAATGTAGGAGACCCAGGTTCAATTCCTGGGTCAGAAAGATCCCCTGGAGAAGGAAATGGCAACCCACTCCAGTATTCTTGCATGGGAAATCCTATGGACAAAGGAGCCTGATGGGTGACAGTCCAGTGTTGCCAAGAGTCTGACAAGACAGTGATTAACACTTTCACCTTGACTTTTCACTTTCATTGCATTAACAGAGTATTTTTTTCTATTGTTGACAGAAATGTGGGTTTCAGTTTTGAGTCAGGAACAGTGATTTTAGAAACACTGTTATATGTGCTTCCTAGAGATTATATACAAGAACAAGAAGTAGGATTTCTGGGCCTAGAATATAGTTGTATGCAACTTTATACAATAAACAGGTTCTTTTATTTTGTTGATACTTATTATTATTGCTAAACTCAGAAAAATTCTGCCTACCTAGTATGTGTTTGACAGACCTAATTGTGACCTTAATTTGTATCTTTTCATATTGCTTTTGTTCAGTTTTTCTGCTGGGTTGTTGTACTAATTTATATCTCATCTTTTTTGTTTGTTTGTTTGTTTTTAATATAAATTTACTTATTTTAATTGGAGGCTAATTACTTTACAATATTGTATTTGTTTTGTGATACCTCAACATGAATCTGCCACGTGTATACACGTGTTTCCCATTCTGAATCCCCCTCCCTCCTCCTTCCCTGTACCATCCCTCTGGGTCATCCCAGTGCACCAGCCCCAAGCATTCTGTATTATGCATAGAACCTGGACTGGCAATTCGTTTCCTATATGATATTATACATGTTTCAATGCCATTATCTCAAATCATCCCACCCTCTCCCTCTCCCAGAGTCCAAAAGACTGTTCTATACATCTGTGTCTCTTTTGCTATCTCACATACAGAGTTATCGTTACCATCTTTCTAAATTCCATATATATGTGCTAGTATACTGTATTGGTGTTTTTCTTTCTGGCTTACTTCACTCTGTATAATAGGCTCCAGTTTTATCCACCTCATTGGAACTGATTCAAATGTTTTCTTTTAATGGCTGAGTAATACTCCATTGTGTATATGTACCACAGCTTTCTTATCCATTCATCTGCTGATGGACATCTAGGTTGCTTCCATGTCCTGGCTATTATAAACAGTGTTGTGATAAACATTGGGGTACATGTGTCTCTTTCAATTCTGGTTTCCTTGGTATGTATGCCCAGCAGTGGGGTTGCTGAGTCATAAGGCAGTTCTATTTCCAGTTTTTTAAGGAATCTCCACACTGTTCTCCATAGTGGCTGTACTAGTTTGCATTCCCGCCAACAGTATAAGAGGGTTCCCTTTTCTCCACATCCTCTCCAATATTTATTGCTTGTAGACTTTTGGAGCTTTCTAACACCATACACAAAAATAAACTCAAAATTGATTAAAAATTTAAACATAAGACCAGAACCTATAAAACTCCTAGAGAACATAGGCAAAACACTCTCTGACATAAATCACAGCAGGATCCTCTATGACCCACCTCCCAGAATATTGGATATAAAAGCAAAAATAAACAAATGGGACCTAGTTAAACTTAAAAGCTTCTACACAGCAAAGGAAACTATAAGCAAGGTGAAAAGACAGCCTTCAGAATGGGAGAAAATCATAGCAAATGAAGCAACAGACAAACAACTAATTTCAAAAATATACAAGCAACTCCTGCAACTCAATTCAAGAAAAATAAATGACCCAATCAAAAAATGGGCCAAAGAACTTAACAGACACTTCTCCAAAGAAGACATACAGATGGCTAATGAACACATGAGAAGATGCTCAACACCATTCATTATCAGAGAAATGCAAATCAAGACCACAATGAGGTACCATTTCAAGCCAGTCAGAATGGCTGCTCTATCTGAACTTTATAACATCCAGGAAATAGCTATTTGTCATTTTTGTATGTTGTAAATATGTTAGACAAATTATGGCTTATTTTATGAATTTCTGTATATTTTGAGAAACAGTCCTTCTCAATTGTACTATAATCAAATATATTGATTTTCAAAATTTATTTTAAAGATATGGAGTTCCTTCATTCTGAGATAGCTTTCTATTCAGGCCCCTCTCAGAGACATTGGGGATTCAGTTACAGATTACTGCAATACAGCAAATATATCAATAAAGCGAGTCACAAATTTTTTGGCTTCCCAGTGCATATAAAAGTGTACCTTTACACTATACTGTAGTCTAGCTAGCATGCAATAGCATTATGTCTAAAAAAAAGTGATGTATAAAACTTAATTAAAGATAATGCCATTGAAAAATGGCACCAATATACTTGCTCAATGCAGAGTGGCCAGAAAACTTCAATTTGAGAAACATGTAATCTCCATAGAGAATGATAAAGGGAAGCACAATAAAATGAGGTCTTCCTGTTTATATTTCTATAGCTTTAAATGTTTTCCTATCTTCCCCTGAAGTGAAGGAGAGAATACTTTACATATTTCCTAAGCTTTAAAATTATACCTTTCTTAACTTAATTCAAGTAGAATTAATTATTGTGAACAGTAAAGTCAAATTTTGTGGGTTTTTTTTTTTAAACTGGGGTAGTTAATTTTCTCAGCATCATTTAGTAAATCATGCTTATCTATTTTGCCATTGTTCTATGTGCTGTTCCTGTACTAACACTGTCAGTTCAGTCCAGTTTAGTGGCTTAGTCATGTTCGACTCTTTTCAACCCTATTTACTGCAGCACACCAGGCCTTCCTGCCCATCATCAGCTCCCAAAGCTTGCTCCAACTCATGTCCATTGAGTTAGTGATGCCATCCAACCATATCCAACCATCTCATCCTATGTCGTCCCCTTCTCCTCTTGTCTTCAATCTTTCCCAGCATCAGGGTCTCTTCCAATGGGTTAGTTCTTCACATTAGGTGGCCAAAGTATTTAAGTTTCAGCTTCAGCATCAGTCCTTCCAATGAATGTTCAGGACTGGTCTCCTTTAGAATTGGCTTGTTTGATCTCCTTGCAGTCCAAGGGACTCTCAAGAGTCTTCTCTAACACCACAGTTCAAAAGCACCAATTCTTTGTCACTCAGGTTTCTTTATAGTCCAACTGTCACATCCATACATGACTGCTGGAAAAACCATAGCTTTGACTAAATGGACCTTTGTTGGCAAAGTAATGTCTCTGCTTTTTAATTTGCTGTCTAGGTTGTTCATAGCTTTTCTTCCAAGAAGCGTCTTCTAATTTCATGGCTGAAGTCAGCATCTTCAGTGATTTTGAAGCCCATGCAAATAAAGTCTGTAAAGGTTTCTATTATTTCCCAATCTATTTGTCATGAGGATGGGACCAGATGCCATGATCTTAGTTTTTAGAATGTTGAGCTTTAAGCCAGCTTAAATGAATGACTGAATATGATTGGCACCTATTAGTACCTACCAAATTCATTTTGCTCATATATTGAATGTTGGGGAACTTTGGGACTCATTCATGTACTGATTTGAACATGGACTCTCTCCTAAAGTCTGTCCCCCAAATGAAAATCTTGACTTTTTCAGAAATAGCTTTATGGAACTCTTTATTGCAAGTACCCCTGCAGAAGGAAATGACAACCACTCCAGTATTCTTGCCTGGAGAATTCCGTGAACAGAAGAGACGGGAGGGCTACAATCCACAGGACTACAAACAATGAGACACAGTTGAAGCAATTTAGCACATATTGGAAGTAAACAGGAGTGTTGAATATGTAACCCTCAATACATTTTTAGGGACATTTATATGAACGTCCAAACAGTCTGACCACACAATTTCAAATGATCACAATGAGAAAATTAATTTGACTTCATGAAGAAAAATTAATCATGAAAGCATGCACACTAATGCTACTAAACCTCTAGGATGAAAACACAGAAAGAGTTGAGAGTTTTGAACTCTTCGTAGTGTAAGAAGCTTTATTTTCTACATAATAAGAAAGAAGAAAGAGGTGGGAGGGCTAATGCTAGTGATTGGGTAGATGAGACATTCGTGAAGCCCAGAAAGAAGATTCTACTTTCACCTTTCAAGAAGGATGATTTGCAAATTAAAATTGTATTCCAAACACTATAAAGCAGAATTAAAGTCAAAATCTAATATACCTTGAGGTAATAGCACAACTTGCAGATTTAAAAATTCTAAATACTTGAATAACCAAAGAGAATGGGGATGCAAAGTGTCCGGTTAGACTTGAACATTCTAATGCAATCTCAGATTTAATTCTAAGCAAGCAGAATCCACTCTAATCCATATATATGTATATTTTTTTTAAATCACATTCGAAAATGTTTGATATTTGGAGCTGGAACTAAATGATAAATGATTAACTATATTGAGTCTAAAGGAAAGAAAAATGATAGGATATCCAGAAATCATATAATTTAGAATGGGAACTGTTGATGTTTGGCTTGGAAATATTTAGTACAGGCTTAAATATCCTTAAGAAATTGAAAGGCTAGTAAGTAGAAAACAATTGTACTACATCAGAGAAACTATTTGGCGATTTCAGCATAGTAATGTTATAGTTTTTATAACATCCAAAAAATGTAATTGGTTGCCTTTTCCAGTAGTAATATTCATATAAAATCTTTGTGCAGAGCCCTGGTGACCACCTGCCATAGATTCTTTAGAGAGCATTTGAATTTGATTGAACGTTTAGCTATTCAGCTACTAAGTTCTTCATCTAGTCCTGAATGTCTTGCTAGGGAATACATTTGTATTGTTTTATATTTGTTGGGATATAATTGAGATTGTATATTAGAAGCAAATCTTGCAATCAAATGTTCCTAAGAAGCTTTTTAACAATTGAATTATTCATTCTAATTATAAGAAATGTACATTATGAGATTTGAGTTACATGACAATTGTTCTGCTTTCTAATTTTATGTAAAACAATAAAATTTAGGAGTTTAAAGTCTTGGAATCTCATCATTTTAATAAGAAACCTCATTAAGTCCAACCCAAGGAAAACAATGAAGTTTTTTATTTACTGTAATTTAGAAATCAGAAAAGATAAATTATTTAAATATTTCACTGCCTAAAAGTTCAAATTATTCTTAATGAGTTGTCTATTAAAAGGTCTGATTGCTTTTTTTTTTTTTCTTTTTTCCTTTTTTTGGCCATATGGTATGTGGAATCTTAGTTTCTGTACTAAGGATCAAAACATTGAGTCTCAACTCCTGGACCACCCCCTGACTTTTTTTTTATCTTTAAGTATATTTTTTATAGTGCCTTGCTTTCAATACTCCCAGAAGGTTTAGTAAAGCTGGACAAAATCTTTTACTAAAAAAACTTCAGTATTACAAGAGCAAGTTTCTAACAATCTGTTGGCAACTTCCATTAATTACACTTACTTTTAAATTTTACTATCAATTTGTACTTAAAACTTCATATTTGTTTTTGCTTTTAGCAAAACTCCTTGTGAAATGATTAATTCTGGAGGGGAAGTACTGTGTTCTTTGCTGGATTCACACCATTCCCTCCATCCCAGCTACCAAAGGGCAAGTTGCTCCTTTTCATCTTTTGTCCTTTCTGTTTCCTTGACTTTTTTTTTTTAACTCTTGCTTTCTCTACAATCAAAGTGGCTTGTATTCCTATAGCTAGATATGAAGACTTACATATTTCAAATACACTTCATATTTTACAACTGTATCAAATTGATAATGAAGCTATTTGGATCTGGATTTTATCACGTTCTTGTTTTGATTTTTTATTTCTTTTGGACTCTAGAAACTAGGGCATGATCCACTAGAGACTGCAGTATGAAGACAAAGAAAAGAGCTATGAAATTTCCCCCAGTTATGATCTTCTTCTATCTTCTAGATGTTATACTAATCACACTGTTTCTCTTTCAATTGTCAATTGCATTTTATTCTAAATGATGAAACTATTGGTAGAAATTTTGTAAGGGCTTATTCTTTCTTTTTCTTTCTTTCTTTC
>SJYV01008286.1:8191-55449 GCA_006410875.1 Neotragus pygmaeus
GTTGAGCTTTAAGCCAACTTTTTCACTCTCCTCTTTCACTTTCGTCAAGAGGGTCTTTAGTTCTTCTTCACTTTCTGCCATAAGGGTGGTGTCATCTGCATATCTGAGGTTATTGATATTTCTCCCAGCAATCTTGATTCCAGCTTGTGCTTCATCCAGCCCAACATTTCTCATAATGTATTCTGCATATAAGTTAAATAAGCACAGTGACAATATACAGCCTTGACATACTCTTTTCCCAATTTGGAACCAGTTTGTTGTTCCATGTCCAGTTCTAACTGTTGCTTCTTGACCTGCATACAGATTTCTCAAGAAGCAGGTCAGGTGGTCTTCTTACATTTACTGAGACTCTTTTGTGGACTACCAAATGATCTATCCCGGAGAATGTTCCATGAGCACTTGAAGATGTATTGTGCTGCTTTCAGGTGGAATGTTCTTTATATATATATAATAAGTTTATTTGATCTAATATGTCATTTAAGGCCAGTGTTTCCTTATTGATTTTTTTTTGTCTGAATGATCTGCCCACAAATTGGGGGTGTTAGTCCCCTACTATTATTGTGTTGTCATCAATTTTTCCTTTTATATCCATTAATATTTGCTTTATGTATTAGGTGCTCTTATGTTGGGTACATATATATTTACAATTGTTATATGTTCTTCCTGGATTGATCTCTTGATCATTATGTAGTGCCCTTACTCATCTCTTGTAACAGTCTTTATCTAAAGTCTATTTTGTCTAAGTATTGCTTCCTAGGCTTTCTTTTGATTTCCATTTGCATAGAATGCCTTTTTCCATCCCCTCACTTTCAGTCTGTGTGTGTCTTTATATCTGAAATAAGTCTCCTGTAAGCAGCAGAGATGGGTCTTATTTTTGTATCCATTCAGCCACTCTGTGTCTTTTGATAGGAGCACTTATTCCATTTACATTTAAGGTAATTGTTGACATGTATGTTCTCATTATGGGCTTCACAGGTGGCACAATGGTAAAGAATTTGTCTGCCAATGAAGGAGATGCAAGAGATGTGGGTTTAATCCCTGGGTCAGGAAACCCCCTGGAGTAGGAGATGGCAACCCACTCCAGTGTTCTTGCCTGGAAAATTTCATAGACAGAGGAGCCTGGCAGGCTACAGTTCATGGGGTTGCAAAAAGTCAGACATGACCAAGTGACTGAGCACACACATGTTATTATTGCAATCCTGTTAATTTTTAAGGCACTGTCTTGTAGTCTTTTTTTGTTTCTTTCTTCTTTTGTTCTTTCTTTCATGATTTGATATTGTCTTTACTGTTCTGTTTGTATTCTTTTATTATTTTTTATGTGCATCTATTATAGGTTTTTGGTTTGTGGTTGCCATGAAGTTTTTATATAGCAATTTCTCTATATATGTGATTGTTTCAAGTTGCTGATCTCTTCATTTCAAATGCATTTTAACAACCCTGCATTTGCATTCTCTTTCCCTCATGTTTGCTCTTTTTGATATCATGCTGCTGCTGCGGCTAAGTCACTTCAGTCGTGTCTGACTCTGTGCGACCCCATAGACAGCCCACCAGGCTCCACCGTCCCTGGGATTCTCCAGGCAAGAACACTGGAGTGGGTTGCCATTTCCTTCTCCAATGCATGAAAGTGAAAAGTGAAAGTGAAGTTGCTCAGTTGTGTCCGACTCTTCACTACCCCATGGACTGCAGCCTACCGGGATCCTCCATCCATGGGATTTTCCAGACAAGAGTACTGGAGTTGAGTGCCATTGTCTTCTCCGTTTGATATCATATTTTATGTCTAATTGTTTGCATTTCCCTTAATTGGGTATTGTGGATGTAGATGATTTTACTACTTTTGTCTTTTAACCTTTCTTCTAGTTTTTGTGTGAATAATTTCCTACTTTTACTGTACATTAGGCTACTAACTTCTTGAAATCAAGGCCTGAGTCTTTCCCACTTGTATGTCTCCAATAATGCCAAGCACATCTTTGCATATATCAGGCTTCAATAAATGTTGATTCAAATTGACTCTCCCAATGTTGATCAACCTTTTCTTCTTGATTTGCCCCAATATAAAATTATTTCTGATAATCATTTTGAGTTTTGATCTTGTTATCATTCAGGGAATAAAAGCAAGTAAAATAATACTGAGGTCTCCTAGAGAATTCCTGAAAACTGTACTTTGTTTCCAGCCACAGTGTTTCTCACAGACAAGTACCATCCTTTATCTGGTGTCTATGCCTGTGGTCAGACTTCTAAGAGTAGCCTAAGCAAGACCAAAAACTTAATGGGCACTGGATAGAGCCACTGGAAGGATCAAAATCAAAATTTTCCGCCACTGACTGGATTTTTAAAAAACACAAAAGAATCGACCTCAATATTACAAAGGGCTATGAGCCCTATGTGGGAAAACACCATAAAAAATGAAAGAAAAATAGCTAACACGGCATTGCCAAAACACACACATACCTCTGTCCCCTTACTCCAAACTGAAGTGACTATAGATTATAGTGAAGACATTGGGGAAGTTATTATAATTCCAATTATATTCTACTTGATTCCAATGCTGCCTCATACTCCATCTANAACACGGCATTGCCAAAACACACACATACCTCTGTCCCCTTACTCCAAACTGAAGTGACTATAGATTATAGTGAAGACATTGGGGAAGTTATTATAATTCCAATTATATTCTACTTGATTCCAATGCTGCCTCATACTCCATCTATCCCCACCTAAAAAGTGTGTCAATATATTCACTGATAATTCCGAGGCAGTCTTTGTTCTTTAGATGTGTTTGTAGACCTCCCTCCACTCTTGTGAGTCCTACTCATTCCAAGATGAGGCAGTTTCAGATGAGTTCAAATACTTTGCCCACCAAAGTAAATTGGATATCCATGCAGTTTTAATTTTTTCTTTTCCCCTTCCCTGCTTGTGACTTAGGGAATTAGCCAGGCTTATCAGTCTGCTTTTCTATAAAGTTGGGCTATCCATTCACGTAAAAGGGAAAATCTGTGAAAAACATTGAGATATTTTTTTCAGTACTGACCCAGCTTGAGTCAGATTTTTATGCCTCACCCATTCCCAAAATGCTTGTGGAGGAGTAACTCCTTCCACCCTAAGGTTTTCTCTGGGACAGAAAGAGCCCACGTTTCATTTTCCTTCCAGTTTATTCTTGTTTCACTGCCCATATTTTATTTTGCCATGTAATTTTTTGTTTTTCTTTTTGCTATCAGTTAGATGTTAGATTTTTAAAAATGAAGTGAGTTGCTTGCATTTGAATTAAAAATCTTTAAAATTAATGAATGAATAGCCATCTATGTGAACTGTTTATCATAAATAATTGATTCAAAGAAAAACAATTATCTATAGAGGATCCATACTTCTACCATATAATTGCTATATTCTTAATAGCTTCATTGAAATATAATGAGCATAAAATATTCTGCACATATTGTTTTTCTTTTTTCACTTCAGTTCAGTTCAGTCGCTCAGTCGTGTCTGACTCTTTGTGATCCCATGAATTGCAGCACGCCAGGCCTNTCAAGGCTATGGTTTTTCCTGTGGTCATGTATGGATGTGAGAGTTGGACTGTGAAGAAGGCTGAGCACCGAAGAATTGATGCTTTTGAGCTGTGGTATTGGAGAAGACTCTTGAGAGTCCCTTGAACTGCAAGGAGATCCAACCAGTCCATTCTGAAGGAGATCAGCCCTGGGATTTCTTTGGAAGGAATGGTGCTAAAGCTGAAACTCCAGTACTTTGGCCACCTCATGCGAAGAGTTGACTCATTGGGAAAGACTCTGATGCTGGGAGGGATTGGGGGCAGGAGGAGAAGGGGACGACCGAGGATGAGATGGCTGGATGGCATCACTGACTCGATGGACGTGAGTCTGAGTGAACTCCAGGAGTTCGTGATGGACAGAGATGCCTGGCATGCTGCGATTCATGGGGTCACAAAGAGTTGGACACGACTGAGCAACTGAACTGAACTGAACCTGTTAAGCAATGACCAAGTCAGATATGGATTTATTCATGTAACAAATATTTACTAATGGACTAAGCACTGGTGACACAGAAGTGAATTAAAAACACCCCAAGAGTCCCTGCCCTCATGAGCTTCTCTGCTAGTCAGGGAGTCCACAGTGTAAACAAGATGAGTAAGTGCATCACTGGTAGGTTGCACAGGACAAAAATAAAGTAGGAAAGAAGGCTCTAACACACAGGAGGGTGAGGCATGCTGAAATCTGAGATGGAGTAGCTAATGAGGAGCCTCACTGAGAAACTGTGATGTTTTCAGTAGCATCATTTCCTTGGCATATTTCTTGCAGTGACCTTGAGACATTTTGACACCAGGAGAGTAGAAGGGTGGCTGGACTCTGGTTAATATCACCAAGGACATCCATCTAGGGTCTGGCCTTCTTCTTTCAGAACACTTGGGAGCTGAAGTGATGGCAACTGCAGGGTGGCTGAGAAACCAGAGGAGAGAAACCAGGAGAAATAATGAGAGAAGTTGCCTGAAGCCAGAGCTGTGTCAGGCATGTCTTTTCATCTTAACTAAGCTGACTTGCTCCCCTTCACGCCCCTGCCTCTGTCTCTCTCTGCTTTGTTGTTCCTTGGCTTCACTCCAACTGCATTTGAGACACCCTCCAAAACAAATAACTAAGACTTCTAAATGTTTAGAAAATAGACAAGGTAAGAATTTTTATTGAAAAGCCAGTTTGTGCACTTGCAGCTGCCACTTATTGGCAAATACTGTATTTTTTTTGAACAGTGAAAACAAGTAATATTTTAAAGTAGCTGCACATTGTTGTTGTTGTTTTTCAGTTGCTAAGTTGTGTCCGACTCTTTGTGACCTCATAAACTGCAGCATGCCAGGCTTCCTTGTCCTTCACCATCTCCTGGAGTTTGCTCAAACTCTTATCCATTGAGTTGGTTGATAAGATGGATTCACCGACTCAATGGATGGTTAGATAGCATCATCTAACCATCTAGCCGTCTCAGCCTCTGTTGCCCCCTTTTCTCCTGCTCTCAATCTTTCCCAGCATCAGGATCTTTTCCAATGAATTGGCTCTTCACATTAGGTGGCCAAAGTATTGAAGTTTCAGCTTCAGCATCAGTCCTTCCAATGAATATTCAGGGTTAATTTTCTGAATATTTAATTTAAGATTGACTGGTTTGATTTCCTTGCTGTCCAAGGAACTCTCAAGAGTCTTCTCTAGCATCACAGTTGGAAATCATCAATTCTTCAGTGCTCAGTTCTTTATGGTCCAACTCACATCCGTATATGACTACTGGAAAAATCATAGCTTTGACTAGATGAATCTTTGTCAGCAAAGTGATGTTTCTGCTTTTTAATACACTGTCTATGTTTGTCATAGCTTTCCTTCCAAGGAGCAAACATCTTTTAATTCTGTGGCTTTAGTCACCATCTGCAGTGATTTTGGAGCCCAAGAAAAGAAAATCTGTCACTTTTTCCACTTTTTTCCCATCTATTTGCCATGAAGTGACGGAACCGGATGCCATGATCTTTGTTTTTTGAATGTTGAGTTTTAAGCCAGCTTTTTCATTCTCCTCTTTTACCCATAAAATTCATATTTTATGTATAGGAAATATATGTCCATGGAAAGGACCCTTAGTATCAAGAGCATTTTGTTGTTTTGGGTAATTTACAAATTCCAGATACGATGGGAATGGACATGTTCATTCCTTCCCACGTGCACTCAAATACGTGGTTTATGCTGGGCTCACGACTTGTCTGGCCTCTGGGTGCTCCCAAAGCAAGCATGTCAATTCCTTGTGAAATATTTATACCTGTTATACGCTCCATGAGGATTAATGGTGTCATGTAGGGACAGAATGAAGATGGTTTAATAGTAAATATAGAATACATACTTTTTGGATAATATAAAGATATTTTTACCCAAAAGTCTCTAAAGGCTCTTCAACTTTGAATGATGGTCAAATTTCTATTTTGTCATGTAAGGGCAACAAGGCATGCAGTGTCCAAGCTGGCTAATAATTCTGAGCTCATGTTTATTTGTTTTTGGATTTATTTTTGTATGAGCATTCGAATGTCATTATGTCTGATGTTCAGTATGAACGAGTCCAGTAAAATGTAGCCAAACGATGACTCCAGAGGCTGCCTGGCATGATTCCCCACTTCATGTCCATCTTGATCTCTACCTGTCACTCCCCAAGGCCATGGCTCTGCCTTTTCGAAGCTGCTTCTGCTCAGTCGCTCCCTGGAGGGGAACAGTGCCAGGAGTTCAGGAAGGAGCCAATTATGGTGGAATGGCTGGATGGATTGAAATCCTAAAGAGTTATATAAATCTGAAGGTTGAATTATAGTCACTTATATTATAGTATGTGAGATGGGCTTCCCTGGTGGCTCAGATGGTAAAACGTCTGCCTGCAGTGGAGGAGACCTGGGTTCAATCCCTGGGTTGGAAAGATCTCCTGTAGAAGGGAATGGCAACCCACTCCAGTATTCTTGTCTGGAGAATCCCATGGACAGAGGAGCCTGGCAGGCTACAGTCCATGGTGTTGCAAAGAGTCAGACACAGCTGAGAGGCTAACACTTTTAGCATGTGAGATAAAGGGAGGAATTAAATAGAAGGGGTGCTAACTGTGATCGGAAGAGGTGCGTGTCTCTCTTGTCTGGAAAACAAGCCACCAGNTGTTGCAAAGAGTCAGACACAGCTGAGAGGCTAACACTTTTAGCATGTGAGATAAAGGGAGGAATTAAATAGAAGGGGTGCTAACTGTGATCGGAAGAGGTGCGTGTCTCTCTTGTCTGGAAAACAAGCCACCAGCACCTGCATCCCATCCCAATCATGCACCCTATCTTGTAGTTGCTCAGTCGCTCAGTTGTGTCCGACTCTTTCTGACCCCATAGACTGTAGAATGCCAGGCTCCCTTGTCCTCCACTATCCCCCGGAGGTTGCTCAGATTCACGTCCATTGAGGTGGTGATGCTACTGAACCATCTCATTCTCTGCTGCCCCCTAATTTATAACTGGTTTAATAACTGGTTTAATTGGAGCTGGTACAGCACTCTCGCTGTGAGAGGAGACAGGGAAAAGGACTCAGGAAGTAGTCTGAGCTGTATTTATACTCTCAGCTGGGAATCAGATTGGAAACTTGGTCACTGAGCCCCTTGTGATCCCTCCTTGTTGGCTAGTGTGGACAGCCAATTGGAGCCCCTGGACAATGCCTCTCTCCGTCTGTTGTGGATGGATTCCTGCCATCATTTCACTGAAGAACAAAAAGACACCCCGATTCAGATCGAATGCAGAGTGATGCGGCCTCTGGCACCAGTCAGCAGTCAGAAGTACTCAAGGTCCGGTACACAGAGTGACCTACTTAGAACTTTTCTCTTGCTTTTGGAACTCCTTGCCCTTTCTGATTCCAACCGGCACAGGAAATGCAAAGGCTCAGGGCCAGATGCTTCAGAAATGGCCATGAAGGGCTCCGAACCATGCCAACTCCTTGTGTCAGGTGACAAACCTCTTTCTCATTAGTTTCACCCACGTTGTGGGGCTGCCCTAGGCTCTGGGGATCAGAAGACTTCTTCGCTCCCTAAACCTCTCTCCTCTCCCCTCTAGGGACACGAGTCCTCTGTTTTCCATCAGGTCATCTCTCGAGGGGGTGCCTAACAAAGTGAGACTCCCTCCTGCCCAACCCAACCCAGGTGAATCCTGTGAACACGTTTGGTTTCACATAGACTCTGTCCTCCCATACGGAAATCACTGAATGGGAACAGGTTTGTCTGGTGTAGCTTCTAATAGCCAGGTCACTGCTGGAGTCATGAAGGTGGAGGATGACAATTCTCCTTATTCAGGTTTCATTGGGACAGGAGAAGAGAGGCTCAGAACAGGAGGCCTGGGAGCACTCCATCTCCAGCTGTCCTGGGGAGACACGAAAAATGCCTTGTCCACTGTTCCTTTTTCCATGTTAGCCTTCTTCAATATATGCATTTATATATTGTATATAAATTTATATTTAAATTAGGTATAATTTATATGGGGGCTTCCCAGGTAGTTCAGTGGATAAAGAATCTGCTTGCAGTACAGGAGATGCAGGAGATGCAGGTTCGATTCCTGGGTCGGGAAGATCCCCTGGTGGAGGGCATGGCAACTCACTCCAGTATTCTCACCTGGAGAATCCCATGGACAGAGAAGCCTAGCGGGCTACAGTCCATAGGGTTGCAAAGAGTCGGACACAATTGAAGTGACTTAGCATGCATGCGTAAGTTATATACAAATTTATTATTTAACTATATAGTTATATTATGCATAAATTTATGTCTATATAAGTAAACATGTTAGAAACCCCATGGTACCTGGAAAGGATTGGCCTGACCTTAGTGCCTTTGGCTATGAGAAGTCTGCTTGTGTATAACCACACAGGGCACGCTTCCTACCTCATTGTGATCCCAGAATCACATGATGCTCAGCTGTCCTGCTGACAAGCCTTCCCACAGAATGGCTCTGGAATATGATTGGAACACCCTCCGTGGAGCTTTTCCTTCCAGTGAAGTCAACTGGGTCTGGGCTTTGGTGGAAAATAATGATCCCTCCATTTTGTGAATGAAGCAAGTGATGTCTCCAATGCGCTGAGTCTTGAGGCAGAAAGAGAAGAAGGATCAAAAACGATGAGCCTCAAAAACATATTTTAATTTCCCTTTCTAACCATAATGAGTCCTCCTGCTGGAGATAATTAAGTTGTGGACTCATTGTCTTTTGATCAATTATAATAGAATTTCTCCAAATGAGAAAAATGTAATTTTTCTCCAGAAGAAGGACCACTGACATTTGTTGAGATGTTCCCAAGGTAGAGACAAGAGCAGGGGAATGTCCTATGGTTGAATCTTATGACTATTTACTTGGATTCTAGGTATAATCTGATAGCCCACATTTGATTTTGGTTTAAGGCAGGGCAACCAAGCCAACAATGAGAGAGACTCCATTCAGAATGGTCATGACTTTTCAAAACGGGGAGATTTTTTTTACTTACGTGATGCTTCCTTGGAAGCCAAGTAACCCTTCTTCAGAGATGAAGGTAGATTGTGTCTATAATTTCTAAGCCTGGCTATTCATTCATACCACCTGGAGTGGCTGGCTGAGTCTTACAGCCTATAGAGCTACTGATTCAGATTTTAAGATGATGTCTATAAAGGGATTGTTTCCAAGTGATCTCAAACCTATTAAAGGTCTGTACTCCAGCATTAAGGAATAGACCCTGGAACATGTTTCAGACTCTAGGATTCTAGGGGGCACTGAATGTATGTGTGTAAGTGTGTGTGTGTAATGTTTGTATGTATATAAATTTATATGTAGATATATATATGATAAGTGCTTCATAAACCAGAGAGTGTAATATCAGGTGCTGTTAGTTATCATCAGACACCCCTATGTTTCACCACGAGTCTATGTGAGGCTGAGCTTAAAGCCAATATGGAAAAATCATGATAAATTCTAAAAAATAAGGCCTCTTGTGCGTGGCAAAGCTGGTATTTCACCGAAGTGTCAGTTGCTGCAGACACAGGGACAGGATATCACAAGCAGAGCTGGCTGGGTTCAGTGGGTTTAGGGGTGAGTGCAGGACACAGAGCCAGAACTGGGGTAAAGAAAGAGAACACGAGTCAGGAAGAGAAGCCGGACAGAAGCCAGGCGGGTGCACACACGTCAAATGGCAGAGTACACAGGGTGGCCAGGCCTGACCGACAGGAACCGGAAGGCCCACAGGAGGCGCACGGAAGCTTGAGGTGCAAGACCAGACAGCAGGAGCACCGCTCAGAAAATCGAAACGGGGCTCCCCTTCCTAAACGCAGCTGGCTGGGACCAAGGAAGGGTCTGACGGAGTGTCCAGATCACGAGAAGATGCTCAGAGTCGGGCTGTTTCTGAAACAAATGGACCCTGCTGTTCAGGTGGGAGTCTGATGGCTCTCAGGTCTGTGAGGGTGTAAAACACACATCCTGAAAGGTTTGCAAAGAATCTGAGTTTCTCAGTCAAATGGACCTTTGCCTGGGGTTGTGCCCCCGGGGTAAAACAAAATAGTCCCAGTCACTAACTGCGCAGAGCTTACTGTCTACCGGAACACAACTCTAAGATCTTTTTGCCAAACTTAAGTCTGATTATTTAACTGCTCCTGAAGCAGGATGTAAATTGCATCACCCCAAGTTTAGGCGATACCTACACCTGGGGAAGAATTATTAAACTTTGTTCAGCCGCTAATGAAAAGATAATGAATACCCTTCTCAGAATACAGTTCAAAGACACTAAGAAATAGCAAGAAACACTCTTGATGAGTTTATTCAAAGCCTGAGACTGTTTGAGATAATGGAGATTGGGGATATTATTATATTTTACTTATGACATGATTGGTCAGGCAAACATGAGAAAATTATTTACGTTGTAAAACACCTGGCATACGCAATAGGAAGTCTTTTGAACTTTATTGAAGTTTATATTACTTTTAAAACATAACAAATTTAAGTAGAAAATGGAGCTTTTATATTGGCAACCCTAATATACTATTGAAAAAAAATCACAGAAATATTGGCTTTGATAAAAGTTAATGCAACAAGCTTAACTGGTCATTTGTTGATATATCTGAACGTGTTGAAAACTGTTCATTAATAGTATAGAAATAATCAGTTTTATTAAGGGATGGTCTTTGTACTTAATATTTTTCAAAGTGATTTGTAATGATACATAGAGAAGATAAGTTCAAGTTTTTATAGGCTGATGATTTAATGAATCACATGAAATTGAAAATTTTTGAATATTTTTAACCTAAAAAAATGACAATTTCATATGAAGGTGAAGGTGTGTTAGTCACTTAGTTGTGTTTGACTCTGCAATCCCCCAACAGGCTCCTCTGTCCATGGGATTCTTCAGGAAAGAATACTGGAGTGGGTAGCCATTCCCTTTTTCAGGGGATCTTTCCGATCCAGGGATCAAACTGGGGTATCCTGCCTTGCACACAGATTCTTTACCATCTGAGCCACCATTATGGATCAACCTAATTACTAATGTGGAGGGCCAATTGGTTGTTCATAGAAAAGGGGTAGTGTAAATTCCACATGAAAAATCCCTTTGGCCAATAAAGAAGCCTCATCTATGGAATAGCTGTTAAATATATGATGAGTATATCAGATGTTGCTAATATTTTGACAATAGTTTTTAATAAACTAAATGAGGTCAGTCTAGCAATGCAGAGCCACAATGTGCTAACAACTTCACAATTAAAAAGTAAAACTAATATGTGACTTTTGGACTCCATATGTGAAAGAAAAGAAATTTCCCTCTTCTGAAATTTAGTGCATGTCTGATAGGAAGAGGCACCAACAGTGTGTTTTTTGTTGTTAATTGTTGTTGTTTAGTTGCCAAGTTATGTCTGACTCTTTCTGCAACCCCATGGACTGTAGTCTGCTGGGCTCCTCTGTCCTTGGGATTCTCCAGTCAAGAATACTGAAGTGAGTTGCCGTTCTGTCCCCTGCACTGGCCGGTGGATTCTTGACCACTGAGCCGTCTGGGAAGTCCCTGTTGTTAATTAGATCACTGGAAAACCTTATTGTGTTCTAGGATACATTCAAATAATTTTTTTCTGCCACAAATGAGCATATAGAATAGATGAGGTGTCCACCCATGGATAGTGTGTAAATTAAACATGAATTGTAGCAGAATACTTACAGCTGAAAGCAACAGGAAGCCCAGTGAAATGTATCTAAAATTATAAGGCCATTTCTCTCACAGATCTCAAAGTCTGTATGTCTCAACATTGTCAACAAGGACCAGATGCCTGGTCCAGGTCCCTGGGCTGGGAGCCCATGATTGCCATGGCCCCTAGTTTGAGAATCACAAGCACTGCAACAGGGTCTTGCTGAAATCCTTTGACAGATGACTTTCAGCAGACATCCCCTCTGGTCTCATTGTTTGGAAGGACTTCAGTGTTAAGAGGTTGAGAACAACTTTATTCATTGAGATCAGTCAACTTCACCCTTGGAGGCTGAGGAAGACTGTTGCCTTTCTGAAGGACTCAACCACTTTTGCAGGAGGGTGGGCAAAATAGAGGTTCTGTTATTGAGAAACAACTTCTAGGATGCAAATTGGAAGGGAGCCAAGAGTAGAGACTCGAAGTCAACAATAGTGACTTCAGATTCTTTACCTGAGAAAAGACTTTTACCTGAGTCCCTTGGACTGCAAGGAGATCCAACCAGTCCATTTTAAAGGAGATCAGTCCTGGGTGTTCTTTGGAAGGACTGATGCTGAAGCCGAAACTCCAATACTTTGGCCACCTCATGCGAAGAGTTGACTCTTTGGAAAAAATTCTGTTGTTGGGAGGGATTGGGGGCAGGAGGAGAAGGGGACGACAGAGGTAAAGGATCTGCCTGCAATGCAGGAGACACAGGAGACATGGGTTCGCTCTCTGGGTTGAGGAGATCTCCTGGAAAAAGAAATGGCAACCCACTTCAATATTCTTGCCTGGAGAATCCCATGGACAGAGGACCCTCGCAGGTTACAGTCCATAATATAGCAAAGAGTCAACCATGACTGAGCAGCTAAGTACATATACCACACAAACACAAGGATCATTTAAAAAGTTCAGTTCAGTTCATTTCAGTCACTCAGTCGTGTCCAACTCTTTGCAACCCCATGAATTGCAGCACACCAGGCCTCCCTGTTCATCACCATCTCCCGGAGTTCACTCAAACTCAAGTCCATCGAGTCAGTGATGCCATCCAGCCATCTCATCCTCGGTCGTCCCCTTCTCCTCCTGCCCCCAATCCCTCCCAGCATCAGAGTCTTTTCCAATGAGTCAACTCTTCACATGAGGTGGCCAAAGTACTGGAGTTTCAGCTTTAGCANTTTTTTTAAATTATTTTTTAAATTTGACTTTACAATACTCTATTGGCTTTGCCATACATCAACATGAATCCACCACAGGTGTAAATTACATATGTGACTTGAGTTATATTTCAACCAGACAGAGCTGAAGGTCTTGATCACTGGCCTAAATTTAGCTTTAGAATATGCACTATCCATTAGGTGGCTCAGATGTGAGTGGTCCTGGGAAATTTTCCTTGCTGCCCAAGAATGAGTAGGGCCCCTTCTGTGGGCTTCCAAAGCACTCGCATCCATTTCAACACAGAGAAAGCACTATGACTCTAAGCCTTTAGTAGTGTATTTTATTTAAGTCCAGTCTGTGCCTGGGGTGAGTGAGTTTGGGTTCTGATTCTAGGCTCTGCTGCCCCCCAGCCCACCCAAGCTGTCAGCAGGCACAAGCCCAGTGTCCTAAATCCAGCCAGGCATGAAAAGCAGGCACCTCCTTCCCCGCCCGTCTCTCTACCTGCAGCCTACCAGCAACACAGACAGGCCCAGGACAGGTGCTGTCAGCCCAGGCCTCTGCAGGCTCCTGTGGCCGGCTGCTGGCAGGGGGCTCCCACAGGGAGCGCACCGTGACACATCAGACCTGTCAGCTCTGATGCTGTAGAAGGGATACACAGGCCAGTGAAATAGGACCCCGGTTGCTGCCTTGCATTCTCTGGGCCTAGGCCAACAGCTCGCAAGGTGCTCCCAGGCTCCCAGGCCTGTCAGAAACTCCCTAGCCAGAGGGGACAGGAGGTTGGGGCCAAGTCCTCTCCAGGCAAAGGGAGGAACCAGATCAGCTGGCCTGGCCTGTTAGTTTCCCCTCTCTCCTTAGTTTCCCTGGAACTTTTTTATAGGGCAGGTTTTCACCCAGTCCTTGAAATCAAATTTGACTTGGTCTTTGTCATAGGGAGAGAATCAGAGGCCAAAATTCTGGCCAAGGCAGTTTCTAGGGGCCTCCATCCTAGACCGGAATTGCTATGCTGCCTGCAGAAGGTCACTTTCCTTCTCTGTGCTTGTTTGCCCAAATGGGAAGACTGTCCTAGAGTCCCACATGATATCCCATATCTGACATCAATCAAACCTTTACAGAAGGAAAGAAAGCTAGGATGAGTTGTATATGTGCAGGCACGTAGAGATAGGAGATTCTGTCACAGAACCAATACCCAAGAAGTGGCCGCCTTTATGGAAAGCTGGGTTTGCCAGTCAGTTCGTTAAGTGAAGGCTGCAAACATTGTGCTTCCCCATTTCTGTTTAAAGACTCATCTCTCTCTGAACACTTAGGACGTCTGCCTCCCTGTACAGAAATAGGCCCATCTTATTCATTTCTTCACTCAACAAACATCAATATCATATTGGCATTATGAACAATGCTAAACATCCACTAAAATATATTATCATTATCATCATCATCTTCTTCTTCTTTTACGCCAAGGACTGAGCACACTCTTCCCCATAGACTATGTTCTTCCTGGAGGAACTATCACCTACTGAATATTCCCTCCCTGGACCAAACTGTCCCAGAGATGATGCAGATGATGGCTCTACAGCCTTAGGAAGGGGCTATCCACTGCTTCTTCTATCTTTCCAAAGTCTCTGCACACTCATGCCCATTACCCAGGATCACTGAGGTTTCCAAACATTTTTCTTTTAGTAATTAAACCTTTTCTTTGAATAGACCCCAATGTGTAAATCAGCTACACTGAAGGAGGGGGTAGGGTTGTGGAATCCTCATACCCAACATCCATTCTCCCCAACTCGATGCTGTGGCAGACTCTTGAATACCTGTGCAGAACCCCAGGACTCCCTAGAATACAGACTGAAAATCACCAAGGTGGAGAAAAGATTAGGAATCAGAAGAACTGGGCTATACAGCACAAGTCATTGTCTTGCTGTGTGGCTGCAGGCAAGTTATTACCCTCTTTGGGCTTCAGGTCCATTTTAGTCAGATGAGAAGGGTGAGATGAATGAGTCTGAAAAGATGGGCATAATCCTACATGGGGAAAAGAAGGAAGGTTACCGTGAGCATAAGTGAGACAGTGTCTCACCCATCCTGGCACAGGCAACCTGAGAGCAGCCACATCTCTTCAGATGGCGGTCCATGCTCTGGATCAAGTCACTGCATACGAGAAAGTTTTGAGGTCCTGCAAAGACACTGCTGCTGCTGCTAAGACACTTCAGTCATGTCCAACTCTGTGCAACCCCATAGATGGAAGCCTACCAGGCTCCTCTGTCTCTGGGATTCTCCAGGCAAGAATACTGGAGTGGGTTGCCATTTCCTTCTCCAATGCATGCCTGCGTGCTAAGTCACTTCAGTCGTGTCTGACTCTGTGCGACACTATGGACAGCAGCCCATCANTCCTCTGTCTCTGGGATTCTCCAGGCAAGAATACTGGAGTGGGTTGCCATTTCCTTCTCCAATGCATGCCTGCGTGCTAAGTCACTTCAGTCGTGTCTGACTCTGTGCGACACTATGGACAGCAGCCCATCAGGCTCCTCTGTCCACAAGATTCTCCAGGCAAGAATACTGGAGTGGGTTGCCATTTCCTTCTCCAGCAAAGACACTAACTGCCCCAAAATATGTCTTCTCAAATCTTTCACAATGTCTAAAATTCCACCATTAGCAAATTGCATCTCTTTGGATCCCTAGTGTTTTGTTTCATTCAGATCTATGCTTCACTCTCTCATAGAAGCTATATATGAGAGATGATTTCCCCAGGGGCTCAGTAGTAAAGAATCTATCTAACAATGCAGGAGACCCAAGAGACAGGGGTTTGATCCCTGGGTCAGAATGATCCCCTGGAGCAGGAAATGGCAACNTTCACTCTCTCATAGAAGCTATATATGAGAGATGATTTCCCCAGGGGCTCAGTAGTAAAGAATCTATCTAACAATGCAGGAGACCCAAGAGACAGGGGTTTGATCCCTGGGTCAGAATGATCCCCTGGAGCAGGAAATGGCAACCCACTCCAGTATTCTTGCCTGAGAAATCCCATGGACAGAGGAGCCTGGCAGGCTACAGTCCATGTTGTGGCAAAGAATTGGACGTGACTTAGTGGCTAAAAAAACAACAATATATATAAGAGACAGAAACAGCTCATCAGCTAAAACTTTGGAGAAGATGAACTGGCATCTGGCAGAGGTGGGCTTGGAATGACAGTCAGCCCAAAATCAAAGACCAGCTTCACCAACCACCGTCATTTTCACCAACAGACACTCCAGTAGACAAACTTGAGATTTTAACCAACCTCAGGGTCAACCCAGGGCAGCCAAACCTCCCTACAAACTCACCTCCCACCCAGGCCCCATGCTGTGCTGAATTAACTCCACCAGTAGCCACTCTGAGGACCTGCCGTGCACCTGCACTGTTCTCTGTGCCTGGGGTTCATCCTTGAGAGGACAGACCAAGTCCCTGCCCTCAGACGAAGGCAAACAATAAACAAACCAGTCCCTAGCAGATTCTGCAAGTAGTATGATCTGGTTTATGCTTTAAAGGGTCACTGGCCACTGGATGCAGAAGGGATTTTTAAGAAGATGAGAATGGACACATTTGCCCAGGAAGCTGGAAATGGGCCTAATAGCCATCTTGTCTAACTGGGGACATCTTGTCCAAAGTGGGAAGTGGCAGCAGCCTGGTGTAATGAAGATGATCTAAGCTGGCTGGTCTCGTCCTAAACCCCAACCTTGACATCATTCTCTGGGTGGCCTCATTGGAGTTCCTCAGCCTCTCTGAGCCTCACCTCCCACATCTGGTAGTACAGCCCCCATTCTGCCTCGGAGGGGCCTGAGTGTGGATGAGGTGATTTGTGCAAAAAGCCCAGAGCAGAGTTGTTGTTGTTTAGTCACTAAGTCATGTCCAACTCTTTTTGCCACACCATAGACTGTAGCCTGCCAATCTCCCCTGTCCATGGGATTCTCCAGACAAGAATACTGGAGTGGGTTGCCATTTCCTACTTCAGGGTATCTTCGCAAACCAGGGATAGAACCTGAGTATCTTGCATCTCCTGCATTGCAAATGGGTTCTTTTTTGTGTGTGTAGTCTTTTTTTTTTTTAATTTTTACTTTATTTTGCTTTACAATACTGTATTGGTTTTGCCATACATTGACATGGATCAGCCACGGGTGTACATGAATTCCCAATCCTGAACTCCCCTCCCACCTCCCACTCCATATCATCTCTCTGGATCATCCCCATGCACCAAAATTTTTTTATTATTTTCTTGGCCATGCCACACAGCATGTGGGACCTTTGTTCCCTGACAAGGGATTGAACCCATTGCCCTTGAATTGGAAGCACAGAGTCTTAATTACTGGACCACCAGGGAATCCCAAATTTATAGTCTTTAAAATTCTAGTGGTCTTATCACAAAAATGAAACAAACTGGACTGTTTTGACTTAAATTGTTAAACCTGTTGTTCCCTGGGTAATAGAATAGGAGTTTCATTATTTTTAGACCATGGATTGAAACTCTTTTTGTGAAGAGCCAGATGGTAACTCTTTTTGGCTTTGTGTATTATATGGTTTCTACTCAACTCTACTCTTTAACCAAAAGCAGACATAAGACAAAATGTGGCAGGTGAGTTCTTTTTAAAATTTTGTTTAAAACTGGAGGATAATTATGATATAGTGATGGCTTCTTCCTTACATCACCATGAATCAGTCTCAAGCATACACATGTCCCCTGTCTCTTAAACCTCTGTCCCACTCCTCTAGGTTGTCACGGAGCACTGGGTTTGAGTTCTGGAGGCAGATTCTTTACCACTGGGCCACCGGAGAAGCCCTCAATATAGTAAATACTCAGTAAACAGCGTCATTATTATTGCCATAATCATCTGGGTGAGCTGACCCAGGTCACACAGGAAGCAAACAGAGAAGCCAGGACTGGACTCCAAGCCTCCAGTGCCCTGCCCACACCCACTAAGATCCTGTCAGCTAGCAATGGAGTTTCCAGACGCTGGAGACTGGACAAAAAATTAATAGCATGTTATGCAACTGACTAACATCAGGATAGTAATTTTTTAAAAAAGGAAAGAGCCTAAGAGTATGCACTGTCTTCACAAGCTGCTACTGCTTCCCAACATGTTTTTCCCCTGAAGTGGGCTCAGTGGGAGACACAATAAATTACTGTTGAACAGGAAAGGCCACCCCTGCCTGGGGAAGCCCTCTGGCCCAACTGGAACCATGAGGAAGGGAGCTTGCTTGTCTAGCAAGAATCCCCAAAGACTGTAGGAGAGTCCTTCAGCCTGCCCAGGCTGGGAGAGCCCCAGGGAGAATGGAGGACCAGCTGGGGGCCAAGGCGCTGGCCACTGCCTCCAGCAGTGTGAAGAGGAAGGCTTTGGAGAGACCGCTGAGCCTGATTCCTGACATTCCCCTCTCGAGTCCGCTTTTCCCCAGTGACTGTGAGCCTCGCTGCCTTTATAAAGCACAGGGCTAGTGGCATCTTTCTTGTGGGAGTAGGGCTGCAAGAATCCCAAGGGACCAAGTATTGCAGAGCCCAGGAGAGGCTCAAGACTTGTTTGCTCCCTGAGGGTCCAGGTCCCCACTTTGGAGCATGTGGGCAGAGGTGATTTCCTGGAAGGTGATGGCAGGATGGGACTGGGGCAGTGGGAGCAAAAGGAGGAGGGCTGGGGAACCAGTAGTTTCTTCTCTGGGTGGGGCAGGGGCAGGAGAGCCTCAGTTAGGAGAGACTTTGAGGAAGAAACTCAGATATTAAGGGAGTACAGAGATGGGTGTAGCAGACATGCTTGTTGTATATTAGGGTCATTATAGTAACTCTTTCTAAAGGGGCTTGCTTCATTTCCTAGGGCTGCAACAACAAAATGTCACAAACTAGGTGGCTTAAAACAGTAGACATTTATTTTCTCACATTCTGGAGGCTAAAAGTCTGAAATGAGGTGTCAGCAGGGCTGTGCCCCCTCTGATGCTAGGCAGAATCCCTCCTCGCCTTGTCTTAGCTTGACTCACAGCTGCATCAGTCCAATCCCATGTCTTCACGTGGCCTTCTCCCCGTGCATCTTCATGTCATCTTCTGTCTGTGTGTCTCTGTCCAAAAGTCCCTTTCTTATAACCACACCAGTCTTATTGGATTAGGGTCCACCCATATCAAGCAAAATTATTTTAAGCGATGGCGTGGAGGAAAGATGGAATAGCATCATGAAGGGACTAAAGCTCCTACCAGGCCCCTTTTGTTGTTACCACTGGTAAGAGAGGTCTAAGGTAGCCCCTCCAGGGGAGGGGAGTACTGTGACCTCAGACTGGAATAATAGCGCTGAAGGGGAAGGACTGGGTGTCGGGCACTGTACTAGTCAAGTCACATTTCTCATCTCACTTCCTCCTCCCAGTTGCCCCATGAGAACTCTTTCCCAGGTAGGAATCATGCCTATTCCCTGTTAGGAAACTGAGATTGAGACAAGCGAGGGGTCGTGTTCAAATGCACACACCTGTCAAGGACAGGAGCTNTCTCATCTCACTTCCTCCTCCCAGTTGCCCCATGAGAACTCTTTCCCAGGTAGGAATCATGCCTATTCCCTGTTAGGAAACTGAGATTGAGACAAGCGAGGGGTCGTGTTCAAATGCATACACCTGTCAAGGACAGGAGCTTAGATACCAATCCAAGCAGTCTGACTCCATCACCTCTGGGTTTCACCACTAAGTTATGTTTGCTCCGAGAGAGAGAGTCACATGGTGCTTCTGCCTTCCTCAAGCCCTTGAATTCCAAGGCCAGAACTGGATCCAAAGGTAAGCCAAAAGGCCACCTGAAGCTGCAGCCAAGCCCATTCCCAGCTCAGTAACAAGACTGAAGACCTGCTCGTGGCACATGAGGTTGCCAATAGAGCTAGTTACAGGTGACTCGATCTAATTAAAGCTGAAGCCCAACACCAATCAGCTCAACCCAGGAAGAATCTGATTGATCTGCTGCTTGCCACAGACAGAGGAAAGAGTTTATACTCTGTGTGAAAAACATAAGCAAAGAAAGCAAAATTACGTTTCAGTCTCACATTTATTTTTTCTAGATAGTGGTCATTAGAACAATTGTACATATGAGGAAATAAGAAAATCTGCAGTAGTGTGCTGGAGCTAGCTCTGCTCTTGAGAGCCTATTGTGCACATTTTTTCTAATAACTCTGTGTTCAGTTATGATATGTTGGTAACTTGAACTCAGGTCAAGTGGGAGTATTCACACAATGAAAACTGGCAAACCCCACAAATAACGACTGCTGCTGCTGTGTCTTTTTTTCCACGTCCCCACCCTCCTCTTCCTTCTTCTTCAGAGAGCTGGTTGTTTAACATTTATACCACTGCAAATCCATAATCAAGAAGAAAACAGTCACTACAAGCAGATCCACAGATGACTTTGTTATTGAAATAAGAGGAATAGTATGTTGAAAGAATTGTTATAAATTCACTTTGGAGACTATGTATAGGAAAAGATGGGCATAGCAGGTGAATAGATGGAATATTTCAGGAAAGAAATAGTAACTCTAAAACAGAAATAATAGGAAAAAATGTATATGAAATAATTCAGTTAGAAACTTAAACACCGCAAAAGAAGAGATAAGTGAAACTTGAAGTTAGGTGACGATTATCCAAATAAGTCATCTAGAATTCACAGGACAGAGCACTAGTGCTAGAGAGAAGAAGATGGTACAGAAAAAGAATTGCAGAGGTCTGCAGATATTGCCCTTTGAGTATTCAGCACAGTACTGATCAGCAAATTCATCTGAGGAAAGTACCCGAGGCCAGGGTAGGAACCAACCAACATGATTTGAAGGAACGGTGCCTAAATGTCACACAGAGCTGAGATCAGGAACAAGACGAGGGTGCCCACTCTCATTCAGCATAGTAGTGGAAGACCTAGCCAGAGCAATCAGGCGAAAAAAGAAAAAAAGAAAAACTGACTGGCTTAGTGCCCCCCTTCTAATTAATAATATGGCAGAAGGGAGAGTGTGTCTGTCAAGACTAGGTCATGAGAGGCGATGCTCACTATTGGATCACTCATTCTAGGGGAAGTCAGATGCCACGCTCTGAGGAGACTGCAGCAGACCCGTGGAGAGGTCCACATGGTGAGAAACTGGGGCCTTCTGCCAAATAGCAGTATAATCGCTCCTGCTCATGACATGTGGGTGAAGCATCTTGGAAGTGTGTCCTCTGATCTGTCAAACCTTTAGATAAACTGTAGTTCCAGGCAACATCCTGACAGCAATCTCGTGAAAGATATGAAGCAAAAAACATGAATGAAGTTGCTCCCAAATTCCTGGCCCACAGAAATCATGAAAAAATTAATGTTCAGTGTTGTAAAACACTAAGTTTGGGGGTAATTTGTTACATAGCAATAAATAATGAATGCAAAAAGAAAGTCTTAGAGCAGATAGAGAAAAATGACACATTATATTCAGAGGAACAATAGGAACACTGACTTCTAAAAAGAAACAATGAAAGCTAGAGGATAATGGAACAAGATTTTTACAGTGGTTGGGGGAAAAGAATCCTGTAAACCTACAGGTCACTATTCAGCAAAAACAGTCTTCAAAAATTACAACAAAATAAAGCATTTTTCATAGTCATTTAATGCACATTAAGAGAAATACTAAGAGGATACTCTTCAGGCTAACAGGAATGATGATAGAAGGAAAGACAATTGTATGAGAAATGCATCTGTAAAGGAAATAGAGTTGTGAGTAACAAATAAATGGTATTAGGAAAACTAGGTAACTGCATGCAGAAGAATGAAATCGGACCCCTATTTTATACCACTCACAAAAATTAACTCAAAATGCATTAAGACTTGAACATAAGAACCCAAACTGTGAAACTCCTAGAAGGAAACACAGGGGAAGAGCTCCTCGACACAGGCCAGGCAGTGATGTTTATGGTGTGAGACCAAAAGCACAAGCAACAAAAGCAAAAAATAAGTGTGACTACATTAAGCACATCAAACTAAAAAACCTCTGCACAGCAAAAGAAAAAATTCAACAGAATGAAAAGACAACTTATGAAATGTGAGAAAATATTTGAAAATCATTTATCTGAGAAAAGGCTAATGGCTAAATACAAAAAGAACTCATATAACTCAATAGCAAAAAATAAATAAATAAATAAAACCCATACACACACAATTTACAAACGGGCAGAGAAACTAAATAGAAAGTTTTTAAAGAAGACTTGGTGGGTGGGGGGGTGGTGATGGGTTTAGTTGTTAAACTGTGTCGGACTTGCGACCCCATGGACTGTAGCCCACCAAGCCCCTCTGCCCATGGTATTTCCCTAGCAAGAATATTGGAGTGGGTTGTCATGTCTTTCTCTAGGGAACCTTCCCAACCCATGAATCGAACCTGGATCTCCTGCATTACAGGCAGTCTCTGGTATTGCAGGCGGATTCTTTATGATTGATCTACCAGGGGAGCCCCTAAAGATGACTATAGATGGTCAATCAGTACCTAAAAAGGTGTTCAACATTACTAATTATGAAAGACATGTAAATCAAAATCACAGTGAGCTATCACCCCACACCTGTTAGAATGACTCTTGGCAAAAAAGACAAAATAACAAGTACTGACAATGATGTGGAGGAAAGAGAACCTTTGTACGTATATGTGATGGAATGTTATTCAGTCACGAGAAAAAGGAAATCCTGCCATTTGTGACAATGTGGATGAATCTTAAGGGTATTATACTAAGTGAAATAAGTCAGTCAGACAGATGTTTTATGACCTCACTTGTATGCGGAAACTAATTAAGCTAAACTCATAGAAACAAAGGAGTGTGGTGGTTGCCGGGGATGTGGGGTGGAGGGAATGGAGAGATGTTGGTCAAAGGGTGCAATCTTTCAGTTATAAGATAAATAAGTTCTGGGGATCTAATGTCTAACATGGTGATTATAGTTCCTAATACCGTATTATATACTTAAAAATTGCTCAATAGCTCTTAAATGTTCTCACTACAAAAAGAAATGGTAACTATGATGGTAAATGGAAAATGGTGACATGATGGAGGTGGTAATCATTTTGTGATACATAAGGGTATCAATCAATATGTTATACACCTTAAACGTACATAATGTTTTATATCAATGATATCTCAATAAAGCTTGGCAGAGAAAAATATTATATAGGTTCTTTCCAGTAAAATCAGGCAAGAAGAAACAAAAGGCAACCAGATCAGCAAGAAATAAATAAAACTTTATTTGCAAATAAGCTGATGGTCTATGTAAAAAATCTGATAGAATCTACAAAAAGCTAGAAGATTTAATGAGTTTAGCAAGGTTGCAGGATATAAGATCAATATATTTAAAATCAGTTATGCAGTACTTTTATATACTGGCAAGAAACAACTGTAAATTGGAATTTAAAAATATAAATTGCAATAGTGTAAAAATATAGAATATTCAGGGATAAATATGATGAAATGTGTAAATACCTGAACATCAAAAACTGTAAAACATTGCCAAGAGAAATTAAAGAAAAGCTAATATTGTTAAGATATAAATTCTCCCAAAATTGGCGTGTAGATTCATTACAATTCTAATCAAAATCCCAGCAGGCTTTTAGTTGAAATTCACAAGCTGATTCTAAAATTTATACAGAAATTCAAAGGAGTTAAAATAGTCAGAATTACTTTGAAAAAGAAGAAAAAAGTGGAGAACTAACACTACTTGATTTCAAGGCTTACTTTAAAGCTGCTGCTAAGTCGCTTCATTCGTGTCCGACTCTGTGCAACCCCATAGATGGCAGCCCACCAGGCTCCCCCTTCCCTGGGATTCTCCAGGCAAGAACACTGGAGTGGGTTGCCATTTCCTTCTCCAATGCATGAAAGTGAAAAGTGAAAGTGAGGTCGCTCAGTTGTGTCCAACTCTGTGCGTCCCCAAAGGGCAATCAAAACAGTGTGGTATTGATACAAAGATAGACAAATAGATAAATGGAACAGAATGAAGAATCCAGAACTAAGCCCACACATAGACGGATAACAGATTTTTTTTTTTTACTAAAGTGCAAAGGCAAATCAACGGATACAAGTCAGTGAATTCAACAAATGGTGTTAGAAAAACTGGGTGTCCAAAAGTAAAAAACAAATGAAAGAGAAAAGAAAAAAATGGAGTTGGATCACTACCTTGTACCATATACAAAAAAGTATCTCAAAATGAATCATAGACAAACATAAAATATAAAACTTACAGAAGAAAACAGAGAAAAGTTTTTGTAAAAAAAGACAGAGATTTCTTAGATATACCACAAGAAACAATCTATAAAAGAACAAATCAATAAACTGGATTTCATCAAAATAAAAAGCTTCCAGTCTTTAAAAGGCACTATTAAGATACTGAAAAGACAAGCTGCAGACTGGGGAAAAATATTTTCAAGTTTATACCTGATAAAGGACTTAATACCCAAAATATCAAGTCTCAACAATTAAAAAGAAAATAACCAACTGAAAAATGGACAAAAGATTTAAACAGATCTTTCATCAAAGATGATACAAAAAGTACATGAAAAGATGTACTAATTTCTCCAATTAGTCATTGGAGCAATAAAAATTAAAATCACAGTGACATATTACTAGATACCTGTTAAAATGGCTAAACTTCAAAAGGCTGACCATACTAAACATTGGCAAGAATGTGAAGGAGCTGGAGCACTCATGCACTACTGATGGGAACGTAAAATGGTGCAACCACTTTGAAAAACTAACAGTTTGTTGATATCTTAAAAGTTTAATATACACCAATAGTATAATCCAGGTATTTTATTCCAAGATATTTACCCAAGAGAAAATGAAAGCAGATATTAAAAATGAAGACTTGGAAACAAATGCTCATGGAAATTTTATTTGTAATAGCCCCAAATTGGAAACAACCCAAGTGCCCATCAACAGGTGGTTGGATAAATAAATTGTGGTAAATCCATACAACATAATACTACTCAGAAATAAAAAGGAATACGCGATTGATATATTCAACAACATGGATGAATCTCAAAATAAGTATGCAGAATGAAAGAAACCAGACAAAAGAAGAGTATATATTGTATGATTCCATGTTTACAAAACTGTGGAAACTTCACACTAACATGCAGTTGCAGAAAACAAATTGGTATTTGCTTGGCAGTGATAGAGAGGACAGAGTAGGGTGGGCGGAGAAGATTACAAAGACACATGAAGAAACTTTCAGGAGTGATGGATAGAGTCACAATCTTGATTATACTGTAGGCTTCACATATGTATCTCCAGAATGAATGCATTTTTATATGTCAAATATATGTAGCTTTTAAAAATGAAGTTTATTATATGTCAATCATATTTCAGTAAAGCCACCTAAAATTTTAAACTATATGCTATGATCCATATGTACAATGAATCTAAATTCACATGGATTTATTTGCCCTTTCTCTTATTGCTCAAATGTAACTATCTTTTTTATTATCAGTTTTGAACTCTACCATATAAAACAAGTTTTCTTAATGTGTAAGAAAGATTATTGTTGCTATGTAGATGACACCACCCTTATGGCAGAAAGTGAAGAAGAACTAAAAAGCCTCTTGATGAAAGTGAAAGAGGAGAGTGAAAAAGTTGGCTTAAGGCTCAACATTCAGAAAACGAAGATCATGGCATCCGGTCCCATCACTTCATGGGAAATAGATGGGGAAACAGTGGAAACAGTGTCAGACTTTATTTTGGGGGGCACCAAAATCACCGTAGATGGTGATGGCAGCCATGAAATTAAAAGACACTTACTCCTTGGAAGAAAAGTTATGACCAACCTAGATAGCATATTCAAAAGCAGAGACATTACTTTGCCAACNCATGACTGAGCGACTTCACTTTGACTTTTCACTTTCATGCATTGGAGAAGGAAATGGTAACCCACTCCAGTGTTCTTGCCTGGAGAATCTCAGGGATGGGGGAGCCTGGTGGGCTGCCGTCTATGGGGTTGCACAGAGTTGGACACGACTGAAGTGACTTAGCAGCAAGAGAAATATGGTGTCTGAAACAAAGTAAATTCCAAATTATCAGAGGCTCCTCCAGAGAGAGAGCTCTATGAGAGACTAAATCTGAGGTTTTTCTCTTCTTTAGAGAGAGAACTTATTAAATCATCACAGTGTAGGCAGAAGCAAGAAACCTGCCTAAGTAGGCATGGTGGCTTTGGAATTCCTGAGAGGGACTTTTCTTATCATGGTAGAATTGAGTACTTCAGAAGTGGTGTCAGACTTTAAGCTGGCCCTTATGATCCTCACCTCCCAGAATTCATAACTTTATATAGTCCCTTTTCCCTTGAATGTAGGTAGAACCTGTGACTTGCCTCTAATTGACTGTTGTGGTTGTTCACTTGCTTAGTCATTTCTGACTCTTTTGTGACCCCATGAACTGTAGACAGCTAGGCTCCTCTATCCATGGAATTCTCCAGGCAAGAATACTGGAGCAAGTTGCCATTTCCTCCTCCAGAGGATCTTTCCAATCCAGGGATCAAAACTGCATCTTCTGCATTGACAGGCAGATTCTTTACTGCCAAGCCCACCTGGGAAGCCCTCTAACTGATAGAACATGGTAAAGATGATGGGAGGTAACATCTGTGATCATATTTGGTTATACAAAATTCCATCTTGCTAGCAGAATCGCTCTCTTTCTTCATTGCTGACTTTAGAGAATCAAGCTAACATGTTGTTAGGGGAGCCAATGGAGAGGGCCACATGACAAAGAACTGTGGGAAGACTTTAAGAGCCAAGGGCAGCCTACAGCTGTCTGCCAGCAAGAACTTAAACTTTCAGTTTACAACCAAAAGGGAACACATTCTGCCAACAACTTGAGTGAGCTTGGAAGCAGATCCATTGCCAGTTGAGCCTCCAAATAAGAACTGAGCTCTGACCAGCACCTTGACCGCAGACTGGTAGAGGACCCGGCTTAGCAATGCTCAGATCCTAACCCATGTTAACTGCATGTTGTTTAAGCTGCTATGTTTGTAGTAATTTGTTACTCAGGAATAGATAACTAATACAGAAGGGAAGGTACGTAGGGAGGAGCCCTCACTGACCTCTGAGGGAAAAAAGTCACTTCTGGGGAAATGGGTGGCATTTTAGGAAGGAAAGAGATTGGTTCTGTGTTTGTAAAGTAACAAATGTTTGATCACTGACCTGTCCATACCTGACCCAATCACTGTGGTCACAGAAGGTAGCCCTGTGATTGATCAGGCTTGTGACCACATGAACACGGAGCCTCAGGGGCAAGTGGTAGACCCTGTGGGTGCCCATTGCCTCATCCACCTCTAGTTCATTGGTAGCTGCAGAAGAGTTTCCAGTATGTTAACAGTTTTTTCACCTCAAGTTCCTTAGCCTGTCTGCCTTTTTTTTTTCTTTCGGCCTGGGGACTTACCTAGCCTTCTTGTAGAGCAACCCAGAAGTGTTACAGATATCACATCATCTAGGACAATTCCCAAGTGGTGAATGATGAAACAGTCTTGAAAATAGAGGCCATGTGCTAGGATGGAGGAGCAGAGAGAGTAAAGGGACTTCAATCTCTGACGTCAGTACACCTGCCATATCAGGTCTAGACAGTTTATGTTCACCATTCTTTTATGTGGAAAAACATGTTTATTGTGTTTATGACACTATTATATTGCTTTTATGTTGTATTCAACCAAACCTAATCCTAGCTGATACACATAAAATCAGAAAACGAGTTGAAAGGCTTACTCAAAGTTATCAAGGAGGAAGACAGTTAATTATTTGAGTAATATGTAATACTTGCACAATGCAAGTATAGTTTCATGGTACAAATAATTATTATTTGCAAGAATGCTTGCACAGATATAACCATCATTTAATAACACAAGACCATAGTAGACTCAACAACAGAAAACTCAGAATGGGAAATTCTTAAGGACTGAAATTTTTTGTGCCACTCTCAGTTCATACATTGGATCCCTGCCACCCGCTCGCTCAATGTGATGGTATTAGGAGTGGAGCCCTTAAAAGATAATTAAGTTGAGATGAGGTTCTAAGGGTGAAGTCCTCATGATGGGATGGATTAGTGCCTTTGTCAGAAGAGACTAGAGAGCTGGTTCTCTCCCTCACTACCATGGAAAAATACAGCAAAAAGGCAGCCATCAGCAAGCCAGGATGGGGCTCTTACAGGAACTGAATCTGCCAGCACATTTATCTTAGACTTCCCACCCTCTAGAACTGTGAGAAAATATATGTCTGCTGTTTAAGCCACTCAATCTATGGTATTTCATTATACATAGCAGCCTGAGTACAAAGACAAAAATACATTTCTAGTCTGAGTATCCAAGACTCATAGATATTATATAGTTTGAAGGAAACGTAATTAAGCACCTATTTTAATTCCCTCATTTTAGAAATAGGGAAACCAAAGTTGTCCCCTACGGTCAATCTGTCACCAAGTTACGAAAATCTCTCTTTAAAATATGACAGATTTATCTCCTCTTCTGTATATCTACTCCTAATGTATCAAAACAGTTTGCACTGCTTCACTTGTGAGCTTCAATTGCCTCCTCACTGGATCTGCCTGTCTGTAGTCTCCCCTTCCTTCAGTTAATTCTATACAGCCCTACTGCGAGAATAATCTTACAAAACCCTACATTTGCCCAGTGGCTACACTTTTAAAACATCTCTGCTGGTCTCCAACTGTCTAATCAATCAACTACAGCCAGTCATACGTTTTTCTAGTTCTAAATTTCACACTTTCATGTTTATGCCCAGAGAAAGCATTTACATCACTCTTTATTACCTCCATGGACTCATTCATCAGTCTTAATAAGGGACCTATTAGATTTAGTTGGGCTTCCCCCATGGCTCAGTGGTAAAGAATCTACCAGTGATGCAGGACACACAGGAGATGTGGGTTCGATCCCTGGGTGGGAAGGATCCTCTGGAGTAAGAAATGACAACCCACTCCAGTATTCTTTCCTGGAGAATCCCATGGACAGAAGAGCCTGCAGGGCTACAGTCCACGGGATCCCAAAGAGTTGGACACAACTGAGCACGCACACATGCACACAAACAGCAATTTCAATCTTATGATTAATCAGAACATGAAAATAGCCTTGTTATGTAATTTTGACAGTTAAATGGTACTCATTAAACTGAGATTCTTCCTGTAATATTACATTTTATAACATCAACAATAGAGCATCTTTTAATGTTATTTAATACAACATCTGTGAAAGCATATTCAATGGACTGATGTTAATGGGTCTTACATTTTAAAAGTTTCCTTAGTCAAACAAGTTTTAAAAAGTTAAATGATAACCCTGTATGTGAGACAGCAAAAGAGACACAGATGTATAGAACAGACTTTTGGACTCTGTGGGAGCGGGGGAGAGGGTGGGATGATTTGGGAGAATGGCATTGAAACATGTATATCATGTAAGAAACGAATTGTCAGTCTAGGTTCGAAGCAGGATACAGGATGCCTGGGGCTGGTGCACTGGGATGACCCAGAGAGATGGTATGGGGAGGGAGGTGGGAAGGGGGTTCAGGGTTGGGAACTCATGTACACCAGTGGTGGATTCATGTTGATGTATCACAAAACCAGTACAGTATTATAAAGTAAAATAAAGTAAAATTTAAAAAAAAGTTAAACAGATATCACAGTGTCCTTTACATATTAATATGTATTTTGACTCTCCAAAAAGAAATATGTTATGTGATGTTTCCCAAGCTACTTCAAACCATGGCTTTTTGCAGAGCAGAGCTTCTGAGGAACAAATGTGGGGACGCACCAACTGATAGATTGTGTAGAGCCCTCACAATAAAGTGAGAGGAGTTCTCAACTTGAAGTCATTCTACGTGGGTTAATGTTCCACATTCCTTGCTTACTTTCTTACTTATTGTATAATCCCAAACAGTTTGTTTGACTTTTCTTAGTCTCATTCTCCTTACCTATGAAAAAGGAAGCATAGCAGCTTGTTTCCACAATAGTCACTATCAATTCCTTTCTTCCCTATGTGTGTGCCAAGTTGCCTCAGTTGTGTCCGACTCTTTGTGACCCCATGGACTATAGCCCACCAGGCTTCTCTGTCCATGGGATTCTCCAGGCAAGAATACTGGAGTGGGTTGCCGTGCTCTCCTCCAGAGAATCTTCTCAACCCAGGAATCAAACCCAGATCTCTTACATCTCCTGCATTGGCAAGTGGGTTCTTCACCACTGGCGCCACCTGGGAAACCCACCTTTCCATATGCACCAGCCATTCTTCCATGAAGAAGAATAACCTATTTCTCCATATCTTGGAATCTGGGCTGATTCTGTAACTCACTTTTGGCTAATAGAATATGGTGAAAAGTACACCGGTTGACTTCCAAGAAGCCTTGCTACTTCCACCTGGTCTCTTGGAACACTCACTCTGACTGGCACCAGCTATCATGTAAGAAGTCTGATTAGCCTGAGATCACTAAGCTAGCCATGGGGAGAGGCTGCACGGAGAGAGAGACACACACAGAGAGAAAGAGATATCTAGACAAAGCCAGCAGTTCCAGCTATCCAAGAACAAGCACCAGACTTGCCAGCTCCAACAAATGCCATTTGGAAAAGAATCAAGGAGCCCAACCAGTGACTAGAGCCATGTTCACAGATTTATGGCCCCAGAAGAGCCATGAGAGTCTTCCCCAGCCTTCCAGTGCACTCTAGCTAAGACTTTATTGTGGAGCATAAATGAATCAGCCCCACTGTGCCCTGTCTGAATTCCTGACTCCCAAATTTACCAAATGAATACAATTGTTGTTTTGCAACAGTAAGAGTTTATAGAGTAATTTGTTATACAGCAATAGGCAAGATAAAAGTAAGATACAGTAAGATAAAAGCATCAAATTTAGCTTGATACTTGGTATAAAATTGGTGCTCATTANTCCCAAATTTACCAAATGAATACAATTGTTGTTTTGCAACAGTAAGAGTTTATAGAGTAATTTGTTATACAGCAATAGGCAAGATAAAAGTAAGATACAGTAAGATAAAAGCATCAAATTTAGCTTGATACTTGGTATAAAATTGGTGCTCATTAATGTTAGTTTCTTTCCTTTTTTTCCTCCCAAAGGGCTTCTATCATGAGACATACATGCCCAAGATTGCCTCACTTCTAATGTAGATCCTAATGCTGAAGGAAAACAAAGGTGATGACAAGAAAAAAGTCAGGACTCCAAATATCTAAAACACTGCAAATGTGTGTATTTAAGGGTCCAACATCCGGGTGAAGGAAGGTCTATTTTAAGATTAACCAATGCTCAGTCATTCTAAACAGGACTATAAATTGCCCTCCTCTACTTTTTGTATATTTGTGATGATTTTTTAAATATGTTTGCAGATTTTTTGACTTCCACTCCATTCAGAGATTGTGTCTATGTCCCTTCTGCTTGAAAATGGGTGGGATATTGTGACTGATTTGACCCAGAGCATGACAGAAGTGGCTTCCCATGACAGAATTTAATGTTATGGGATTTTCAAGGATAGGTCATAGTAGTCAATTTGGCTTCTACATTATGAGCTGGAATATTTGCTCTTGAAGCTTTTAGGCAGTGTGAGTTACTAAGAAGCTCAAAGTAGCAAATGTAATGGGACTACATGGAAACTACCAGACACTCTGTGAAGGATGAGAGATCCCTGAGCAGTCAGCACCCAACTGTTCCTTGGTTTACTTATTATCTAACTGCAGTTCCATGAGAGGTCCAGAGCCAGAACCACCCAAAGTAGTTCTTCCCTAAATTCCTGGTGCACAGAAACCATAAGAAATAATAAAGTACCTGTTTTTTAAGCCACTAGCTTTTGTGGTGATGTGGGGTAATAGCTAATCAAAACTATATTTGTTCAAGTATATTAGTAACATGTTAGACTGTGTTAAGAGTATGATCACCATGTCCTTCCCAATTTTTTTCTGTGTGTGATTCTACTAAATTGAGTACTTTTTAAATTTTATTTTTAATTGGAGGATAATTGCTTTACAATGTTGTATTTGTCTCTGCTGTATAAGAACATGAATAAGATCTAAGTACACATATATCCCCTCCCTCTTGAACTTACCTCCCATCCCAACCTTCATCCCACCCTTCTAGGGCACCACCAAGCATGGGTTGAGCTCCCTGTATTATACAGCAACTTCTAAATTGGATACTTAAAAAAATTATTCAAATATCTGTGAACTTAAATGATAAATTTACCCACGAGCAAAATACTTCTATTGTTAAGCTAACTACAATTGTAAAAACAGTTCCTACTTATGAAATAAAAAGTTAAAGNTAGCTGCCATGCTCTGCTGCTGTGGTTTTCAAATTCTCAATAATTTCTGAACCTGAATATCATGCACCTGGTCGTGAGTGGGGGACCGTGGTGACCTCTTGATGTGCTGGTTTCCATGGAACCCGATCGCACGTCTGGGGTCTAGGAAACTAACCATTCTTGGGGCCTCAGAGACAAAAACATAGAAACTAAAGTCAGAAGCAATGAATGAGTCTGATGTTGTAGCCACAAAAAAGCCTTGAATCGGGGCCTGGCAAGTCCATGGGATGCATACCTGTTCTCAGAATGTCTCTGGTCCAAGAGACAGTGGGACCCACAGCTCGGGAGACTAGTACCCAGGCCAGGCCCCTATAGAAAGGGGGACTTTTCAGTTCAACTCCTGTGACTTGGACACTGGGGTCAAATCAAAGGCAAGCCTTCTCCTGACATGAAATAATCTCTCACCAAATCGCTGCTGCTGGTTGCCTGCTCAGTCCCAGCACCCACTGTGTAAGCAGGAGGCCTTGCTGTGTGTGTCACATGGGACCTCAAAGTAATTTCCTAAGAATTGAGGACTTCCTGTCAAAATAGCAACATAAAATGATTTCAGATAATGTGTGTACGAGAAAAGAAATTTATGAAAGTGCATAAATAACTAAAACAAAACAAAACAAAGCTTGTACCAGCAGAAAAGACCTTTGGATGATCATTTTCCAAACCACCCATCTCCAGATAGGATAGTCCCTGAAATGGATATGGTGCTCACATGCTTTCAAGAACTTCTTCAAACATAATACTTTCCAGGAGCAATCACTTAAATATTTAGCTCTGGGCTAAAGAGGACTTTAAAAAAATGACAGCAACAGAAATCATACTGTTGGTTGTCAGGGAAAGAGATAGGCCTGGGATGGGGCCTCAGAGAAGTTTTGGTGATGAAATGTTCTGCCTTTACAGGTGAATGTTCCATGGGCACACGCATATGGATTGATCAAAACCACCCATCTGTTCACTGTACAGTGTGTAATGCTATTGTATACACAGCAGATCCCTTGGACCACACTATTTTGAATTTCATGTGTCCATTTTTGTGTGGAACTTTTAACAGATACTAACTACAGACCTTGTGGTTCATCTGGTAAAGAATCTGCCTGCAGTGTGAGAGACCTGAGTTGGATCCCTGGGTTGGGAACATCCACTAGAGAAGGGAAAGACTACCCACTCCAGTATTCTGGCTTGGAGAGAATTTATATTTCATGGACTGGATAGTCCACGAGGTTGCAAAGAGTCAGACACAATTGAGTGATTTTCACTTTTCACAGTACCACACTATTGTGGCTGGTTGAACCTGTGGATGTGAAATCATAAACAAGGTTGACTGACTTTTAAACAAATTTTACAGCAGAGTTAAGGCTGGTTCAGGGGCCCCAAATTTCACATTATTCAAATGTTAACTATAATTCATATGCCAATAAAGTTGATGTAAAAATGCCTGAGGGTAAGTTACATGCTCTGTTTATCGCATGTATGGAACCAGCAAGCATAATTACTTTCTTTCCTCTGATATCTGAAGTCCTCAAAAATAGGGTTTGAAGTCAAAATGTGTCCATATCTAGTGTTGGACCTAGGAAGCACTGTAAGAGGCTGTCAGACATTAGCAACGGGAGTCAAGAAATCCAGAGTCCTGTTACCTGCCAGGGAGTCCAAGCTTATTAAATTCTTGTGCAACCCTGGAAGACGCTGTCCTGACTAATACAATAGGTCAACTTGACTCTGCCTTGGATATTTAGTTTTATTTTATGGGTGCTCCAAAGAGGGATATTTCTTGGCTTAGACGGTAAAGCGTCTGCCCACAATATGGGAGACCTGGGTTCAATCCCTGGGTCAGGAAGATCCCCTGGAGAAGCAAATGGCAACCTACTCCAATACTCTTGCCTAGAAAATTCCACAGATAGAGGAGCCTTGTGGGCTACAGTCCACGGAGTCATCAAGAGTCAGACACACGACTGAGCGACTTTACTTTCAACATGTGAATAGGTATATTTTAATAATGGATTAGATTAACATTTTAATTCGTAAAGCAGATGACCCTCCATAATGTT
Source organism: Neotragus pygmaeus (assembly GCA_006410875.1). Lineage (NCBI taxonomy): Eukaryota > Metazoa > Chordata > Mammalia > Artiodactyla > Bovidae > Neotragus > Neotragus pygmaeus. Next base: position 42,361 of record SJYV01008286.1, read on the forward strand.
GGTGGCCTTCATGAAACCAGGTGAAGAGATGAATAGACGAAAACACTGATCCTCCCCCAAGTAAGAGAGAATTGTCAGCTGATGGCTTCACACTGGACCATTAGTTCTTCTGCTTTTGAACTTAAACATCAGCTCCCCCTCAGTCTCCAGTAGCACCAGACCAGCTTGCAGCTTTTGGACTTACTAGCCTTAACAACTATGTGAGCCAATTGCTTTAAAACATGTACGTGTGTGTATGTGTGTGAGCACGTGTGTGTGTGTTTATGAGTATTAGTTATTCTTTGTGGGGGAAAGTTTTATGGGGGCAAAGACCACAAGTAATGACGACAGGCATGAATCAAATTCCTTGCTCTGAAAGTAATGACATATAGGATGTGGACAAGCCAGTTCCCGTCAGATGTATAAACAGGTAAAATAATACTTACCTAGCATGATCTTTGGAAGCATTAAAACATAGCAGAGGAAGAATGTCTGGGAGAGTTTATCAGATCTATGTAGGCCTGGAAGGGAGGCAGTCACCCTCACAGCCACTTCCTGAGCTGGGGCAGGAGTGTTTTTGTCCCAGAAGCACCTGATCATGCAGGGCTGTGTCTTGGCTGCTGGCACAGAGATACACGGCTGAGTCTGTCAGCTCCAAGGAGCTCAGGTTCATCTGAGAGCGAGAGTCACTGAACTGTTCACCTGAGAATCGATCTGGCATGTTTCCTTTTGTACGCACTTCCCCATTATAATACTGAACAAGGAACTGGGGGCCCTGGCCCAGGGCCTGTTGGTACCAGGATACATAGAGGTGTTCAGATTCAGGGGAACATCTCAAAGTCACTTGCTGTTTTATTGATTTGATCAGGTATTTGGGGGTCTGGATGACTGCAGAATCCACCAGGCCTGTTGGGGAGGAGACAGAAAGAAGCTGAGGGCAGAGCACAGGGGAAGCCTCCTGCTGCAGCCCTCATCGCCAGGCTTCTATCTCAGGGATGNTGATTTGATCAGGTATTTGGGGGTCTGGATGACTGCAGAATCCACCAGGCCTGTTGGGGAGGAGACAGAAAGAAGCTGAGGGCAGAGCACAGGGGAAGCCTCCTGCTGCAGCCCTCATCGCCAGGCTTCTATCTCAGGGATGCAAAGACATCTCAGAAGCTCCCACACTGTGTCCAGGACTCACCTGCTCCCAGGAGGCAGAGAGTCACACAGCAGAGGAGCCTGGAGCCCATGGCAGCATCAGGAACCCAGGACTGCTGCTGGCTGGGGGCGGGGCTCCTGGGGTGAAGAGGTAAGTGCTGACCCTCCTGCTTCCCTGATTGGAGGATTTGCCTATGACGTCACTGCTCTGTGTCTCTGCAGGCTGCCCTTGTCCCCTGGACCCCTTGGCAGGACTCAGGGCTGCCTCCTCTATGCCCTTCCCTGTCCTGACAGCCCCTCAGCAAGGGTGGGTGCGACGTGAACTTCGTCCCCTGGTCCCATGTGTCCACACATTCTTGCTCTGCTCTGTCTGACCCTGCCTGACACTCATCACCCAGCCCTCACCAGATACACGAACTTCTCACCCTCCCCTTTCCATGCTGCTTCATCAGATGGCCCCCTGGGCACATTCTGAGGCTACAGGCAGGACCCCTCTTCCCTGAGCAGAAAGGAGTCTGTGCTGGCTCCATGTGTCCCAGGACCACTCAGGGAACTCAAACCTGCTCCCAGATGCAAGCATGTAGCCAAGGTTCCCTTAAGCTGCCCTCCCCAGGGTGACTCTCAACCCCTCCCAGGGCACCCTGCTTACCGTGGAAACACAGTGCCTCCTTGTGGCCAAAGGTTCATGGCCTCATGGATTTGCAGCCTCTGAAACAAGGTTTCAAAAATCCCACACCCTGTACACACACACACACACACACACACACATCTGTTCTACTGCCTTCCTAGACTGGCTGACTAGAGTTGATCTTCAAATCCACTCTTAGGCTCTGCAGATAGAAGACTGTATGATCTGACCGTTTTCCTAACAAGGAAATAATTGCTTCACCAGTACAATGATGCTAGTTAGCTAAAGATGGAAATATATGTCATAAAATAAATGCTTAGAGGATCTCAAGTGAATCTGCTTGCAAACATGTCTTCATAACAATTTCTGATTAATCAGAGGCATATATTTTCAGATTTCCTCTTTAAATGTGTATTAACCTATTTATTTTGTATGAACTTAAAAATCTTGATATAATAAGATACCATGATGGAAAATTTTGACTTTGAGAAGATTTCTCTGAGGGAAATGGTAGAAACCTGGTCCAGGTTAATTGAGATGCTAAGAAAGAGGGGCAGGGAAGGAGAACACACACACCCAGCCGGTCTCTCCTCCTGGGAATGGACTCCCAAGGGACTCCCAAGGGATGGTTTCTAATTAACTGAGGTTTTTTTTCTCTTTGATAACCCCAAGAGCTTGCTCAAACACGACCACTTACACGTGGTTACAGAGTTCCCTGTGTCATGGAAATGCACATGGCCCAGATGAGGGCAGAGCAGTGTGTCTGGAGCAGAGAGGGCAGGGGAGTGAGGCCAAGGCAGTAAGGAGGAAAGACCCGCCCCTCTGGAGGGCAAGAGCAGGGAGCACTTGAGAGCGAGGCTGTGGGAGAAACTTCCAGACAGACAGCAATGAGGTGCTGCGGAGAGAAAAGAGGGTCTAGATATATCTGATTTACCAATAGTCTTCCCTTCTGGAGGTCTTAAGCTGATGAGGAAGAGTCAGAACTAGTCAGAACTGGATGTATTCCGAACTGCATCCAGGGAGAATGCAGAGGAAAGACAGAGCCTGATGGTGGACACATGTCTCCGAGTCCCTGGGGTCAGATCCAGGCCTGTCCAGGTCACACATCCAGGGTCACAGATCTGGCACGTGGTCCCCAGGGCATTAGGTTCCCAGTGCTAGGATCCTGAATGTGGGTCCCTTGTCTTTTTCAACAGAGAGCAGGTGGCTGTGCAGCGCCGTGGAGTAACTGCTGGCGCAGAAGTACACAGATGTCTGGGAGGGGTTGGCAGACTCCAGCGAGAGAGAGAAGTTCTCTGTGTTGATCTGGAGACGCTGTACCCGTCGGGCATGCCTCCTGGCTCGCCAGTGTGCACACCAGCTGAGTGGTGGATCAGCCTCAGCCCGCGTCCCGGGTCTTGTCGGTCAGTACATGTGCTCATGACCCAGATCCTGAGTCCATGTCAGTGTCGCTCTCTGTCCTGTCCTCACCACCTGGAATCTGGGGTCCTGAGTGACACCAGCATGGACCGCCCCTGTGGAGAAGGAGGACCGATGCTGCAGTCACAGCGGACATGCCTAATGCTGGGACCCCCAAGGGGACCCTGCCCCCCAGGACTCACCTGCCTGCAGGAGACAGAAGACCACACAGCCCAGGAGGCAGGGGCTCATGGCGGGGGCGGGGNGTTGGTGATGGACAGGGAGACCTGGTGTGCTGCAATTCATGGGGTCGCAAAGAGTCAGACACGACTGAGTAAACTGAACTGAGCTGTATGAGTTCCTTATATATTTGGGGATTAATATTCTTTTCTCAGATATGTGGTTTGCAAAAGTTTCTCCCATTCCATAGATAATCTTTTTATTTTGTTGAGTATTCTGTTGTTGGGCTTCCCAGGTGGCACTAGTGGTAAAGAACTCGTCTGCCAATGCAAGAGATGTAAGAGTTGCAGGTTCAGTCACTGGGTCAAGAAAACCTCCTGGAGGAGGGCATGGCAACCCACTACAGTATTCTTGCTTGGAGAATTCCATGGACAGAAGAGCCTTGGCAGGCTACAGTCCACAGGGTCACACAGAGTTGGACACAAATGAAGTGACTTAGCATGCACATTCTTTTGTTGTGCAGAATCTTTTAGTTTGATGTAATTCCACATGTTTATTTTTGCTTATGTTGCTTGTGCATTAGGTGTTCTGTCCATAAAATCATTGCCAAGATCAATGTCAAGAAGCTTTTATTCTGTTTTCTACTAGGAGTTTTGTGGTTTCAGGTTGTACATGTAAGTCTTAATTTAACCTACTTCAGTTTAATTTCTCTGAGTAGAGAAAGATAAGGGTCCAATTTAATTCTTTTCTGTGTGGCTGTCCAGTTTTCCCAACACCATTTATTGAAGGGACTACTTTTTCTCCATTGAGTATTGTTGGCTCCCTTCTCAAATATTAGCTGACTGTATACACATAGGTGTATTTCTGGGCTGGCTATTTGGTTCCATCCCTCTATATGTCTGTTTATGCAACAGTACTATGTGACCCCATGGACTATACAGGAGTGGATCTGTTCAACCCAGGGATCAAACCCAGGTCTCTCACATTGTAGGTGGATTCTTTACCAGCTGAGCCACAAGGGAAGCCCAAACATACTGGAGTGGGTAGCCTATCCCTTCTCCAGTGGATATTCCCAACCCAGGAATTGAACCAGGGTCTCCTGCACTGCAGGCTGATTCTTTACCAACTGAGTTATCAGGGAGGCCAAAACAGTACTATACTGTTTTGATTATTGTAACTTTGCAATACAGTTTGAATTCAGGAAGCATGATGCCTCCAGCTTTATTCTTTCTCAGGATTGCCTTTTTGTACTTCTGTAAAAAGTGGTATTGGAATCTTGACAGGGAATCTATTGAATCTACAGATACACTTTGCAGAGTATGGACATTTTAACAATATTAATTTCTCTGATCAGTGAACATGGGATATCTTTCCATTTATTTGTGTCTTCTTCAATTTCTTTCATCAATTTCTTATATGTTTCAATAGAAAGATTTTTAACCTCCTTGGTTAAATTTATTCCTATACTATTATAAGTGGGCATTTTAATTTTTTTGAATAATTTATCATTAGTGAGTAGAAATGCACATAATATTTCTATATTGAGTCTATCTTCTGCAATTTTACCAAATTCATTTATTAGTTTCAAGTTTTTTGTGTGGAGTCTTTATGATTTCCCATATATAAGATCATATTCTTTACCAACAGAGGCAGAGAACCTCCCTGGTGGGCCAGTGTTTACGATTTCACCTTCTTATGCAGGGTGTGCAGGTTCGATCCCTGGTTGGGGAGCTAGGATCCCACATGCCTCACAGCCAAAATATCAAAACATAAAACAGAAGTAATATTGTAAGATATTCAATGAAGACTTTTTAAAATATAATTTTATTTATTTATTTTTGGCTGTGCTAGGTCTTCATTGCTGTGTGGGCTTTTCTCTAGTTGCAGTGAGTGGGGGCTACTATTCATTGCAGTGCACAGGCTTCTTATTGCAGTGGCTTCTCTTATTGCAGAGCATGGGATGTATAGCACACAGGCTTCAGTAGCTCAGTCATTGTGGCTTCTGGGCTCTAGGGCACAAGCTCAATAGTTGTGGCACACGGGCTTAGTTGCTCTGTGGCATCTTTCCAGATTAGGAATTGAAACTGTTTCTCCTACTTTGGCAAGTGGATTCTTTACCACTGAGCCACCAGGGATGGTGAAGTTGCTCAGTCGTGTCCAACTCTTTGCGACCCCATGGACTGTAGTCCACCAGGCTCCTCCGTCTATGGAATTTTCCAGGCAAGAGTACTGGAGTGGGTTGCCATTTCTTTCTCCCAGGGATCTTCCCAACCCAGGGATCGAACCCGGGTCTCCTGCATCGAGGGCAGATGCTTTACCATCTGAGCCACCAGGGAATCTCTAATTGGAAGATAATTGCTTTACAATTATGTTTTGGTTTCTGCTGTACAACATCGTGAGTTGATCATAACTATATATGTACCCCTTCCTTCTAGAGCCTGCTTCCCAGCCCCAATCCCATTCCACCTCTCTAGGTTGTCACAGTGTGCCAGGCTGGGCTCCTTGTGTTATATAGCAGCTTCACACTAGCTATCTATCTTACACATGGTAGTGTATATATATCAATGCTACTTTCTCAATTAGTCTCTATCTCTTGCTGTGTCCACAAGTCTCTTCTCTATGTCTGTATTTCCATTCCTTCCCTGCAAATACATTCATCAGTACCATTTTTCTAGATTCCATATATATGTGTTAATATACTATATTGGGTTTTCTCTTTCTGACTTACTTTTTTCTGTATAGCAAGCTCTAAGTTCATCCACCTCACTACAACTGACTCAAATTCATTCTTTTTTATGGATGAATAATAGTCTATTTTATATATGTGCCACAACTTTTTTTATCCATTCATCTGTTGATGGACATCTAGGTTACTTCCATGTCTTGGCTATTGTAAATAATGCTGCAATGAACATTGGGGTACATGTGTCTTTTAGAATTGTGGTTTTTCAGGGTATATGCCCAGTAGTGGGACTGGTGAGTCATATGGTAGTTTTATTTTTAGTTTTTAAAGAAATCTCTGTACTGTTCTCCTTAGTAGCTGTATCAATTTACATTTCCACCAACAGTGCAAGAGGGTTCTCTTTTCTCCACATCTTCTCCAGCATTTATTGTTTGTAGATATTTTTGATGATGGCCATTCTGACAGGATGAAAAGAACCCTCAGAATGGGCGAAAATAATTGTAAATGAAACAATCAAGAAAAGATTAATCTCCAAAATATATAAGCAGTTCATGGAGCTCGATATCAGAAACACAAACAACCCAATCAAAAAATGGGCAGAAAACCTAAACAGATATTTCTCCAAAGAAGACATACAGATGGGCAATAAACACGTGAATAGATGCTCAACATCACTCATTGCTAGAGAAATGCAAATCAAAACTACAATGAGGTATCACCTCATGCCAGTCAGAATGACCATCATCTAGTAGCTTTTTGGTTGCATGTTTAGGATTGTCTGTGTACAGGACCATGTCATCTGCAAACAGACATTTTTACCTCTCCCTCTCCTTTTTGAATTTATATTATTTCTTTTTCTTATCTGAATGCTGTAGCTAGAACTTTCAATACTATGTTGAATAAAAGTGATGAGATTGGGTATCATGTCTTTTTCCTTATCTTAGAGGAAATGCCATCAGTTTTTCAATGTTGAGTATGATATTCACTGGGGGCTTATCATATATGGCCTGTATTATGCTGAGATTTAAAAGAGGTGAACTATTTACTGTGGATATGGATGATTTTACTACTTTGATCTTTTAACTTTCCAACTACTTCATGAGTGATTGGGCTACTACCTTTACTGCATATTTTACTTTACCAAAGTGATTTTTTCCTTCCATACTTTTCCTATTTCTAGTCATGGCCTTTACTTTTCTGGTTAGAGAACTATCTTTAACATTTCTTGTAAAATTGATTTCATGGTTTCTTCTTTTGCTTGTCTCTAAAGTGTTGTTCTCTCCTTCAAATCTGAATGAGAGCCTCATCATGTAGAGTATTCTTGGTTTTAGATTTTTCCTTTTCATCACTTTAAACATATCTTGCACTTCCTTCTGGTCTGCAGAATTTCTGCTGAAAATAAGCTCATAGCTTTACGGGTTTCCTTTGTACATAACTTGCTTTTCCCTTGCTGCTTTTAATGTTCTCTCCATCTTTAATTTTTGTCCTTTTGATTACACTGTGTCATGGTGTGGTCCTGTTTATGTTGATCCTGTTTGGGACTCTCTGTACAAACTGGACCTGGATATCTGTTTCCTTTGCTAGGTTAGGAAAATTTTTCAGCTATTATGCCTTATAAAATGTTCTCTCTCCCTTCTTATTTTGAACCCCTATATCGCAACGTTAGAATGCTTGATGTTGTCTCAGAGTTTTCTTAAACAGTCCTCATGTTTAAAATTCTTTTTATCTATTCAGCTTCAGTGGTTTCTGCTGCTATGTCTCCCAGTCTGTTGGTCCATTTCTGTCTCATCTAATCTACCATTGATTCCTCTGGTGTATTTTTTTTTTTAAATCTCAGTTATTGTATCCTTCAGTTCTGTTTGTTTCTTCCTTATGTTTTCTAACTCTTTGTTAAAAACATCTAACTTCTTACTCTAATCTTCTGAACTTCTCCTGAATTCTTTGAGCATCTTTGTGATTATTACTTTTAACTCTTTATTGGGTAGATTGCTTGTCTCCATTTCATTTAGTTCTTTTTTTGTTTGTTTGTTTTTTATCTTGTTTCTTCATTTGGAACATTTCTCTGTCACCTCATTTTGACTAATTTTCCGTTTTTATTCCTATATATTTTGTAAATTGGTTATGTTTCCCAGTCTTGGAGAAGTGGCCTTATGTAGAAAATGTCCTGTGGGGTTCAGCAGTGCGTTCCCCTCTGGTCAGTAGAGCTATATGCCCTAGGAGTGCCCTCTACATGAGCTGTATGGGTACTTTTGTTATGGTGGACTGACTACTAGAGGTTCAGTGGTGGGTGGGACTGGCCCCCAATCTGGTTGGTTTTCAAGCCTTGCCTTGTATAGAGACTGCTGGCCACTTTTGGGTGGGGCTGGGTGCTGACGTGGCTGACTGCACAGCCAGGGAAGTCCTCGTTCTGGTTTCGGCTCACTGATGGGTGAGGCTGGGGCCCAGGGCATCCTGAGGCTGGTGCCCACCCAGCTGTGGATGAGGCTTGGTCCTGTAGTTAGTGCCAGCCCACTGATGGGAGGCAACATGTCCTGAGGACTCTGGCTATGGAGCTAGGGGTCTCAGAGCTGGTGTTGGCCTGTTGGTGGGTGGTGTCAACACCCACGAGTACCTGGGGCTAGTGCTGACCAATTGGTGAGAAAAACCAGGTCCTAGGGTCTCTGGCGGCAGGGCCCTAGGGTCTTGGGGTTGTTGCCAACTGGAAAGTAAAGGGGTCTGTGCTGAGGAGATCCTGGAAGGGATGCCAGACCACTGCTGGATAGGGCCAATTCTTGGACCCTCTAGTAGGCAAAGCCAGTCCCAGGGCAGCCAGAGTTTCAGGGGGTCCTAGTGTGAGGGTCCATGTCCCTGTCCAACTAGCTGTCTGGCCTGGGGCATCCCAGAACTGGTGTTGACTGGTTGGTGGGCTAGGGTAGGTTCTGGCATTAATAAGCTAGAGGGAGGATTATAAACTGGTGCTTACCAGCACCAGTGTCCATGGTGGGATGAGCTCCCCCAAATGTCTGTTGTCAGCATCTATGTCACCATGGTAAATTTCAATTGCTTCCTGCCTTTCCTGGAGGCTCTCTGAGATCAACAAATGGGTCTGCCCCAGGCTTCTTTCAAATTATTGCTTTTACCCTAGATTCCAAAGCGTGTGAGATTTTGTGTGGGCCCTCTATTTCCCATAACCCTCTGGGTCTTCTGGAAGTAACCCCTGCTGGCCTTCAAAGCCAAACATTATGGGAGCTTATCTTCCTGGTGCAGGACCCCTAGGCTAGGTAACTTGATGTGGGGCTCAGAGCCCTGGTTCCTTGCAGAGAGCATCTGCAGTTGTATTTATCCTTCCATTTGTGAGTTGCCTACTTGGGGGTATGGGTCTTGATTAAACTGCATTTTTGCCCTTCCTATCCATCTAGTTGTGGTTCCTTCTTTATATCTTTAACTGTACAAGATCTTTTCTGCTAGCCTTCAGGTTGCCTTTATGGACAGTTACTCTGCAAATACATATAAGCTTGGTGTGCCTGTGGGAGGTAAGCTCACCATCTTGGCCACTCCCCTCATCCCCAGCCATGATTTATTTATATAGACTTTCTGTTCCTTTCTCTTTCTCTTCTTCTGGGATTCCTATAATGTGTGTATGTGTGTGTGTGTGTGTGTGTGTGTGTGTGTGTGTGTTCATAAGTTTTGTAGGCTTTCTTCACTCTTTTTCATTCTTTGTTCTTTCTGCTCCTCTGACTGGATAATTTCATATGACTATATTCTAGTTCATGGATTCTTCTGCTTGGGCAGTTCTGCTGTTTTCCTAATTTTCTATAGTTGTCTGTGTATTCTTGTAGTTCACTGAGCTCTTTTGAGAAGATTATTCTGAATCTTTTGTTAGATAGCTCATAGATCTCCATTTCTTTACAATCAGTTATTGGATTCCTTTGGTGTTGTCATGGTTACCTGATATTTTATAATCCCTGATTCCTTGCATCTCTATGCATGCATTTGCATAAGTGGTCTCCTCTTTTAGACTTTACAGATTCTCTTCACAGGGATAGTCATTCACCAAACATCTCAGCTTGGAGTTCTGGATGAGTCAGCTGGTAGGATCCCTGGGTAGGCAATTCTTGCTTTCGGGGTCTCTCATTGAGTCAGGCCACTGCTTGTTCTTTGAGGTCAGGGATAATGCTATTTGTTGGGCTCTGCAGCTTGGTGAGCCTGCTCCACATTCCAACAGTGCCACTAGGCTCCTTGACTGGGCAGAGCTGTTGACTATGCTCAGTCTTTAGGTAGGGCCACTAACTGGGCTCTGCAGTCACCTCCTGATAGACAAGGTAACTGGTTGTGTCACTTGGCAGAGTGGTTCCCATGGTTGGATTCCTTGACTGGGCAGGGCTACAGGCTTGGTTTTGTAATCATATCTTGTGGCAATGAATCTCAGGTTGTGTGACACCTGACTATATGGTCCTGCTTGCTGAACTCCATTTATGCAGGGCTACAGGCAGGACTTTTTAGTTGGATAGGGTATGCTTTGTGATTGAACAGGGAAGCAGGTTGTGCCCCGAAGTTAGGTGGGCCATAGGCTAGTTTTCATGATCAGGTAGGCCACTGGCTCTGCTCAATTGGTGATCAAGGTCACTGGCTGGGTTCTTTGGTCAGGAGGGACCTGCAGTTGTATCCTACAGTTCGGCAGGGCTAGAGACTTTGCTCCATCGTTGGGTGGAGTCACTGTCCAAGTTGGGAGGAACTGCAAACTATGCTCTGTGGTTGGACAGGATCACTGCCTGAGCTCCTTGCCTGACTGAGGCTGTGGACTGCATTCAGCAATCCATTAAGACCATAAAATGGGCTCTGCTGTGAGAAAGGCTGTAGGCTAAGCTCTATGGCTGGGTGGTATTGTAGGCTGGGTTCTAAGGCTGTCCAGCCTCTCTATTAAGACTCCCTGATTATTTAAGGTCAGAGGCTATACTTCACTGTTGGGNATTAAGACCATAAAATGGGCTCTGCTGTGAGAAAGGCTGTAGGCTAAGCTCTATGGCTGGGTGGTATTGTAGGCTGGGTTCTAAGGCTGTCCAGCCTCTCTATTAAGACTCCCTGATTATTTAAGGTCAGAGGCTATACTTCACTGTTGGGCAGGACTGCTGGCTTTATTCATGCCCAAGTGTAGCTGTCGGATGGGCTCTGCAGCTACCCAGTTCTCTGGTCTGGCTTTCTGGTTGGGTGAGACCAGAGGCTATATTGAGCAGTTGGGCAGAGTTTCAAATTTGCTTTTCTGCCTGTGTGACTATATAGTGTATGCTCTACAGCCCATTCAGTCCATTGGCTGGTGGTCCAAATCAGAAAGAACTGCCCATCAGGTCCCTGCCCAGAGGGGGCCATTGACTTGGCTCTGCAGATCAGTAGAGCCAGTGACTGAACCTACTGATTGAGTGCTGCTACCAATGTGACTATAGCATTGGTTATGAAACCACCTGGGTTCTCTGGTTGGGCAGGATTGGGAGGTATATTCAGCAGTAGACAGATTCAAATTTGGTTTCCTACCTGCATACAGCCATAGAATAAGCTCCATAGCTAGTATAGCTTGCTGACTGATTACCTAAAACAGGCAGAACTGACCATTGTATTTCACAGTCATACAGGAGCACCAACTCGGAGTTACTGGCTGGGATCTCTACTTGAGCACAGCTGGGAGGGTGAATGTGGTTTGCCAAGATCTGAATATTGGTTGCTATAAGCCTGGCTTCCCTGGTGACTCAGATGGTAAAGCGTCTGCCTGCAATGNAGGAGCACCAACTCGGAGTTACTGGCTGGGATCTCTACTTGAGCACAGCTGGGAGGGTGAATGTGGTTTGCCAAGATCTGAATATTGGTTGCTATAAGCCTGGCTTCCCTGGTGACTCAGATGGTAAAGCGTCTGCCTGCAATGCTGGAGACCTGGGTTCAATGCATGGGTTGGGAAGATTCCCTGAAGAAGAAAATGGCAACCCACTCCAGTACTTTTGCCTGGAAAATCCAATGGACAGAGGAGCCTGGTAGGCTACCATCCATGGAGTTGCAAAGAGTCAGACACGACTGAGTGACTTTACTTTACTTCAACTTTACTATAAGCCCCACTTCTCTTCTCCATTTCTATCTGATCCTCAGTGTTCAAACCCTGCAAATTTCCCCTAATGGGACTCCTGAGAATGACTCCACAGTGCTAATGGAGCTGGATGTCCATCTTGGGCTCTCTTTTACTCACTAGAGAAACCACAGGCCCAGGAGGGCCCTCTTAGTATGGCACTGTGCGAGTCTGGGGAAGCAGCAATATGGTCAGAGTATAGCCACTCCCCCTACCCTTCTAATGAGTCTTTCTCAGTGTCTTTGGTCTAAGGGGATGCTTCAGCTTCACCCCTGGACTCTGGGATTTTGACAATGATGTATTGTCTATGAATAGTTACCATTTGACCTTCTTATGAGAAAGACTGAAGTCAGGAAAAACTACATTGCTTTCTTGATATATCACTGCCTTTTCCCTTCTTAATGAGAACATTCTGTTAATAAAAATTTCATCATCCCGAGAGTCTTGGCACGGTATAAATGGAATAAAAGTTTTAGTGTCCACCCAGTGTAGCCTCCCAAAATCCATGGGTCATTCTACTTGTGGTGGTAAATGAGTTGCTTGGTTCACTGCTTTAATTGCCCCTTAAGCATAAATCTGGCTATCCTGGTGGCTCAGTGATAAAGAATCCTCGTGCCAATGCAGGAGATGCAAGTTCAATCCCTGGAAGGGAAGATCCCCTGAGAAGGAAATGGCAACCACTTCAGTATTCTTGCCTGGACAGTCCCATGGACAGAGGAGCCTGGCAGGCTACAGTCTATAGGGTCGCAAAGAACTGGGCACAACCGAAGCAACTTAGGGAGACGGCAATGGCAATCCACTCCAGTACTCTTGTCTGGCAAATCCCATGGATGGAGGAGCCTGGTAGGCTACAGTCCATGGGGTCGCTAGGAGTCGAACATGACTGAGCGACTTCACTTTCAATTTTCATTTTCATGCATTGGAGAAGGAAATGGCAACCCACTCCAGTGTTCTTGCCTGGAGAATCCAATGGACAGGGGAGCCTGGTGGGCT